>CM060613.1:26533407-26958407 GCA_030578255.1 Tiaroga cobitis
CTCATCTGACAGGAGTGTCACCGGTGTGTCTTCTGCTGCTGTAGCTCTTCTGCTTCAGGGTTTGACGTGTTCAGAGATGCTCTTCTGCAGACCTCGGATGTATCGAGTGTTTATTAGAGTTACTGTTGTCTTTCTATCAGCTGAACCAGTCTGGTCATTCTCCTCTGACCTCTGGCATCAACAAGGCATTTCACCCACAGAATTGCTGCTCACTGGATATTTTCTCTTTTCAAACTATTCTCTGTAAACCCTAGAGATGGTGGTGTGTGAAAATCCCAGTAGATCAACAGTTTCTGAAATACTCAGACCAGCCCGTCTGGCACCAACAAACAGGCCACATTCAAAGTCACTTAAATCCCCTTTCTTCCTCATTATGATGCTCAGTTTGAACTTCAGCAGATCGTCTTGACCATGCCTAAATGTATTGAGTGGCTGCCATGTGATTGGCTAGATAAGATGTTTGATTTAAAGGGCAGGTGTACCTAATAAAGTGGCCTTTGAGTGTGTGTGTATACTGTGTTTATATATAGTATACATGATATGTGTTTTTAGACTTGAATAAATTTGCTTTGACATACGACTAATTTCAGTTAGGTTAAGACTTTGTCGAGTGACTGTATGGAAGTTACCAGATGTTATTGACAGCTATTATGAGAACAGAAATAGGGCTTGACTTTATTATTTGTTCATACAGATAGTAGCCTATTCAAGCTGCTATTCAAGCTGTTGTGTGAACAGCAAAATTCAAAAGTCACACCTGTAGTAAATAGGGTGTCATTTTCTTTTTCTTCTGTAGACACAAGACTCTGTGGTGATTTAAATACCAGTTTTTGAATCAGTTGGATGCCACTAAACATATTTTTCTTTTGGTTCACTCCAGTTGCACTCCATCTCTGGACCTCTTACTGAGGTTTACATGAACGTCACAATTTTAATTGGATCCAAATATCATTCTAGGTATCTGTTACTAGGAAGCATATATATATTTGGGGGTTCCCTTGGAGGATGAGGATTATTTTATGTGGTTAAATAATGTAATATATTAAATATGTGTATGTAATGTATTGACGTAATTCATTTAAATATAAAAAATTTAAATGAATGAATTAAGTTAAATAATATAAATGTAATACATTACATGTATTATAGTGTATGTCATTGCATGTTCTTAAAAAGCTATTTGGTAAAGTTAAAAGAATAGGGCCGTCATTTAATTAAAATATTTAATCGAATGAATCGCAAATTAATCACACATTAAATTTTGCTGAGAAAGTATCCCCAAAAGATAAAGTCTTTGAGAAAGCATCAAGTAGCCATTATAAAAAGTAGCTTTAGAAATAAATATTTTATTCGTTTTGCCTTTCTTTCACTTTCATTTTCATAAAGGACGTTTAGTTTGCCTGTCTTTGTTCCTATGTTCCTGCCATCATTGTTACTCATTATGTTACTAATAAGAGTGCACCTGTTTTGTATTGCGTTTGTTTGCCTGTGTCCTTTCCACTCATTGTCTAATGGCTAAACAAAATGTTTTAGATGACTTAAGGGACATTAATGACTGAATGAATATGAATGAAAGAATAATTCAAGACAAGAAAATTCTGATTTCATGATCAATATACCTGCCTACAACTGCTGCTGTGTCTGCCAGCGTTTAAGTCATACTCATGCGCATAATTTAGACACCTCGCGCGTGCATAGACTATTCGTGCGCAACCGCGCATAGTCACGGTAATGTTAAGCCATGTCACAAAAAAGGACGTATCCCTCTGGTGTCGAAGATAGAAATAAGAAAATGACAGAGAAGGAGAAAAAACGAGCAGGATAAAAGTATGTTTGCATGATTATTTACTGTATGTTTTGTACAGCAATTGACCCATTCCTATCTACGGCAAGCCCCGAGGGGAAAAGTACATTGCATACACACATATACAACGGGCGCCAGTACATCATTACCGGTATTATAGTAACAGACTTTGTTGGATTCTGTCATGTACAATCCAACAAAGTCTGTTACAATAATAATAATAAAAAAAAATAAAAAAAAAGATTTTGAGGACAGTTACACTGTGTTGAGACAGTTGAGAAATAATAATATTTTTTTCACAGTTTTCAACAATAATTGTCATTGTTGAACCCTTGCTCTTATTATGTTTCTGATTTCTCGGTTTTGTCATTATTTTAGCAAATCATTTATTTATTTAGTTAGTTAGTTAGTTTAAAAAAAAAAAACCAAACAACACAAAAAAACAAAACAACATACAACTTACAAATACAAACACTAGCCCAGCCTCTCAAAGGCTAAAGACAGGAAATCATTTTTAACACTGGTTTTAAAAACATTTAAAGAAGTGATCTCTCTTAGTTCAAGAGGCAGACTATTCCAAAGCCTCGGACCCGCAACAGCAAAGGCTTGATCACCTTTTAACTTTAAATGAGATCGAGGGACGGAGAGCAAGGATTATTATTTTATATTATTATATTATTATTATTATAATTATAATTATTATATATATATTATTATATTGTATAGATTATATAGATGATTATATATATTATTTGATCTTAAAGACCTAGGTGCTTGATGAAGAGTAATAAGCTCAGACACATAAGCAGGGGCTAGCCCATGCACTGCTTTAAAAACATACAGCAGGGTTTTATATTTTATCCTGAAATCCACTGGTGGCCACCTGAGAGTAGCTAAAACCGGAGAAATGTGATGACTTTTCCTAGCACCCACCAGCAGCCGTGCCGCCGCATTCTGAACTAACTGCAAGCGTGATATAGTGGTCTGACTGGACCCTACATATAAAACATTACAATAGTCAAGGCGGGACAGAACAAAGGCATTAATAACCTTTTCTAAATCTTTTCTCAACAGAATAGGCTTTAAACGTGCAATAGTCCTAATCTGGAAAAAGCAACTCTTAACCACGGCATTAATCTGCTTATCAAATTTCAGCTCTGGGCCAAACACAACACCTAGGTTTTTTACTTGTTCATGGTAGTAGTCTGACCATGTGCCAACATTTTTTGCAATATCAAAGCATCCTCTGGCAGGGCCAAAAAGCATGATCTCAGTTTTACTTTGGTTTATCTGAACCAAATTATGAGTCATCCAGCTCTTAACCTCCTCCAAACATGCCAACAAAGAGTTAGAACCACAATTCGCTCCTGATTTCAAAGGGAGACAGATTTGTGTATCGTCGGCAATCAAATGGTACGACATGCCATATTTTTTAAAAATCAAACCCAGAGGCAACATGTACAAAGAAAATAAAATAGGGCCTATAACAGAACCCTGAGGAACCCCACAAGTGACAGGCGCTGCTGTTGAAACAAAGTAACCATACTTTACTGAGAATGCTCTATCAGTAAGATACGACTTAAACCACTTTAAAACTGTCCCACGGATTCCAACCAATTGGGATAACTGCTTTATGAGAATCACATGGTCTATCGTATCAAAAGCCGCACTCAAGTCCAATAAAATCAGTGCTGCAGCATTACCTGCATCTCGGATTAAACGGAGGTAATTAACAACTCTCAAGATTTGTTAATGACCTATTTGATATGTTTTGAGACAGTTTGTTTTAAGAAGTTTCAAAGAGTTAGTAAAAGAGTAAAGTAAATGTTAAAACACTTTTATTTAAGTAGGCTATCTATTTTTTATTAAGTATTTATTTAGTATTAAATACATAACCTCACTGTATTAATTTATAATGCATCATTATTGCGTGATATTTGTGTCAATAATCGTCAAGCACAGGTGACTCCGGGTAGTGGGAGGGGGCCCCCAAATCAAATTCTGCTTAGGGCCCCCAAAAGGCTCGGGCCGGCTCTGTCTAATGGTGAACGTGTTTTTGCTTTGTTTTTTTCTGTTATACTGTTACAAGCTAATGCTACTATTTACTCTAAACCTCCCTTTTCGTAATCTTTTGCAGACCAGCCCGTGACAAACACAGCTTTTATTACACAAACTTTTAGGCCATAATTTTTTTTTATAAGCTGCATCTGAATTGGTAGACCGTTTACTGCAGCTCAGAGGTGGTATGAAAGCATTTACACATTAAGTAATGCCTTGAGGTACATGGGTTTTACTAGGGTATTAAAGGGATAGTTCACCCACAAATGAAAATTCGGTATTCATTTACTCTTCCTCATGTCGTTTCAAATATGTATGACAAAATAAGATGATGATATGAGGGTATTAGTTCTAACGGCTGATTCATTCAGGAATGAAGTAAACGTTTTTGTGTGTGTGCAGGTGAAACTCGAAAAATTTGAATCGTGCAAAAGTTCATTTATTTCAGTAATTCAACTTCAAAGATGAAACTAATATATTATATAGACTCATTACATGCAAAGTGAGATATTTCAAGCCTTTATTTGTCATAAGTTTGATGATTATGGCTTACAGCTTATGAAAACCTTTTCACAATATTCTAATTTTGAATTTGGGGTTTTCATAAGCTGTAAGCCATAATCATCACAATTATAACAAATAAAGGCTTGAAATATATCACTTGTAATGAGTCTATATAATTAGTTTCACCTTTGAAGTTGAATTACTGAAATAAATGAACTTTTGCACGATATTTTAATTTTCGAGTTTCACCTGCATTTATATATGAAAAACAAGTTAGAAAAAGTATTAAGGGGCTGGCACATCTTTCCCCACATTTCCCTACTTGCTTTAATCACTCAGTGCATGCTATGTTTGGTGTGATACGCTGTCATATGCGCTCTCTCCATTAGGGATTCAGATTTGTTCCTGCTGGACTCACGGGTGATCTGGGCAGCAGAAGAGGGCTGGCTGGTGTTCGACATCACAGCTACCAGTAACCACTGGGTGCTGAACCCGGGCCGGAATCTGGGCCTGCAGCTGGCTCTGGAAAGTTTAGATGGTAAGTGGACGTGCAAACACCACAGGTCACTGGTTCAAAATATGATACATGAACATTGTGTTGCCTCACAGATTGCAAAAATGAGACCGTTTCTGAGCCCACACTGCACAGCACTCGATTTGTTTTGCCTTTGCTTTTGTGCGCCGTTTAGGTTCAGTGCAGTTCAGTTCAGTAAATGTTTACAGTCTCTCTGAAGGGCAATTTATTACATTGCATTTAAAACGCCATTCAAAGAAAAACATCTACAGTGGGGGTCCAAACGTTTGAGACCACTAGTGAAAATGCACTTGTTTTTTTATTTTAAAAAAAAATATATTTTGTATTGTTCTAATTTGAATGACTTGAAAAAGAAGTACACTTTAAAAACTTATTATGGAACTGAATGTAATGTTTTTGGACACTTAATTGCCTATTATTTGCAATTAAATGAAAATGTAAATTCATAGTAAATGTAATTAGTTGACCTTTAGTGTTTTTGACCCACTTAAATAGGAATTTACATGTAATTTCATAATTTTTGTCTTTGAAATATGGTTTATTATTATTTATTATTAAATTAGTGCTGTCAAATCGATTAATTGCGTTTAATCACATCTAGCATAAAAGTTTGTAAAAATATAACAATAAAGTATGTATATAAATCAGCACTAATTTAAATATATTCAATTGTAATGACGAAGTTGCAATTTAGTAAATTAACTTTTGTAAACTTTAATTTTAGTTAAATTATGATCAAGTACTTTACATGTGCTTTAGTATGTTAGGCAACGCATCAAAATAAGTGCACTTCTTTAAAGCACGATAAAAGATTATCAAAACGTAATGACTTAAAACGTTTAATTTGACATTAATACATTTTAATACATTTAAAGTTTAGTCTTATATCAATGCTTGGTTTGGGTGTCCACTGTAAACAAAAGTTGCTGCCTTAAATTTTTAAGTACAATCAACTTGGCTGTTTAAGTCAATTCAACTTAAATTACATTACACTGACTTAAACTTATAAAAAAAGTGGAAAATTGCTAAACTTATTTTGATATGTTATCATAACTTATTAATCATATAATTTTTTATAGTGTAAGTTCTAAGCAATGCAGAATTGAACCTACTATGCTTTTCACTCACTCACTTTATAGCCAGCCACAGTGGAAGTGTGTTTTGTACCGTAGCTGCGTGATAGGAAGGTGTGTGTGTGTACAGGATGTTACAGGTTTTAAGTATTAGCATGAAAACAGGTGCAGTGTATTATGGGGCTTGTGTAGATCAGCGAGCTTGTCGAGACATGCTTGCGGGACGCCTGCCCTGTCGCTGTAGGCAACCGGCGACCCGACTTTACCTCGGCGCTCAGACAGAGAGAGCATTCCTTCCTCTTACTTACACACACACACACACACACACACACACACACACACACACACACACACACACACGCACACACACACGCGCACACACACACACACACACTCTAAAGCCGGTAGGTAAAAGGAGTCCAGGATGGCACAGAAACAGATGTAAGTGCTGGAATTCTCTGAGTAAACAGTGAACTAAAAGCGCTCTTGAGAGCGGGAGAGATTACACAAAATAAACACCAGAAATTGCATATTCTTGGAGAACACACACACTTTCTTACACAAGTCTCATGATTTATAAGACTGTGACCGACAAACTGATTATTATATAATGCATATTACGCGATTTATTAGGCCACATGGCTCTGACAAAGTAAAGAATTGCTAAACTGTCCCGTAGAGTGATATATGGGGTGTTTAAACAGTTTCTCTCAAGAACCGATTTACAGAAATACATTCAAATACATCTGTCAAGGGGCCCGTATAACTTCACAGAGCTGTGACTGCTTCTCTTTTGGGATTTGTACCTGTCAACTTTTTTATTAACAATTCCAAGATGTATTTCTTTCCTCTCAGTCTCAGATCTCAGAGGGAAAACAAATTAGTAATTGATTTCTGATAGTGGTAAATGAGTGTTGTATGTTTCTCCCCCTGCAGGCCAGAGTGTGAACCCATGGGTGGCCGGGCTGGTGGGTCGCAGCGGCCCCCAGAGCAAACAGCCCTTCATGGTGGCCTTCTTCAAAGCTACAGAGGTCCATATCCGAAGCATCCGCTCCGCACAGGGCGGCAACAAGCAGCGCAATCCCAACCGCTCCAAAACCGCCAAGGGCCAGGAGGCACTGCGTGTAGCCAATATTGCAGGTGTGTGTGTGTGTGTGTGTTTTCAATATTGAATACAGAAGTGTGAAGGCAAGTGAAAAATGAAAACAAATGTAAAGATAGCAAAAACAGAACCGAAAGAAAGGTACTTAAAAGAATACTTCTATGGAAACTTTCTATGGTCCCAAATGGAAGTGGAAATAACATGGTGATTTTTTTCTTGGTGATGAAACTAGTGCCCTAGTTAAGGGTATAGGGGCAATTTCGGACTTGAGACTAGAGAAGTGCGCTTAATAGTATTCAAATCTTATAAGTATATTTTAAAAAACTGTACTTGCACAATAATGTAATGGTAAAGAAATAAAAGGTCACTTAAGTGTACTTAAAGAGAGCACACTTTCATGATATTTTTTTAACACACTTAAGCACTTTTAACAAGTGCACTTCATAATAATGTCAGTTCCCTCTCAAGGGAACTCGAGCTGCGTCGAGACGCTGTGGGAACGCCCCTGCGTGATTGCGTCGTGAAGCACGTGTATAATCAGTCCAATGGCGCGATGAGACGTCATAGGCGGGTGACGTCATCGACCAGGAAACTATAAAGCACACCTGAAAACAGACCGCGCTAGGTTCTGTGCCATCAGCAAGCGCTCTCTGTATACTGTCTCTGTCAATTAGGGCAGTATATATTCCGGGGCATCTAAATCACGGAGCGAATATCCTGTCCACCCGATGTGGTGAAGCTCTTTTGGGAGAATTTCGGTCAAGCTCAAGTTGTCCTTTTCACATCGTCAGATACAACGCATTGTCCCATGTGGTTCTCTCTCACGCACCCAGCTCCTCTTGGGCTGGATGCGATGGTTCAGGTGGGGCCGAGGCTACACCTGCACGATTTTCCTCTGAAATCCGTGCTTCCGGGAGTTCTGGAGAGGGTTTGCCGGGAAGGGGCCCGTCTGTTACTATGAAAAGATTTATCTGGAACTCTGTCATGGAAACTAGCATGTATAAACCTTATTAAACAATTTAAAGTCCCTGTAAAGTCAAAATTCCACAGAAAAATGTGTTATTAGCCACCCAGCCAAATTTGAATGATAAAAAAGCCGGCAAGTACATCAAATAAGCTATCAAAATCTTGAAAAAAATTAGCATTATTCTCTGCTCTCAAACGCTGGGGGCGTGTCCGCTGGCTGCGCTGAAACCACGGCCACTCGCGGGAAAGCTGCCGACGGTGATATTATGGTGCGTTCTATTATTGTTAACGAACCGTCTCGGCCCTCGGATATGATGCCATTTCCACACATGAAGCGTTCTGGTATGTTTTACGCGTCCGAGTCGGAGAAAAACATGGACGCCACCCGGAAAGCTGTTGCTATGGTAGCACTGGCCGAGTACCAGGTGCTTATCAAAACTCAGCCATTTGAACTTCTAAAATTTTCACTTTATTTCATGTTTTAGTTTATCTTCTGTTAGCAACACTAGCCACGTTAGTAACACCCATTTGAAACAAGGCTTCATTCAATATTGCACTCACAACAAGACCGATTCCCATACCCACAGGCAGTGATACGGACACAGTAAGGTATTGCAGTAATACGAGTGATTAAAATCTTCATTTAAACAACCAAAGCGGTCCAAAAACAATGAAAACAATTCATACTAAGTCACACAGGGCGCAGCCATCTTGGATTCCGTATCAGAATTCTTGCTCGGTGTCCTCATGGTTGTCCGAAACCCGAGCGGGAAAATCCGAGGAAAGGGGGCGTGTTGGTGCGTGTTGCTAGGCAACGTCTGTCTTCCTAGTCGGAACTCCGACTCGGATAAATAATAGAACGCACCATCAGATGATCCTGCTTTCGGGACGGGGAGATGAAGGCCGAGGCGGGAGATAGTTGGTTCGGCCCATTCACCAGTAACAGCGGATTATCAGTGAATCCCAGTTGTCTCCGACGACAGTTTATAAAACTATCCTGTGTAAAATTATCCCTACAGAGGCGGGTGTTGGCGGTGATCCTCAGCTCTCCATCAAGGTTGGCTCTTCACAAAATTAATCCACCTCTTCTTGATGTGATCGTTTTTAGGAAATTTAAATAAAGACACCGATATGTTTTGTACATGATCGCATCCAGGTAGTAGCCTACGCATTTCCGTGTCGAAGGCATAGCTAGCTAGCAAACTGTAGGCTGTAGTAACTAATAGTAGCTACTGACAGTAACTCGTGATCGAGCGAGAAACTGATGCGAATGTGCTCTATTGTTAGGGGAGGGGTGAGCCTCAGTGGCCTCAGTGCATCATCAAGTAGGGGCGTGTCCACGAGCTCAGGGGCTCCAGTGCGTCATCAAGCCCCGTTTTAGCCCCGCCCAAAAAATCCGGAAAATAGCAATGGTGAAAAACTGTTTAACGGTCTAACTCCACAATTCAGTAATTCACAGTTCACAGTCTTTGTAATATGTTTTAGCAATACATTTCTTACATTTATAATGGGTTTAGAATGTTTTTTTTAGAACTGCCTTTACAGGGTCTTTAATAAACAAGTAAAAAGTAATTTTTTGCCCCGCACTGGCCGGCCCGAGTTTGGTTCTCGGACCTGATGTCCCTTCTAGTTGGCTCTCCGATGGAGATTCCGATCAGGAGGGACCTATTGTCCCAAGCAGGGGGCACGATTTATCACCCTTGCCCGGAGTAGTGGAAACTGTGGGCTTGGCTCATTACACATAGAATCAGGTGCTGCGAGTAAGGCACAGCGATGAGATGCTGCGTCGCCCTGCCTTACTCCCTGCATGCCTGTGATCGACTTGCTTCGGCCTATCAGAAGCTAGCGCGGTCTGTTTTCAGGTGTGCTTTATAGTTTCTTGGCCTTGTCACAGTTCTGTCACCCTTGTCTGGGTTTTCTCTTGGTTTAGTGACAGAGCTGTGACACTCCCGGTTTGTCATACGTTTGTGTTTAGTCTGGTCTGTTGTGAGCACATGGCTGTCTTGTTATTTCCTTGTGCCATGTGCTCTCCTGTCTATTGTCTAAACCCCGCCCATCTTGTTGTTGTTTTATTTCCCCCACCTGCCTGCCTCGTTACCCTCTAATGTTTGTTCCCCTATTTAATCTCCCTGTGTTTGCAGTCCTGTGCTGGTTTGTTCTGTCATGGAATGGGTGGATTAAGGTGCGAGGACTCAAGTGCAAAACAATGGGTATATTTATAAAGTAAATAACACAAAACAAAACTACAACAAAAACTCCCTCGTGGGGGAAAACTAGACAGAAATCAGGCAGGATACAGGAAACACTAGGAGCATGGATAACATGGACAACGAACCAGCACAGGACTGCAAACACAGGGAGATTAAATAGGGGAACAAACATTAGAGGGTAACGAGGTAGGCAGGTGGGAGAAATAAAACAATAACAAGATGGGCGGGGTTTAGACAATAGACAGGAGAGCACATGGCACAAGGAAATTACATGACAGCCATGTGCTCACAACAGACCAGACTAAACACAAACACATGACAAACCGGGAGTGTCACAGCTCTGTCACTAAACCAAGAGAAAACCCAGACAAGGGTGACAGAACTGTGACAGGCCTATGACGTCTCGTCACACCATTGGACTGATTATACACGTGCTTCACGACGCAATCACGCAGGGGCATTCCCACAGCGTCTCGACGCAGCGTCGCGTTCCCTGTTCAGGGAACCAGGGTTATATACGTAACCTGAGACATTTTACTTTAAAGAACATTTCAAATCTTTTGTTGTACTTTAAAGAAGTGCACTTATTTTGATGTGTTGACTAACATACAAAAGCACATGTACCTATACTTTTAACTGTAGTGTGTTATATAAATACAGTACACTTCAACCATATACATACAATATGAAATTACATTTAAAGATGTACTTAAATCCTACTCAAGTGGGTCAAAAATAACTTTTATGTTCAGCATTTTCTTTTTCAGGTAAACTATCCCTTTAAGGCAACGGAGAAGCAGAGATACAATTTGCGTGAGAGTGTGTGTCAGTGTTCATATGGTTCCTATTACTGTGTAATTCTCTGCAGGTTATTTTGCTCAGTAATAGCATTACCGTGTTAAATGGATATTAAATGAATCTGGGTCGATTTTCTGCATAGGTATGAGGGTTAGGGATTCGAGCAAACTTCAGTGACCTATTCCTCATATTTCTCCATGTCTCTCACAGTTTAGCTTTAGCTTCAACACCCCGTCACACATTTGAGGACTGACAAAACCACTGCTCTAGCATATATTTGACTCTAAAAATTACAGACATGGACTTAAATGTGCAAACCATTATTGCAAGTGATTATCATTTCTGGAAAAGTTTTCTATAGCTCTACAGCAATCTCTCGCTCTCTTTATTTTCAGAGAACAGCAGTGCTGATCAGAAGCAGGCCTGTAAGAAACATGAGCTGTACGTTAGCTTTCGAGACCTTGGATGGCAGGTGTGATATTCCTCTTTTTTTGTTCTTGCCACATCTCCTATTGTTATTTTCTGCTTTCTCTATCTATTCTCTTTTTGGCCAGAAACAAATTCTACTCAAGAACACAAAGGGCCAGAAAATGATTCAAAAAGGAAATATATACGCACAAAAGTTTGGGGTCGGTAAGATTTATAAGGATTTTGAAAGTCTTTTATGCATTTATTTGATCAATAATACAGTAAACAGTTAAATTGTGAATTAATGTGAATATTTTTACTGTAATTAGTCCTGTGATCAAAGCTGAATTTTCAGCATCATTACTCCAGTCTTCAGTGTCACATGATCCTTCAGAAATCATTCTAATATGATGATTTGATGCTCAAGAAACATTTCTGATTATTATCAATGTTGAAAGCAGTTGTGCTGCTACATATTTTTGTGGATACATTTTGTTATGATTCTTTAAATAGAAAGCTCAAAAGAACAGCATTAATTTGAAATAGGAATCTTTTCTAAATGTCTTTACTGTCTTTTTTGATCAATTTAATGCATCCTTGGTGAATAAAAGTATTAATTCCTTTAAAAACAAAACAAAAAAAACTTGCTGACCCTACTTTTAAGCGGTAGTGTATCTTACAGAGCTCTACACATGACCTGTGGGAACAACAAGGGAACAAATGAGTTCAATGTGGCCACAAAATATTTAAACGATGAATAAAATGAATAAGGTGATTATTAATTCTTAGTTAATTAATTTTTGGCCACGATTTAACTAAAACGAGTGAACGAATTAGTAAATCGTGACCATGATCGTGAACACGATTCTCTAAAATGAAAGAACAAATTCTTCATTCATGGCCACAATATATATATAGGAAACCATCTCGGTCGATCTGAGGTGCGTTTCCTGTACAACAATGTAATTTGCTGCTAATCTAACATAGTTTGTTAAAGAAAGCAACTGTTTACGGAAACCGCACGTCGCAAATTTGTTGTTCAACCAAGTTGGTTAGTGTGGTGGAGGAATAACTTATTTTAATGAATCTGTTTGAGATTTGTTTTGCTATAATTGATCAGCATCTGATAGTTACATTTACATTTACATTTAGTCATTTAGCAGACGCTTTTATCCAAAGCGACTTACAATTGAGGACTAAACCAAGCGAGTCATCGTGAAGAGGCAAAAACAACGCAAGAAGTGTTCAAAATACAAAGTTCAGACATTGCTCGGAGTAGCATAAGCCAGGCAAGCGAGGATTTAAAGGAAAGGATTTTTTTTTTTTTTTTTTTTTTTTTTTTTTTTTATGTTAAGTGCTCCCGGAAGAGATGAGTTTTCAGTTGCCTTTTGAATGCTGTCAGGGATTCTGCATTCCGGATGACAGTGGGGAGATCATTCCACCAGCATGGAACCGTGAATGAGAATGTCCTGGAGAGTGATTTTGTGCCCCGCTGCGATGGGACCACGAGCCGTCGCTCATTGACCGATCGTAGGCTTCTGGTAGGGATGTAGACTTGTAGTAGTGAGTGGAAGTAGGAGGGGGCTGAACCTGTGGTCAATCTGTAAGCAAGCGTCAAAGCCTTGAACTTGATGCGAGCAGAGAGTGGTAGCCAGTGCAGAGAGATGAACAGAGGAGTGACGTGGGCCCTTTTGGGCTCGTTGAAGACGAGACGAGCTGCAGCATTCTGGATCATTTGTAGAGGTTTAGTTGCACATGATGGAAGTCCAGCCAGAAGAGCATTGCAGTAATCAAGCCTAGAAATGACCAGGGCCTGGACGAGAAGTTGTGTTGCATGCTCAGTTAGGAAAGGTCTGATCTTCCTGATGTTGTGCATAGCAAACCTGCATGATCGAGTTGTCTTTGTAATGTGGTCAGTGAAGGTCAGCTGATCATCAAAGATTACTCCAAGATTTCTGACCGACCTTGATGGGGTGATTGAGGATGAATCTAGCTGGATAGTGAGGTCGTGCTGTAGGGACTGATTGGCAGGGAGGACGAGAAGCTCAGTCTTTGCCAGGTTGAGCTGCAGGTGATGTTCCTTCATCCACGCCGAGATGTCCGCCAGACAGCTTGAGATCCGTACAGCTACTGTGGGATCATCTGGTTGAAATGAGAGGTAGAGTTGGGTGTCATCAGCATAGCAATGGTAAGAGAAACCATGTGCCTGTATGATGGGTCCCAGTGATGTGGTGTAGATGGAGAAGAGGAGCGGTCCAAGAACTGAACCCTGGGGAACCCCTGTGGTCAGCTGATGACGGAAACCGCACGTCCGTCATCCGCACGTCCGTCATCCGCACGTCCGTCACCGCACGTCCGTCAACCGCACGATAGTTTTTGTCGATTATTGGCATTTGAGGATTAATACTCATTTTTCTCGTGCTTACGTACTAGAGCACGTACACACATGTGCACTCTTCAAAAACAGCGCTTTAAATCTCTTGACAAAATAAATGACATTTGGATATATTCGAAATTAAAGATACAGATTGTACTGAATGTCAGCTTGCTTATTATGCTAAAGATAAGGATTTATTGAGTCCACATGTCATGCTAACAAGAAACTGCTTCTAACCACGGCTTGAGAGCTGTCGTTCAGAGATTTCAGACCACACAACTTTGTGATGCTGTTTGTGGATGTTCGTTGGAACTGTGGTTTCGGGAAACACAGACTCATTGAACTATGCTGATAACGACAGAACTTGCGAACATAGTTGTCTAGCGATGCTTTTGTGAAACGCACCTCTGGTTAGGGCTGATAGACCACCAGCTTACAACCAGTTAAAATATTCCAAAAACCAGCTTAATCGGGGTTAACTTGATTTTTTTTCCCCAGCAGGTTTCCTTCTCCTTTTCACTCAACATGCCACTTTATCTCTTACTGTGTTTACTGCTCAAACGGTTTTATGAGTCTGTGTAGCTCAGGCCGTTCACTCCATTAGGCTGAAGAGTACGAGCAACAGCAGTCGAGCAGAGATAGGAGAGCCTCGTTTCTGTTTACACACCCATAGTCTTGCCACCTGTAGCGTATCTGTCTCTCCTACTGGATCACAGCACATAAACACTAGCAGAACAGCTGGCGAGGACTCTGAGACCCCAACTCTACCTTGTGGGCTTACATCCCCCCCCAAATTCCCTTTTGAACCATAACATTTTACACATACCTCAACACAATTACACTTTATTGTGATCACAATCGGAGCGATCTGATGGTGAAAATGAAGAGCGTCTGGTTGGGAAAGGTCTAGCTCAGGCTTTATGACTGAAGGTGGATGTTGTTTTAACAGATCTGTTCTCTGTCCATCTCTCAGGACTGGATTATTGCTCCTGAGGGTTACGCTGCTTATTACTGTATGGGAGAATGTGCCTTTCCTCTCAATTCCTACATGAACGCCACAAACCACGCCATCGTACAGACATTGGTAAGCCTCTAACCTGGGTCCAAAATGTACTCTTTGCCACAGCTACCAATGATAAATACCAGATATGAATATTTATAATGCTGCATCTTTTTTTATTGTTAAGAAATTAATACTTTTATTCAGCAAGGATGCATTAAAGGGTTAGTTCACCCAAAAATGAAAATTAAGTCATTAATTACTCACCCCCATGCTGTACCAACCCCGTAAGGCCTTCGTTCGTCTTCGGAACACAAATGAAGATATTTATGATTAAATCTGAGAGGTTGATCACTCCTCCATAGGCTCCCTAAGGGAATGAAACTTGACGGCCCAGAAAGTCATTAAAGAAAATGTTTAAATATTCCATGTCGCAACAGTGGCTCAACTATAAGTTTATCAAGCGACAAGAATACTTTTTGTGCGGATATAAAACAAAAATAACTACTTTATTCGACTATTCCTTTTCTTCCTTGTAGGCCTGAAACGAGACTTCAAGAGATTTCCACGACGCACGCGCGAGAACTGAACTGAAGTAGTTGAATTTGATGAACTTAATTTTCATTTTTGGGTGAACTAACCCTTTAAATTGATTGATGAAAAGTGACAGTAAAGACATTTATGTTATGAAAGATTTGTTTCAAATAAATGCTCTTCTTTTGAACTTCGTGTTCATCAAAGAATCCCACAAAAATATTATGCAGCATGACTGTTTTCAACATTGATAATAATAAAAAACATTTTTTTGAGCATCAGATCATCATATTAGAATGATTTCTGAAGGATCATGTGACTCTGGAGACTGGAGTAATGATGCTGGAAATTCAGCTTTGATCACAGGAATAAATTACATTTTAAAAAGTATTCAAATAGAAAACAGTTATTTTAAATTGTGATAATATTTCACAACATTACTGTTTTTACTGTATTTTTGACCAAATAAATGCAAACAATTGAACAATAGTGTATGTTTGTCTTTATGGCATTTGGATTATTAATCTTTTTTGTTCTTGTAAATGAGTGACAAACAAGAAGATGCACAAGTTGAGGGTACGTTTACACGACAAAGATGCACTAAAAACGGAAAGGTTTTTCCTTTGTGTTTTTCGCGCACAGACGAAACGTTGTCAAAGCGTGTATACATGTCACTTTATAAAGAAACACTATGTGCCGGCCTATAGACTGAACATGTAACACGCATGTGCATGACGTCACCGTTTTCACAAATTCATGTTTTTGTAGTTTACACAGAGACGATAACAGTATTATTTTTAAGAACTTTTTTTTCAAAACCTTTTTTGTTTTCAAAAGTTTGTGTTTTTAGACCCCCAAAACGCCATGTTCATGTTGTGTACATTAACGTCCCCTAAAGTTGCCATTCCTAAAACTACCAATTAACGAGTCAATAAAACCAAAAAAGTGTACATTTTTAACCTTGCGTCTAGCAATACAATAACTCTGTAAAGTACAGATAGTAAGATATCTTCTATCGGTGCAAGTACTTTTGTTTTGACCTTTTTGTATTTTTTTTTTCTCAGGTTCACTTCATCAACCCCGAAACGGTTCCAAAACCATGTTGCGCCCCCACACAACTCCACGCCATCTCCGTCCTGTATTTTGACGACAGCTCCAATGTCATCCTGAAGAAATACCGCAACATGGTGGTCAGAGCGTGTGGCTGCCACTAGAGTCCTAACACACACACACACACACACACAGTATAGACAATACACACACATTCACACGTCTGACTACTCCTCATTTGTTATAAAAAAGTAGCAACCATATGAAGATCTCAGGCCAATTCCAGGATTTCTTTTACCATGGACACTGTGCAAAGTTTTCTTATATGTACAACAATTAATGTTTTAAATATGGTATAAAAAAAAAAGGAAATAGAAAGGAAATTACCAGAAAAGACACAAACACCAACATTTGTATGCACACATATACATGCTCACATGTACACACTTTTATATGATACTTGTGCTTTCTACTGTGTAAATAGTTTTTCAACAAAAGAAACAAAAGTGTATTTATTTTCCTGGTCTTCCAACATGGAGTCTAAACATCCTTGTCTTCTGGTCTGTTTTTAATGTGTCCTCCACACTGTTTAAAAAAAATTGTTTTGGACCATAACATTTTTTTTTTTTTTTTTTTTTTTTTACAAATGTTGATTAATTCAATACGTGTCATAAAATTACAACATATGGGATTACCAGCTGCCATATAAAGTTATACCACTGATACAATAATACATCAGTGTAATGTATACAACAAATAGCATTCATTTTCATATTTTTAGGATTTTATTCATGGATTTGCCAAACTATGCTAGTGTAGTTTCTTCACCCTTGTGAAAAAGAAGCGTGCACTTAAAGTGTACGTCAAGTACACTTATTTGTTGACTAAAAAAAGCACATGTGAAGTATTTTATTAAAATTGTAACCATAGTGTGTTATTAGATATTACATTTAAAGTTAATGCATTTTAAATGTATTCAATTGCAACTTAATCAACAATTAAGTTGAGCAACACTTTTTGCCAAGCAAATTACAAATATATTTAAATATATGACTTAAGTTAGAAGTTACATTAAGTATATTTCAGTTTACCATAAATGCTTGTCAGTACATTCAGCAGTAACTTTAACCATATTTCAAAGAAAATAGAAGTAATTATGAAATTACATATACAGTCCTAATTAAGTGGGTCAAAAAAAACCCTCTAAATTTCTGCTAACTGCATTTCATATAAATTAAATTAAGTGCCCTGAAATCAGTACATTCACGTATATATTTTTTTTCCGTAATAAATACTTTTTTTCAAAAGAATGCTACTTCTTTTTTTTTTACTTCTTTTTCACAAGGACGATTTTTTGAACGATAAACAGTTTGTTTGAGGCATTTGTTAGACAGGTCCAAAATTAACTTTTTGCCAAGCCAACAACAAGTGAAATATGAAAATGCACTGGCCATAATTACTTTGTTATATAATAAGAGGATTAATTTGATTAGTTGATTCCTACACTGCCTTTCAAGGCTCACCTGGAACCTGTCATTTTATTTTGCCTTTTGTTGAAGGCACAGAACATCCCCCCCATTTATAAATGGCAGTTATAAGGAGCATGTGAGGTGAGGATATCATTCCAGACTCTGATAGTGTTTTACTACAGGCTTGGCCCAATAAATAAGTTTGAATAAACACAGGCTGTCCTCTCAGTACAGCAAGCACCTCATACCCCGGCAGTGACCCTGAGACCCACGGCCTCCACACGCGTGTGTTTGCGAGGACACGCACACACAACATCTCTCAGTTTACTCTCCTCTCGCTTTCCTTTGACAAAAACATCCCAAAGGAATGCTAATGGCATTTCTATCCATATATAATTTGCACTGACCCTTATAGGATAAACAAGAATCCTTTAAAAAATATCTTAGAATCAAATAAGATCCTGTTGGATAAACTGAAATGAGGAAATCCAGTTTTATCCAGGATTATCTTGTTTTACAGCCTCTTTCTTCTCACTCTCTAGTCCAGTTGGTCAACAGGTGGTGTACAAATGCTAAAGAAAAGTGAAACACGGGTTTACTTCATATTGTGACAGGCAAAATAATGTTTTCATCAACTTACAGGTTATAAAGTTTCTTGTAGCTGTAACTATGTGGGCTCTCAGGGTTATTTGGCCAAAATCTCATGTTATAAGTATTGGCTATGACTCAACAGCAAATGCTAGACTAAGAAACAATTCTCCGCTCCTCAAATACATAAAACATTAGCCTTATATACAGTAGCCTATATATACACGTATACAAAGACAAAAACAGTCCAAATTTGCGTGCAGCACTACATTCACAAATTAGGTGGGCGGAGTTATGAGGTTTGACTGACAGTTTGAGGATCCAATGGAGTTACGAGGTTTAGTCACAAGCTCTTTTAATACTTGTCATTGGTTAGGTGTTTGCCAGACCCACAGACAGATGTGAAGGCTGACCAATAGTAATGATTTATGAAAAAAAGCAGTAATTAAAATGTTATTAATCAATAAAGTAATTTTCTAAGAGTTTTAGCATTAGAGTGAAATAATATTGGCTGCATCCGAAATCACATGCTTCCCTACTATAAAGTGGGCGAAAAACAGTATGTGAAAAAAGAAGTATGTCCGAATTCACAGTACTCATAAAAGTTCCCTACTACTTTTGGTGAGATTCTGAAGTGTGCATACGATGGACACGTTACTATCCCGTGAGGCCACGGGAGAGGATTTGTGAATGGAGGTGAAACGACGCAACTGACGCTGGTAGGTCACATGACAATGACAACATGGCGAATGTAGTACGTCCAGATTACATTCATACTACACACATGCATACTATATAGAACATACTTTTTTAGCGGTCTTGAAGTAATTATTTGTTCAAAATGAGTACCTACTCAAGAGAGTATGTGATTTCGGACGCAGCCATTGTAATTGGTCCCCCTGGATATACGAGTATAGGCCTAATAGTAATGCTTAATCTGTAAACACGTTTTGAACACAATTGAATTGAATATGGGGGGAAATGAGTGCGAAAGTGTTGCATTTGCATGCAGGATGTTTTGTGTGCTAATCACAAATGTCTGTTTGTGAAGCATTAGCATAATCTTGCTCCAGCAGTGCTTTAGTGTTGTGCCGACAGCAGATTATGCACCGTGTGCTGTGAGTGAAAGATTCATATGCATGTGAGGGGGAAAAAGTTTGTAATGTTAACTGAAACTACAGTAAAACATGTTAATTGGTTTATATGTGGTGAAAATCTATGTTATACATTAAAAATCAAATATTTTTTATATTATTTTATAATAATAAATATATCACTTTTGCGTGTGTGCGTGTGAGAGAGAGAGAGGAAGAGTTATGTATGGAAACCTTGCCTCATTATTATATTAAAAGGTTATATAAAATAAAAAAAGTCACATATAAAGTCATAATGCGAGATATAAAGTCCCATGTGAAAAACAGCAGCAAAAAATGAAAAATAAAATTGTAATTGTGGGATTTAAAATCACAAAGTGATAATTGTGAGATTCACACTGGTCACTATTATGATAATTGAAATAATGTTGCAATTACAAAGGTGGGAGAAATAGTTGCAACTGTGAGATATAAAATCACATTTTGATAGTCGCAATAATAAAAAATGTGAAATTGTATAAAGTTTCAATTGTAAAAAAAATGCCACAATTATGATAATCGAAGTTTCGATAAATAAAGTTGCAATTGTAATATGTTATATATATATATATATATATATATAAGCAACATTGTGAGAAAATCACAAAAATTTTGAGACGAGAAATAGTAGAATGTTAGTGAAAAAAAATGGCGGATTCGGTGGATGATGATTGGTCAGATCGCCTGTCAATCAAACTTCCTGCGAAGGGTCAATTGCGACAAATAAAGCCGCAGTTGTAAAATATAAAGTCACGTTGCAACATGTAAATTTGACAATTTTCAGAAATAAAGTCACAATTGTGAGATATAAAGTCATAATCAGAGATGTAAATGTCACAATTACAAAAAAATATAGTTGGTGTTGTGAAAAAGACGCAGTTGTGAAATTTAAAGTTAGTTACTTTTTTATTACTTTTTACTCTGAGGCGGAAACAGGCTTCCATAGTCATATAACCCAGAGAGAGTGAAAACGCCTAATAAACAGAGAGCGATGGACAGACTGAGGCTGTTACAGGAGAATCTCCTCAGAGTCTCCAAACCGACACCTTTATCAGGACAGCCTCTCCGTCCCGTCCCGCTCACCTTCTCTCTCCCTCTCTCCAACATCCTGTTTATAGCGGAGGCTGTTTCAGATTAGCGCTAGCTCCGTGCCACCCGCAGACATCCAAATGCAGACCATGTGTGTGTGCGCGAGGTCACGGGGCACACTCCCCACTTTCTCTATCTCTGAGGCCAGGGGCACAAGCTTGGCCTCTTCTTTCCTCTCATGTATCCCTCTCTCCAGTGCAGCTTTCCTCTGCTCTCCGCAACATGGGGTCAGAGGTTAATGGGGTGGTAATGTGGGACTAAGAGGGGAAATCTCTACGTCAACCCCCAGAAACCATTAACATCGCAGTGCCGCAAACACTGTCATCTTTCAGCACGGCTAACCTGGACTTCCTCTTGGTGTCATGTTGTTTTATGACCTCCTCTTCTGCAAACCCATGGGTCTCCTGCTCGCTCACAAACCTGAAGAGGAGAATGAAAAATGGTGAGTATTTATTTCCACCTCAAGGACTGATCCTTGACCTCTACAAGTCCAAGGAAAGACGCACACACATGGACATGACTGGCTAAAAAAACATTTTAACATATCAATTATTTAACATATCAATTTACAATTGAAGAGACCTTTAAGCCTGGACATAAAAGTACAATATTTTGAGGGTGCTAGCGTGTGCTGCTACGCTATGGCTAACATGTTCTGTGTGTTTGTTAGCGCATTGCTAGGTGGTTGTTAGGCCTTTCTGGGTGAGTGATTGAGTAATTTACTAGCTTAAAGGGTTAGTTCACCCAAAAATGAAAATTAAGTCATTAATTACTTACCCCCATGCTGTACCAACCCCGTAAGGCCTTCGTTCGTCTTCGGAACACAAATGAAGATATTTATGATTAAATCTGAGAGGTTGATCACTGCTAACGTTACATAGGCTCCCTAAGGGAATGAAACTTGACGGCCCAGAAAGTCATTAAAGAAAATGTTTAAATATTCCATGTCACAACAGTGGCTCAACTATAAGTTTATCAAGCGACGAGAATACTTTTTGTGCGAAAAAACAAACAAAAATAACGACTTTATTCGACTATTCCTTTTCTTCCTTGTAGGCCTGAAACGAGACTTCAAGAGATTTCCACGACGCATGCGCGAGAATTGCGATCTCCTTCAACTACTTCAGTTCAGTTCTCGCGCGTGCGTCGTGGAAATCTCTTGAAGTCTCTTTCAGGCCTACAAGGAAGAAAAGGAATAGTCGAATAAAGTCGTTATTTTTGTTTGTTTTTTCGCACAAAAAGTATTCTCGTCGCTTGATAAACTTATAGTTGAGCCACTGTTGTGACATGGAATATTTAAACATTTTCTTTAATGACTTTCTGGGCCGTCAAGTTTCATTCCCTTAGGGAGCCTATGGAGGAGTGATCCAGCTGTCAGATTTTATCATAAATATCTTCATTTGTGTTCCGAAGACGAACGAAGGTCTTACGGGGTTGGTACAGCATGGGGGTGAGTAATTAATGACTTAATTATCATTTTTGGGTGAACTAACCCTTTAAGTCAAGGAGTTTAATTATCCAAGTGAACGTTCCGAGTAGCACGTAAACTGATTATTTACAAAAGAGTAATTTTAACTGAGAAAGAATGTACACATACTATAGGAAAAACCTGTTAATTACATACAAGGTAAACAAAAAAAGATCCACAGTTTCTCACATAGACTGCTGTGTTGTGCTCACTGTGTGAAGAGTTTTGAAAAAGTGACCTAAGCATCGAGAAATGTGTCTTAGCTAGCGAATGTAAAAACCTGTAACCACAAAGCACACTGTCTTAGCAAGCCGACCGCAGTGGCTCAGCTCACAGTGTTCTGACATTTTTAATATCTTCATCTCCCATGCAGGGATAGCAAAGTGTCCACTGGCTGCACACTTCAGGATCTCAGCACATGCAGTAGGTCATCCAGGTATACTGTATCATAAATACTGAGCATTAGACATCCAATTCATTTGCCATACCTATTTTTGCATATTCAGACTCTGGTTTTATTCCTTTTGTCCAATGAAAATGTGCGTTTCCAACTTGAAATAACGGCATTTGCTACATGATGTGAACACAGCATTAGCTCACCTATAAAACACAGACATTGCTGCAATAATCTATTGTACTACATTTCCATAGTTAGTAGAAACCCATTGTCCTAAAAAGTATGTAATCAAACTGCTAATATTTGGCAAGGTTCTCTCAAAGTTATGAACAAACGTCCTTCCAATAACATTAATAGAACAGTTGTTCAATGTTATCTGGTCTTTAATAATGTTAGCACAATAGCATTTTTATACATACATGGAACTTTCTTTCCTGAACGTTTTTAGCTGGACGTTCATTTTTAACATTCAGCACATTCAGAAATAATGTTTTCATAACTTAATGGCAACGTTAGCCAAACGTTCTTAGAACATATTTTAGTTAACTGGGTTGTGAGGACAAAAAAAAAAAAAACTTCTTCACAAGGCCAAATCTTTTCACAAGGCCACGTGACCAACAATTCTGTGTATGGAGAGGTCAATGCTGTCCTCTACTGGTCAACATGCATCACTGCATGTCCTTATGTTCACTCAAGATACAACTTAAAGGGTTAGTTCACCCAAAAATGAAAATTAAGTCATTAATTACTCACCCCCATGCTGTACCAACCCCGTAAGGCCTTCGTTCGTCTTCGGAACACAAATGAAGATATTTTTGATTAAATGTGACAGCTGGATCACTCCTACATAGGCTCCCTAAGGGATTGAAACCTGACGGCCCAGAAAGTCAATGAAGAAAATGTTTAAATATTCCATGTCACAACAGTGGCTCAACTATAAGTTTATCAAGCGACGAGAATACTTTTTGTGCGGATATAAAACAAAAATAACTACTTTATTCGACTATTCCTTTTCTTCCTTGTAGGCCTGAAACGAGACTTCAAGAGATTTCCACGACGCGCACGCGCGAGAACTGAACTGAAGTAGTTGAAGGAGATCGCAATTCTCGCGCATGCGTCGTGGAAATCTCTTGAAGTCTCGTTTCAGGCCTACAAGGAAGAAAAGGAATAGTCGAATAAAGTAGTTATTTTTGTTTGTTTTTTCGCACAAAAAGTATTCTCGTCGCTTGATAAACTTATAGTTGAGCCACTGTTGCGACATGGAATATTTAAACATTTTCTTTAATGACTCTCTGGGCCGTCAGGTTTCGTTCCCTTAGGGAGCCTATGTAGCAGTCATGCACCTCTCAGATTTAATCATAAATATCTTCATTTGTGTTCCGAAGACGAACGAAGGTCTTACGGGGTTGGTACAGCATGGGGTGAGTAATTAATGACTTAATTTTCATTTTTGGGTGAACTAACCCTTTAAAATAAGTCAATAGAAAAATAAAGAAAACAAAAGACTGTATAAGATGTCAATAAAAAAAAAAAAAAAAAAAAACCACAAAAAATATGTAACCATCAAATAAAAAGTAATACCATAATTTCCCTAAACCATAAATTCATCACATAAAGTGGAGCTTTCAAATTATTGTTTGAATGTATTGCATTGTTAGAACCGGACAAATGAGCATCGTGTCACTATCAGTTACCGTGTGTTCTGTCCTACTGCTGTTTAATCTCCTCCCAAAGTCACTCTATCCTGTGTCCTGTCTCTCTCTCCCTCCCTCTCGGTCCATCCATCTCTCCCTCTATCCCTTCTTCCCACAGCCGCTGCAGTCTTTCTCCGCCGACATCAGCACGAGTCTTCTGGTGTCAGACAGGAACGATGCAAGACTGTCTGCTCAGGTACAGTATTCAACCTAATCTCTCATCTTTTCAACAGCTGCGTGCCCCTCCTTTATCCCGGGATCTCGAGCATCCCTTCTGCTGCTGGGATGTTCTGTCGGACCGGCTCGCCGCTGGTCAGTGTGTGTGTGTGTGTGTGATCTGTGGCTTTGAGGAATCACTAATGTCTTGGAGTTAAGACACTTTCCTTTAGCTGCATGGAGTTACTTCTCTGATCTGAGTTTACGTCTTAAGTCTCTTGTAACTTTATGAAGACTTGTGGAATTCTGAGGGAATTGTTATTCATAAAATATGCATTACTCCATAATATTATGTTCTCTTTGCCATGTGAGTAGTTTTAACAGTCAATTTTGCATGAATGTTTACATGCTTATACTATTTACATTACATCATTTATAAGACGCACAATATTGGTGACAATATATTGTATCATCAATGATACTGGGCAATATTTTATTATTATACATATTATTATATTATTATTATTATTAGTAGTAGTAGTATACTGTATTTAAAAAAAAAAGTCTGTTATTAGTCTTATTGTGATACTAATGTTTTTTACATTGTTAAATGTAATACTAAACAGTTCAACCTTTCAATGCTGGGTACTGGATATTATAATGTTATTATATTATAATAAATGGAATTTTTTTTTTTATTATAGATTTCATCATGCAATCTCATTTCATGTAAAATTCTAGATAAGAGCTCATGCTGCTTTAAAAAGACACACACACAGTATATATATATATTTTTTTTTTATTTTATTAATTATTTAAATTATTATATAATATCAAGCCATAACATACAAAATGAGACATGCATAAATTGTAGTTTGTTTTTAGTGTGCTTAAAAATATGTACAAAAATTGAAGTGTGTTTTCAGAAATGCATTTTAAATTTTTGAATGTAATTTATAATTATATGTAGGTTATAATCGTCCAGAGCATTGGCAGATGGCAGGTACATTGTTTTAATGAAATCAAACGGATGCTCTGATTTGGTCCACTGGTTGAGACTGGCCACATGTCGATCAATAACACTGCTGGATGGGAAGGGTGGGGAACATGCGGAGTGCTAAGTGCTGTGATTTTGCCATTAGTGCTAACTCATCTCTTTGGGACAGTATGTCGTCTGGCCTCTAGTGCTTTCACTGGCGAAATTCTATACCTATCGATATTGATCTTCTTGTGCAGCAAGAAACAATCTGTTCAGAGCACAGACATCACTGGTGAACCTCACAAATCCTGTCAAGAACATGTCTGGGTCGAATTTCACCCCAAAATCATAAACTATATTTTTTTTCAAAGAAAATGAAATGTGTTATTAAAAGGTATAATGTGCTTAACCCTCTGGGCTTCTTCGTTTAGGGGTTGCACTTAGCTTCCTCCCGGTCAAAAAAGAGAACCCCCCCCTGTTCAAAATTATTTTTTTATTATTATTTAGAATTTTTTAAGATTTTTATAATACTTTGCATTAATTATATAATTTTTATGAGCTATTTTTTCCATTAGAATTAATATATATATATATATTTTTTTTTTTATTATCATAAAAACTTTTTTTTTTTCAATAAATGCAACATTTCACATCAAAATAGAGTGCAGGCTGCAGGCAAAAAAAAAAAAAAAAAATCAAGTGAGAAGACAGCCATCCAGTGGCTTTAAAAATATATAAATGCGTGTAATGTCCTTAACGGCCTGTAGGCTTCCTATAGCTTCTATATAAATACTATATAAATACATACTTTTTGATTCCTACTGTTGTTTTAGACATGATTTCTCTATCTTATTCGTTTTTTTTTATTTATTTAGATACATATTTAGATATTCTAAAAGACTACTATAAATTTTTTTTAGATAAGTATCAGGTTTTGCATTATGATTACAATTAAACAATAACATTTGGTTAGAAAGGGAACACCATGCAAACATCTCTCTCTCTCTCTGTGAGTGTGTGTGTGCATTTGAGCGAGTTTTTTTTTCATTTATTGATTTTATTTTGCATATTCTAAAAATTGGCTGTTGCAGTCTTGTCAGTTTATCTGTGTGTGTGTGTGTGTTTGTGTGTGTGTGTGTGTGTGTGTGGGGGGGGGGGGGGGGTGTCTTATTTGCACTCTTGATGTTTTAGAGTGTCACCCCTTCATTGCTGTACACTTTTTTTCTGCACAGTGGCTGATCTGTAGTTTGTACCACCAAAAGTTTCTCTGAGTTTTCCTGTTTTTTCGTATTTCCCATTCATTTCCTATGGTCGGTCATTTTTGACCGGGAGGAAGCAAAGTGTGACCACATAGGTAATACAACAAAAGTCACCAAGTTTCATCCCTCTCCAATGAAATAGAAAAAAGTGAAACATTTTTCCTATAGAAAAAAATGAAACATTTCAAAACGTTACTGGTTTCGGTCACCGAAGAAGCCTAGAGGGTGTCATGAAATAAAGGCACAATGCAAACAAGTCTTACTTACGCTTAATATTCTTTCTGAAAAAGTTTCTTATTTATGACCTTATGGTCTGGTCATGTTTTTGTGAGATTCATCCTAAAAGACTGTATGTTTATGAGTGTTTTTGAGTGAGTATGTTTATTATGCATGTGTTTGTAAAGTATACTTTCAAAAGTTTGGGGTTGGTGAGATTTTCTAATGTTTCTGAAAGAAGTCTCTTATGCTCATCAAGGCTTCATTTATTTGATCAAAATACAGTTAAACAGTAATGTTGTGGAATATTATTTCAGTTTAAAATAGATGTTTTCTATTGTAATATATTTTAAAATGTAATTTATTCCTGTGATTCAAAGCTGAATTTCCAGCATCATTACTCCAGTCTTCAGTGTCACATGATCCTTCAGAAATCATTCTAATATGATGATCTGACGCTCAAGAAATATTTATTATTATTATTAATATTGAAAACAGTTTTGCTGCTTCATATTTTGGTGGGAACCTTGATGCATTTCAGGATTCTTTGACAAATCCAATTCAAAAGAACATTATTTATTTGAAATGTAAATCTTTTGTAACATCTTTACTGTCACTTTTGATCAATTGAATGTGTTAAATAAAGGTATGAATGTCTTTAAAACAATCTTACTGACCCCATGTTTGATTTGACAGTTTATCTCTGCTTACATCTAATATTGAATCTAACTGATATTGCTGTTGCAATAAATGTATGACTTTAAAACTACTTGTTTGCAATTACAAAGTGTAAACTAAAACAAACTCTAAAACAAAGTATCCATTAATTCTTAACCAAGGGCAAAATCTTAATAGGCTATACATACATCCATTCTTGTCTTCTTCTTGTGTTTTTGTTCACTGCAAAGATGCAGGCGTATTTTCAGTGTAATTTCGATTTCTCAGTCCTTCATGTATCCTGTCTCAGGACACACATGATCCCAGTGAGGGATGAGGATGCAGAGTCTCAGAGGAAGGCCAAATCACGGCAGGCCAGACAGACTCGACGAGCTACACAGGTATGATAACCACACAATGATTTATGGACACCGTTGTCCTTGCAAAACATACATGGGGCAAAATATGGCACTTATGTATCCTTTCATTAGGATTGCATATTCTCTAAAATGTGTCACTGTAAGGGGTTCATTTACAGTCATCTAGTCGTTAAATAAACCAGGACAGGACTCTAATGCAAAGCTTAAAGGGTAACGAAACCCCTGGTCAGAGCCTGACTCCACCCACTGGCAATATTTGAAAAATGCTGAAAAAATGGGCAGACCCCGGCGGAGATAGAGGGGATGAACCGAGGCCGGGGCTGAGCGGGGGGCGTGGACCGGGAAGACCCGCAGTGACACCTGAAGTGGAGGAGGGTGAATTGTCTGTGGACACAGGGCCATATCAATTCGAGCCGCTGGCTCAAACTGCGGTCTTAACTCCTGCATCGCGATCGGCATCTGATGAGTTTTGTCGAGTTGATGTCAATAGCGCACGCTCTCATATATTCATATTGATATTTTGCCGCTATGTGAAAAAAATCCAGTAAAATGCGCCAACGCGTTTTTCGACCCCAGAGGATTAACTTTAGCCTAACCATAAATTGTGATTAAAATATACATGATCACTCACATCAAGAGTCAAGACGACACTGCGCGGTGGTGGAGTCCATGCAGGAGGAGCAGCGTTTGGCACTGCGTTGCTTTTCAGCGCGAGCTGTGAGGAGAAGCCCATTCCCACCTCTATTCCGTTACCATCCTGACCACTGTACTAAACACAGATAAATCTACGCTAACTTGAAGCTATCCTAACTGATGCAGTACTATGCTACTAAGTAAGTCACACATGTTCAAGTCACAAGTAAGTCTCAAGTCCCTACCATCAAGTCTCAAGCAAGTCTAAGTCGCAGTACACACAAACCAAGTCAAGTCAAGTCAGTGGTTCACTTCAAGCAAGTCAAGTCGAGTCCTGCTAAAGCCCAATTTATACTTCTGCGTCGAACTCACGCCGCAGCTACGTCGTAGGGTGTGTGTAGCGCGCGCACCCTTTGGCGTACCCTGACGTGCACCTCTCCAAAAATGTAACAACCATAGACTGTAAAAAATATGGACAAAGCGTCTGTGACGTCACCCATAGACTTTCTGAAGAACGGTTTTGAGGCCGTTTATGGGGGGTATGGGCGGCGCCATCTTGGAAAATCTTGGGAAATCCTAACCCCGCCCACCTTCTGGCCAATCCATATATGGGTAAAAGGGCTTTGTGTGAGACTGAGCCGGCCGGTGGACGCGCCTCTTCAGCCAGGCAGTTGCCCCCAAACATTGATGCTAAATAGTAGGGCTGACTTCTAATAGTCGAGGATTCGACGATTCGATTCGGAGAGGTCTGATTCGACTATGAACCTCATAGTCGAACAGTAGGGAAGTGTTATGTAACCAATAGGGGTGTGACGGTTATCATATAACCATGAGACCGACAGTGTCATTAGAACTCCATAACCGCCAAAACCGTGCTATTAAAATATTTTTTACAAAAAAAATTTATCATAGAGAATGTTTAAATACTAATATCAGCTTACGAGGGAAACGGAGGCGGAGTTAGTGGTGGTTCGGAGGCTGAGTGCTGGAGATCATTCGGGAGAGGTCTGTGCACCTTCACCGATCAGAACGCGCGCTGACACGGAGAAAGCCTTGTTTATACCAGACGCGTCCGCACGAGCGCGAAGGTGCGCATGGCAAAAAATGACGCGTTGGGTGCGCAAGACCGGCAAGACCCCATTTCGCTTGGCTGTGTGCACGGCTTTTTTTTGTAACAGCGCGCGCGACACCGCATCCGAGGATGAACGACTTCAAGCCGAATCTGCTCGAGCATGTACGTCTCACCGCACCGGCAACCAGTTTGCGCGTCTAAATTGCAAAGTTCATTGCAAAGTTTTTTTGTTAAGGTTTTGTTTACTGTGTGTGATTTATTTAAAACAAAGCTTTTTTTGTTGTTGTTAAGGATTCATTTAATGGAAAGCACATTCACTTCTAGTTGTCTTGCTGTTCATTTTAAACGTAGAGCGAGTTGTCCTATAAGAGACGAACAGTTATTCAACCGAACGTCTAGCTGCTATCTAAAAAAATAAATAAAAAAAAGGTTCGACTATCAGTCGACTACGGCAAAATCTAACGAATCAGATTCGACTATGAAAATCCTTCGTCGAAAACAGCCCTACTAAATAGTGCTAACTAAGTTACGTGAAATAGTAGGGGAATTCACTTACCGGAAAAAAAGGGGCGAAGTACTCCTAGTCCTACAGTGTCGGCTAGTGCAGTTTATAGCAGAGCAACCCATGTTATGTACGATATTTCAATACAAATGTTCAGAAAGGATACAGAGGTGGTATGATGCGTTGTGTGAGGTCATGGCGGAGACGTCAAATTTCAGGAATTCCCCTCGGCGCAGCCCGTTATCAGCTGTCAATCAAGCTGTCAATCAAAGTTAACCACGCCCTTATTTGTCATACATTTTATTTCTAAATACGATCTAAACTAACGAGTTCGAAAAAAATTCACCCCCCTCACAGTTGTCAGGCACTCGGAACCTATCGAAAAATACAATAAAAGTCCATGGGACCAACCTGTTAAAACATGAATTTATGCTGTGAAAACGGACATTTTAACATGGGGTCTATGGATATTTGGTTTCTTTTGGGACCTCCCTCTAGCGGATTTTCGATGTATTGCATTTTTTCGCACTTCCGGGTAGGCTTAATTTTTCAGATTAGAATGTTGCCGCTTGGGGTAACTACTCGTCAATTCTACGCGTACCGCAAGCGCTGTGATTGGCCTGCTAGAACCGCTCCACGGGTTTCACATGCTCCCTCTGCATGTGTAATTGCGCGTCAACACGGACAACGACGCAGAAGTATAAATGAAAAACAACGCGTAGTCTATAGCGTAGAGGCTCCGGCGTAGGTCCGACGCAGAAGTATAAATCAGCCTTAAGGGTCAAGTCAAAGTCAAGTTACAATACCAAACAGAAAGAAGTAGAGTTTAAATTGGCCTCAACCTTTAGTTTTAGTTTTCCCTCAGAAATGATTACCTTTCTTATACATTTGTATCGTAATATTCATATAATTTATTATAGGATGAATTTATGATTATCAAAATTTGGAATTATTATTATTATAATAACAATTATACGAAAAATGTTGAAGATAATCATTTGAAGCTAAATTCACAAGTGTGATGCATTAATTATATTGGTTTTATAGTAAATGCCCTATGTTTAACTTTGCTTATATATTTTTTTATGGAATATCACCGGCAGACATTAACTTTCCCATTAAAAGCCAATATGTGACCCCTTAAATAGATTTCCAGGGGCATTTTTTTTCCTAACTATGTTCTAACTATTTTTTTTCTAACCATGTATTTATACTGCAATTACAACACCATATATAATGTTATGAGATTAATGATTTAAATATAATCATTTTAATATAGAGAAAATTAGAAACTAAAAAATAATAAATTATATATTTTTAAATTATGAAATTAAAACCGCCAATAGGTGGCGCCAAATCACCGTCTTAATGTACGAGTCATAGAAGCATTCATTCAATTGATTTGTTCAAAACGGTAGATTCATTCTGGAACTAAGCCACGTTTACTGAACTGTTTCCTAAATATCATATGTTATAAATATAAAAATAACTCATAGCCTACTAGGGCCATTTTTCCACCACATCTTGAATTTTGGGTGCATATTAATTTCTGCTGGCATTTTACCCCCCATTTTAATCTATTGACAGCATTAGCTTCATTTGAAAACATAATTTTGTATAAAGAGGCATGCTGTTTTGACCACTGTTCTCTCTAGATTAAACGTTAGTCAAATTAACTATAACAAACAGATTAAACAAGCTATAGCTTACTTTTAGACTTAGTGAATGAAGTTCGAGGTTGTGATGGTCGTGTCCGATATCCCTTGCCAGTTATTATGCATACAGCAAGTCTTCTTTTAGGAATATGGTCCATTTCTAGTGTTTATATCCAAAAAGGAACGATGCTGGGAGATGTGTTTGTATTCAGCGCGCTCACCGCGATGTATGTATTTCCTGTGCTTGTGCAGCGTCACGCAATCGCGCAGAATCTGATGACTGCGTCAATGGTTCCGTTGCTTTCATTTTGTTCATCAATTGATGTTGTGATGATTTATATAAAACATTATATAAAGTTATTCTCGAGTCATACAGTTCAAGTCAAGTCAAGTCTCGAGTCATTGGATCTCAAGTCAAAGTCAAGTCATTTTCTTACGGAGCCCCTAAAGGGACGTGGTGGTGGAACATTTTTTAGGATGGGAGAATTTAGAGATTTTTTTTTTCAAATCTTTTGCGTTCCCTCGCAAAACGTTTGCGTCCCCCCGAGAAACTTTGCGTTCCCTCGCAAAACTTTTGCGTTCCCTCGCAAAGATATTTGCGTTCCCACGCAAAATCTGTTGGCAGCTAGGTCGGACAGACACTTCCTGTTTAATGTCCCGCTGGCAGTGTTTCAGAGCTCCGTACGTTAATGGAGCGTTTCTACGGAGCCCCTAAAGGGACGTGGTGGTGGAAAAAAAATTAGGATGGGAGAATATTTTTTTTTCAAATCTTTTGCGTTCAAACACTATGAAACGCTTCATTAACGTACGGAGCTCTGAAACACTGCCAGCGGGACATTAAACAGGAAGTGTCTGTCCGAGCTGCCAACAGGTTTTGCGTGGGAACGCAAAACTTTTGCGTGGGAACGCAAATAACTTTGCGAGGGAACGCAAACATTTTGCGTGGGAACGCAAAAGTTTTGCGAGGGAACGCAAAGTTTCTCGAGGGAACGCAAAAGATTTGAAAAAAAAAAAAATTCTCCCATCCTAATTTTTTTTCCACCAACACGTCCCTTTAGGGGCTCCGTATTTTCTTAATTTAGTCAAGCAAGTCTCAGTCCTTAAAGGTGGGGTAGCCTATGTGATTTTCTTTTTTGACCATTTTTTCAAAATCACTTGAAATCCTATTCCTAACCCACTAACAGCCACTGAGTTAAGTGCAATCTCGCGCATCTGAGTTTTGCAGATGCATGATTGCGCGTCCATGTTCTTCGAATGGGTGGAGTCAGGGCCAGCGTTGGAGGAAAGAAGGTAGGACCTTTTGAGTTGTGTATTTTCAAAATCTGCCGGCCGTTTTGCAAATCCCATACCCTACCTTTAAATAGAGTGCCGAAGTTACGACGTCACTCTGTAGGCCAAAACGCGGAAGTGAGTTAGCATTTTAGCCCTCCCGTTTCCCTCGCTCTAAAGTCTATGGGATTTTTTAATGGGTTTTTGCTAAATCGCCTGAAATAAGGTCTGTGGTGAACAAAGCCTCTAAATATTTTCACGTTTTGATCTATGACATAGAACACACAGTTATAACCTGCTTGTGTTTTTTTAAACTTCATTGTGTCTGCTTGTGTTTTTTAAAAACTTTATATAGGCTTCAAAATGTATATATTTTAGATTAACTTGTAAAGATGATCTTGATAGACAAAACGTGTAAGGGTCACAACTATTTGTTAAACACAGATCTTATTTTTTGCGATTTTCCAAAAGTCTATGGGGAAAATGCATAGCTTTTCGATCGAGGGAACCCATGCGCCGCTAGCTTCCGAGTTGTCCTACAAAGTGACGTCATCACTTCGGCACTCTATTTGCGACTGGAGTCAGACTCGAGTCAAGTCATGTGACTCGAGTCCCCCATCTCTGCTACTAACTAACTAACTAGGCTACACAAAATAATCTAAATAACTATATAAATGCTATGCTAAATAGATGCTAAAATACACTATCCTGATCGTTTTCAATACTCGTAATTCCAACTCTTGACTCGCAGTGGTTTTGACGAAACAAGATGCTTTTTATACTGCCAATGCCAAGGGTGTGGTAGATCGTACCAAGGGCGTGGTGAGCTGGAACCACTGATCAGTGGCTGGAACCTGCTTACATCAGCTCTCACGACGTCACGAAGCACCGCAAACATCCAATAGGAAAATTCAACTGCAGTAGCCACCGTTCAAACTGAAGAGGGCAGCACTCAGACGTTTTTATATTGTAGGTTATATTGTTAAAACACTTTATACCCAAATGTCAAAAAAGTTACTCGAATCAATGATCAGCACTAATAAAGCCCCATTCTTACAGATCATTAACTTAAAAAAGTTGGTTAAGGGTTTAAATTAAAGCTTTCTCTATCCATTTACAATGTTAAAAAAACAACAACAAACAAACAAAAATACTGGCGAACACTGCAACGATGTTATTTTTTTTGCAACCCTATTTCTTTTTTTTTTATATGGGCTAATTGAAAAAATTATACAGGCCATATACAAATGTAACATCTGTCTATTTTAAGTTCTTACTCATCCAGTTCTTCGTACTGTAGCCTATTTCTTACCGATTTGAAGTTCTCTTCTGACCGATGAGAGAGAGAGAGAGAGAGAGAGAGACACGTGCTTTTAACCGTCAGAAAAATAAAAGTTAATCATCTGAAGCAAATCGCACGGTGGCGCCAATTTGCTAGTTCATGTAAAAAAAAGACAGAACACTTCAACAGTAAGAACAAAACGGGAAAGTAGCCCGGGGATGCTGACAACAACAATGAAAATTTGACCGTTCAGTGTTGCGTTTGATCAGTCAGAATCATAGTCGTGACTTTTGTACACCCGCTTCAGATACATTTTCTCATGCTCTTATTTTTAGGGAGTCACCCTCTCAGAGTTGATGGAGGCAAAAAGGACCTTCAGCCCGTCAAAAGTGGACATGCAAACAGGCGAGGTGTGCATATCCACAGAGGGAACGAGTGTCCAGAAAAGACTTCCTGAAGAAGACACGACAGAAACCAGCCCGACCCTGAGGCAGGAACAGCAGTCTGAGGTGAACATAAGACCTCAGAACCACATGCAGTTTACTATATAAAACTATAATGAAATCTATTAAATCAATACAAAACACTAAAATCATATTTAGTGAGTGACCCCAACGGTGTTTGGACACACAAGTCAATGTATGAATGTCAAGATACTTTCACTGAATCATTCACTCATCCTATTCAAAAACGTAATTGGGTCAAAAAAGCAACTAATTGCATTTAATATAAATGTAGGTATATTATTTAAAGTACATTATGTCTGTAATATATTTTTTGTATATTACATTTAAAGGTGCCATGTGTAAGAATTGAGGTAAAAATATCCGAAAAATGAGCTACACGGATCAAAAGAATGAGAAGAAATAAGGACGATGATGTCATTAAAAAAATGACAAGTTATAGTGCTGCAGAGATATCAACCTGAATTAGCATGCTAAATTACTAGCCACGGCCCGACAGGTGTCATAATACCAGTTTCGGCCATGGGAGGTGGTATGCGGGCAACATAACCACCAGCCAAACTGCAATACACGAATAACTCGCACGGCTTGTGGGCGTACTTGAACCTGATGTCAATCGTGTGGAAAGTACAGCCCGCTACTACATTTCAGTCCAGGGAAGAGAGCGGAAGAATGGCTGAAGCCCTTGGCAAGAGACCCTTTCCACCACCACAACCACCCGCTGTAAGTTGTAGCCTGTATCTTTCAACAGTGTTCGTGTTCTTTTACCATTAGCTAGTAGAGATGATCGGTTCACGTGCGCTAGTGATCTGTCGTGTAACATTTACAAGAGCCAAAACGGAATTTATTGTTTGAATTGCGTAATAAAATTGACAGAATCTGAGAGCTGAGATTTTTTTTATATCATAACTAACCTGCTCTGTCTAGTCTGTCGGTCTCCGTGTCCTCTTTGCTTTGCGACTTTTCTGTGTGTGAAAAAAGTGTGGCGGTGTGAAAAGTGTCAATTGCGTGTGTCTCACGGTGAATTCGTGAGAGTTGGCAGCTCTGAATGGCGCTAGCTTGGTCAACATCAGCGAATGCTGTCTGTCAAATTAATGTAATTCAAACTAACAATAAAAATGTAAGATGAACAAAACGAATATGAACATATTCACTGGTAAAGGTGAAGGGGAGTAGCTTGAAGATGTCATATTTAAAAATCACTTGACATCCACCAACGTTCCTCTAGAGTCAAAACGTCCTCTATTAGGAGTTGGCTCGGCTTCGGCTATGGCTCTAGGGTCGTTGTGAAGGTAGGGGCGGAGCATAGAGACTATGCCGTTTCTCGTTTGTTACTCTAGAGTAGACCAACTCACTTTCTGGAGGTATACTGCCCCCATCTGGTATGGAATGTGGAGTATGAGTTGATTTTTGGCGGACATTACACAATGCACCTTTACTATAATGTACACATTATATATTTCATATAAAGTACTTATTTTAGTGCGATCAGTTTTTCAGAAACTGAATACGGTGTGTATTGATGATACTGCTGTGGCTTTGTTTGGATTAATTTATTTATTGTGGTAGTATTTTAGTGATTGATTGATTGATTAATTCTCCAAGCAAGGAAACTGGAAAAGAAGACCAGGAACCAAACCTGAATGGTCTTCCTTTTGCGTCTCATCAGTTAATGGAGCGTGTGCTTTCACTCCCAGTCTGAAGAGTCGCAGCACCTCGATAGGTACTATTACACCTTATCTGGGAAAATGTGTAATCCTTAATAGGCATCATCATCATTCTAATATGGTGTTTTCTCTGAGTATAGAGTCTGAATGGACAGATGAAAATGACAACATTCTTTATGGTTACTATGATGCATCTCTAACACAGCAGCTGACTGAAGACTGTGATCTCAGGGCTGACCTGATCGGCATACTCACTGAGGTACCATTATCATGTCTGTGTCTTTCAAACATTTATTTATATATTTGTATATACTTACACATCGCTCATGTGAGAAGCACAAGGTTGTTGATATCAAAGATTCGATTACTTACTTGTCATTTACTGCTACAATTTTAAGTTTACAGTTTTAATTCAAAGTACATTTTTCTAGGGATGCACCAATATCATAATTTTTCATAATCATAATATTTCATGGTCTATTGCTGATTTTTTTTTACAAGCAAATGGACTGATTCCGGCCTTTTTCTTTTGTCTTTGATTAAGCAAATGTGTTTTGTTGTTTATTTGCACTATTACAGCCCAAACTGGCCTTAAACAAACAAACAAATATCTGTAGCCATTTTAAATTAGAGGCAACCACTGCATTTTAATCATGATTCAAACAAAGATGCTCACACATGTAACAAGAGCAGTTGTTTCTGATTTAAATTAGACTGTATAATTTCAAGATTTAATGCAAAAACAGAATGGCCTGACTTTAGATTTGTGAAATGATGCTACATTAAACATACCTGCACAAAGCAAACAGCAGACGGACTGAATGAAAATGCAAATTCACTCTCTGACAGTAGGTGGCGCTTATGGATGAGCAGTGATATAGCGATTCCTTGGTTCCTCTGTACACAAAGCAGCGTGACGCTTATAAACATGACTTAAATAGGCATTTATATGGAGGTAAAGGAAGAGAAAATGCCATTTCAACTTTTCTGGAGACAGTCAGTTCCCTTCCGAGACACATTCATATAAACCCCCACCCACAATTCAGTATGTATATTTTTCATCCAGTATTTCAAGCATCGCGCACAGTGAGCTTGCTGTGCCTGAAACAGTTTTGCGTTTGTCTTCAGCGTGTTAACGTTCTGTTCACACACTTAGTCATATTTCCACACAAATGAAATTTTGGGAAATTATTGCAGAGATCGGAACAGAGATCGGCCAAAATAAAATGTCCGGATGTCGATCGTGTGTTTGGAGCAAAAAAAAAAAAAAAAAAACGGTCGACCGGTCCATCTCTACATTTTTCGTAGTTCTTCCTGAATCTTTCCTCTTTTTCCTCATTTTCCAGAGCTTACAAGCCCATCAATTTATCCTGCAGGCTGAATTTTTACATTTAATGTAAAACGTTTTTGGACTAGGTAATTTGTCCTTGTGAAGAGACGTCTCATCAGTCACGACAACACAGTCTCTGATCTGAAGCAACAGGATTTATTTACAGACGTTGCTGAAGATAGATGAACTCGACTTGAATGTGAACATCACGGTCAGCCTATGTAAAGAACTACATTCAAATGGACTTAAAGTATAAACTAGTTAATGTAATAACTATTACATGGCTATTATGCCTCGCACCACAAGATGGTGCTGCTGCATAGGTCAGTGTAGTCGAAATAGTATGAAATCTTTGGCCTTGAAGAAAAATCCTGTTATGAAGTTATACATTATCCTTAAATTTGTACAATATTCCCCATTACAAATTTTTTAAGCAGGATTCATTTTTTTCCTGTCACTTCTGTTCATGTACAGATGGTAAAAATCTATCAGGCAGAGCTGAGCTCGAAGAAGCGATCTTGCTGTCCGCCCGTGAAGAGTGTGTGAGGTATCCTGACATTCCATGCCATGTAGGGCAAAACTACCCGTCTCCTCCAGCCTCGGTTCCCACTCTTTTACTTCTCTAAGCCTTCAGCACTATAAGCTTAATACCTCACATCAAATGAAGGGCAGTAACAATAGAAAGAGACGTACAAGGCAGTAAAATAGGTGGAGTAAAGAGAGACCAAGGACCAAACCTATAAGTGGCAGTGAACTTATCCTTTGGAAAGGTACAGTGAATCCCTCTCTCATTCCGTCAGCTGCCTCTCCTCTGATATCGAAGTGCTGAATCACTCTGGGGAAGCCGCTGTGTAATAGGAGAACGCTTCTGTGCAGCTGCGGCCTATATATGTACGCTGATAATTAACACCGATAGCATGCCACATCAATGTAGTCAATGTAGTTGTGGTCATATTACTGTTGATGGTTACCCTTGAGCTTGTGTGTAAATGTATGTGTGTATGTTTAGTGCATCTATTTATATGTGCTTTATAGGCAGCAGTGCCAGCTTGATGGAACATGTTTCAATGTGACGCTATCAAAGTGTGTGCCATCAAGCTATTTTAATTAGTTTTAGTTATTCCAATGTTAAACATGCCTTCAGCAAACCACATTATTATATTAGCCTATATTATATTATATTATATTATATTATATTATATTATATTATATTATTATATTATAGTTAACGATGTGTGTCTATGTGTGCCGATATCAATTTTAGTTATTTAAATCTTAAAACATGCATTCAACTAACCAAATTAGGGCTGCAACAACTAATTGTTCAAATCGATTGTCGGTAATGAAAATAATGAATTTGATTTGATAGCACACGTACATCACAGAGACGTCTATTTGATGTGTGTTTACATCTGGAAGACGTATTTTTTAGAGTGTTTGCTCATCTGCAATACGTCTATAGGACGTTTCCTGTCAGATGTCAAATAGACGTTTAGAGGATGTATTTAAGATGTAATGATTTAGAATGTATGTTAAAACACATATGGAAAATAGTGGAGGACACAGAGTGAGCTGCTGCTGGACTGGTACATGATCCAAGTTGTCCGAAACATGAGAATGCTTTATATTTATAAGCGTTTTAAACAAAAACGTGCCTTGTACAAGTTTTCCTCAGCGCATAACTTACATTTTTTAGTTATATACTTATCTGCAAATGTTAGAAAGTCCCAGGAGTATTTCATTTAGCATATTCTGACAACAAGCGAGTCTTGTTAAACTTCAATGAACGAGCGTCTGTGAGCGCATGCGCATCAAACAGATGGAGCGCAGTAATTCTGACTAAAATACACATTATGATAAAAATGTTTTGTTAGAAATTAAATGTAGTTTTAAAATCCTACATTTAACACAAGTAATCATATTTACAGTATGAGAGCAGTAACAGTAAAGGCACTATCGTTGGTAGCCTTTAGCCCATTAATGCAATACTGTACAGATGAGTGAATGTGTGTGTGTTCATCATGCCTAGTACAAGTTAACATTTTGTGCTTTTGTTTATTATCATTTTTAATGAACTTGTTTTAATTTCTGACTTCGACTTCCATAGTATGGAAAAAAACACAATGGAGGTCAATGGGGTCCATCAACTCTTCGGTTACTGACGTTCTTCAAAATATCTTCTTTTGTGTTCAGTAGAAGAAAAAAATGTGTGTGTACAGGTTTGGAACAACTTTAGGGTCAGTTAGCGATGACAGAGTTTACATTTTTGGGTGAACTATCCCTTTAATTGTCCATGTACTATATAAAATAAATTAGGTCTCGTGTTGGCTAAAAGAAAATACAAAAAGTCAAAGATTAGCTTGAAGTTGAACTTAAATCTTAAATGTCACACAAAGTCATAATACGGCTGTAAAAATGATTTACGCATGTTCAACTTTTTCTCAGTGTACGTAATACAATTTCTGCTCCATAATAAGACATGGACACTTTTATGATAATGTTATTTAGTGTAATAAAAAGGCCCAAGCTGAAAGGGAAGGCTAGACTTAGGTTTTTGATGGAATGTAATGAAATATATGGTGAGATCTTGGCAATGACCCAGAAAGATCCCGTGCTCAGCCAAAACTCTGCCTCTTCTCATAAAAGAGCTAAATGATCTGACCAGACCAGCTAAAGTGTGAACAGTGTGTGTGGACATCAGTATCTGACTGTGTACTGCATATGTGAGTGTGTTTTATGCATGTATGTACAAGCAGCCAAGTTTGTTTGTATTCATAATATTCAGTTGTGATTGTGTCTATATTTGGTTACTGTGAGTCTGTTGTGTTATAATAGATCTGTCTCTGTATGGTTCTAGGAATATATGGCACAAAGTGTGTGTGTGTGTGTGTGTGTGTGAGTGCTGCTGTGTGTGTGTTTATGGTGTAATGGCCTATTTGTGACCCCAGCAGAGAGCAATGGAAGTTTACTTTCTGCTAGGAACATTTCCATACTTGCATGTCTCCTTTCATATTTTCCACACAGCCCTGCTGTTTCCTGCTGTGCTTTAACACACACTTCTCCTCAATCTTACATTGCAAGTGCTGTGTTTCTTTTTTGAACCTCCATGTGTGACATTGTTTTAGCTAGCAATAACACGCTACACCACCCATTCTACTTGGTGCTGAAATACTGAACAAATCAGCTTTCCTAAAACCATGTGTTTTTACAGACATATAGTTTTCTTATTGTGAGAATGTGATGGCTATAGCTATGGCTGATGTAGCAATACACATTATATCTTAATGTTTTTAACCTGTTGCTTTGAAATATTGATTCATTTAGTTTATAAATACTCGTATTAATTTTGCCATAACCAATAAATACACATAAATAATTTTGAATAGTAAATTAAACATAATAATAATTTGAGTTAATTCCTGATTAAAAAATAAATAAATTTAAGAAAAGGCAGAACATGTAACATAAATGGAAAACACTGGTTTTCATGGACCGATTCTAAAGCTATAAATCATTGCTCTTTATGGCATTCGTTATTAAGAAGTATTTAAATGCATTCAGCCAAAATATTTGAATATCAAAAATGTCACATGCAAATGTACAGAAGCGTATTGTAGTCACTTGAGGGACAAAAATCTACTCTGTTTTTCTGAATTAACGAGTTAATTATCTCATAATTACGAGATAATTTTTCATGGAAAAAAGTTTTTGCTCTGTTTTTCTGAATTAACGAGTTAATTATCTCAGAATTACGAGATATTTTTTCATGAAAAAAAAGTTTTTGCTCTGTTTTTCTGAATTAACACATTAATATCTCAGAATTATGATACATTTTTCTTGAAAAACATTTTTTTCACTTTGTTTTTATGAATTAATGAGTTACTCATAATTTTAATAATTAAGTCATTAATTCAGAAAAACAGAGCAAAAACTTTTTTCCATGGAAAATTATCTCGTAATTCTGAGATAATTAACTCGTTAATTCAGAAAAACAGAGCAAAAACTTTTTTTCCATGAAAAAGTATCTCGTAATTCTGAGATAATTAACTTGTTAATTCAGAAAAACAGAGTAGATTTTTTTCCTCAAGTGAATGCAATACGCTTCCGTACAAATGAATCAAGTCAAGACTTAGAAACTGATTTCTTTAGATCAGCAGTTTTCAATAGGTGGCGCGCCTCTCCTGGGGGGCGCCAAAGAGCCACAGGGGAGGCACAACACGCCAAGAAAAAGTAACTCTGTGTGCAGCTCTATTGATATCGGTAATTGTGGGTGTGTGTATTAGCTTTAAAATGCATCGTTTCCTTGTCCCAAGTCAACAGAAGTCAGCATTAAGGGAGGAGACAGGACCCAGCAAAAAAAAAGGAAATATGATCCTGAGTTCTTAAAAGTTAGGTTTCACCTGGTCGGGGTCTGAGGCTGCACCTCTGCCGTAGTGTGTGGTCTGCGAGGAGGTGCTAGCAAATGATAGCATGAGAAACTTGCATGTGTTGCGACCTAGGAGTATTATTTTATAATTTCATAATTTCCTAGAATAGGAATATGTTTAGAATTCTGTAAGGAAATCACTATAATTTCATTGTAATTTCATTTGATAAATATTCTGGATATTATTCTGATTTATGTTACTGAAAGGTGAAAGTTCATTTACAATCATGTCATAAGCCAGCGCAGTAGCGGTTTCGAGTGCTGAGCCGAGTAAAGTGAACGTAGGCTATATCGCCGACGTGAGAAGATGTTGTGTTGCTTTGTGTAAAAAAATATAATTCCAACAGAACTGGCAAAATAAAGTTGCAAAAGAAAAGACGGAGTCTGTTTTAAGTGTGCAACACATGCTAACTTGCAAACTTCGGCGTCACATTGAAACTAAGCACACAAATTTAGTGAACAAGCCAGTTGAGTTTTTTGAGAGGAAGTGGGATGATTTGCAGTCACAAAAAAGCATAATACAGTCGTTTGGCACTATTAACATGAAGGCGACAGAAGCATCGTGTCACGCTATACGTATAGCGAAGGCAGGCGAACCCCATAGCATCTGCGAAACATTGCTACTCCCTGCAGCTAGAGATATGTGTTCAGTTATGCTGGGAGAAGCAGCTGCTGCTAAACTTGACGCGATCCCTATCTCTGACAATACCATCCAGCGACGAATATCAGACATGGCTTGTGATGCCAAAGAGCAGGTCCTGGACTGTGTTTGTGAAAGCCCCTTTCACGCCATTCAGTTGGATGAGTCCACTGACGTCGCACACTGTGCTCAATTGATGGTGTACGTTCGGTTTATCAAAGAGCTCAGTGTGCAGGAAGCACACACTCTTTTGTTTTGCGTTCCTCTACCCGCCCGCACAACAGCTGACGAACTTTTCAAGGTCTTGAATAACTTTTACCAGGCTAATTGCCTTGACTGGGGCCGGTGTTGTGGGAAATGCACTGATGGGGCAAGAACAATAACTGGCCGTCACAGCGGTCTCGTAAAACAGGTGCAGGCAGTTGCCCCTGCGGCTGTCTGGAAGCACTGCATTATCCATCGCCAGGCTTTAGCAACAAAAAGGATGGCCCAAGAATTGCGTGCCATTCTTGATGAAGCTGTCAAAATTGTGAACCTAATTAAACCGCGTGCCTTAAACGCCTGTCTGTTCTCAATCCTCTGCAATGAGATGGGCGCTCTCTTCCAGCAGCTGCTCCTGCACTCCGAGGTCAGGTGGCTCTCTCAGGGCAAAGTCCTCACCAGGCTGTGCGATTTGCGCGATGAAGTCCTCCTCTTCCTCACCGAGATTAACTCCCCACTGGCAAAACATCTGGCAGACATGAACTGGCTTGCTATGTTGGCCTATCTCTCCGACATCTTCGATAGGATCAACTCCCTCAACACCTCTCTCCAGGGCAAAGAGTGAACTCTGTCCAACCATCACTGCACATTTGAATGGGTTGCGTAACCAGTTTGGCGAGTATTTTGGAATGGACGCAATGGGAAATCAGTGGGTGAGAAATCCGTTCTCTTTCCCCGCCACACCCCGTGATGGACTGAGGAGGAGGAGGAGGAGGAGGAGGAGGAGGAGGAGGAGGAGGAGGAGCTCAGCTCGAAAATGGACTAGATGCAGAGACTGGGAGAAATGCCGATCACTCGTTTCTGGTTGTCTGTTGAGAGCGAGTTCCCCCAGATCTCCACTAAGGCTATGAAAGTCCTAATCCCCTTCACCTCCACCTACTTTTGTGAGTGTGGGTTTTAAACAAATACAGATCAAGGCTGAAGCCCTGCATCGAACACCTCTGCGCATCAAAAGCGCGGCCTCATTGTTCCCACTGATATGGACGAATAAATTGAAACTCAAAGTTGTGTTGTCTTGAATGCATAAATTGGTTGGGCCATAGGGTTGATGCCGCTCTTGTAGCGCAAATGACGTGAATGGCGCATTTTGTTTGTTGTTTAAATCTGAGGTTTTATGTGGTTGAAATCGTTAAAAAATCTGATGAAAATATGTGAAGCTGTTCGATCTGATAACATGCCTTCAATGCAGTTGACTGTTAAATGTTATGTGTTCCGTGAACAAACAGCGTTGTCGTTCATTGATCAGAGAGCTGTCCATTGTGCTGATTTTGTTCGAGACGATGTGCATCTCCTTCGGCGGTAGCTTTGGCGTCGATTATACATGTTAAGCATGTTTTGTTGACTTGTGGTTAGGCCTACTGATGTTCAGTGATTTAAAAAGTAGCCTCAATTAGTAGGGATGCAACGATACCGTTTTTTCAAAACGATCCGATCCGATACCAAAATTCTGAGTATCGGCCGATACCGATACCGATCCGATACCAGCGCAGTTTTTTTTAAATCAAGTAGAATTTTTATAACTCTGTGTGTTGACCTGATAATCACTCTTTTGTGTGTTAAACACAATCTACTTAATACAGACAACTTCATTATAAAGAAAAACAACAAATCAAAAAAATATATGATCATAATCTATGACAAAAATGCTATTATAAACTAGATTAGTGGATAATACACATTGCTCTTTGTATTGTTGTAAAATACATTCATGAAAAACAAGATAACAAAAATCAAAAAGATAAATTATTTTAGATATAGCCTAGGGCCTAGGCTACTATAAAATTGAGACATGTTTTAAATGTATAGCACAGCTGTTTAATGAGGCAGCAACATATGATAGATAGGACAGAACAAGAAAGGCTATTAATAATCTTTTATTGCGTCACTGCATTGATATGAAAGGCTCCAATACATCGCGGCACAAAGCGCTTATGCGCATCCCGAGCGCAGAATGATGCGCTTGAAGCCACAGGGAGTCACAGCGCGCCGAGTCCGCATTGAAAAGTTCAAAGCACAAAGGAAATACATATTGATGCGTAGTGTATTATATAGTCTGTATCTATGTAATAGTTTATTGAGCCTTTTCTTTTAACAGTTTTAAATTCCAGTTACTGTGCGCGTGAATAACAGTTATAATGGTCTGACTGTACTGTTGTGATCTAACCGACACCCGGTAGAAAGTAACATGATTAAGTTACAGCAATAAAGTCCAGCAAGATAAAGTTGTTTTATGCGAAACAATAGACCTGTATCTACAGATCAAGTATAATAATAGTAACATTGAATCATCTTGAAGAGAGTTTCATCGTTGACCGACCGCGACGCGCTGTTTGATGCTGAATGGAGAATGACTGACAGCCGCAGCGGAGGGAAAAGTTTACGTTATCTTGAATTTAATGGCATAAATATTAATTTCTATCTCACATAATGGCTTCAGATCACTTATCATAGAGTGCACGAAAACAAAAACTTTATGGTACTTAGAATGTTTTGTGCCTTTTGTGGGGCTTAACAATAACACGCACAATATCGGATTTGGATCGGCCTCGTCTGATCGATACCCGATCCGGCAAAAATGGCAGTATCGGAGCCGATATCGATACTGAGTATCGGATCGGTGCATCCCTATCAATTAGGCCTGCATGAAGTTGGAAATTATTTGCTGTTGCAAAGAATCGTTTATGAATGCACTTTTAAAAAAGTTGTGGAAATAAAATGTCTTCAAATACAATATTAAAAAATATTTACATTTGATCAGTTGTTATTGAAACTCATCATTGCCTGGAACACACACACAAGATGGCATTTACTGCAGAGGCGTGTGTGGGTTAGGGCAGGCGGACGGGATTTTGGGAAGGGGGGGGCTCGGCTGTCCTTATCTACTCCAAGGGGAGGCTCACATTCACCCAATTTGAAAACCCCTGCTTTAGATGGACAGTTGAACTGATTCACAGAAACTAATCAAACATGCACTACACTACAGTAGGGGTTGAACGACTTCAGATTTTTTGAAGTCGACTGTTATGACATCAAAGTCGAGTCGACGTCGACTAGTCGATGACGTCATTCATAAAACCACAAGAGATGGGACTGCTTTGCAACATGCCACAATTTGCAATTAACTAACAGAAAATTATACAGATGCAGACAGACAGCTCATAATGGGGCCGTTTACACCTGGTCACTTCATGCGTTTTTACTGATCTGATTTATCAAAACGATTCCATTTACACCTGCTCACATAAATATGCATACGCAAAACGGATATAAATCCGATCTTCAAACAACGCACTATGCAGATTTAACGGAGTTCACGTCACCGAAAGCAACAATAATGAGCTGCATTTTATTGATCATCAGCTAATTTCAAAATCAAAGACCACAATAAGAGAGACAGCACTGGTAAGATCATTTTGTTTCTTTACTTTTAACGAAGGTGATTGTGTGTAAAGCGTCTGCGACTTACTTTCACTTTGATTTGCGATAGTTTGCACGTTGGCTTGATGAATAGATGCGTGCTGTCATAGCTTCATCACTATAATACGCTCTCACACGTTTATTGTTAGCATTGTTGGGAGAAGTTCAATTTACATATGTGGTTTCAACTACCAGATGCATTTACACTTGTCCAGTTTCGTCTGTTAAGCGGCCCAGACCTCCTCCTGAACCCACATAGCAAACAGACTTGGCCCAAATGTGGCCTCATAATGGCACTGCTGGCGTGTTGCCGGCACTGGCATGCATCATGTCAGCCAACTCTGGGCCATGCGTGGCAATGATGGCACTGCATGCATGACGGCAGACAACATTTGGGCCGATTGTGGATGGGAGGTGTGTGGCCCAGATCAGTGTACCGATTATGGGCCATACTTTTGTGTACTGGACAATTATAAGTATTTAGGCCTGCTAGGCCTATTAGTTTTCAGCAATGTTCACAAAAGTCAATAATCATTAAACAATTCCCACATTTGACCTGAACAAAATATACATTTTCCTAACATGATAATTTCGTTTTTTTTTAGTTTAAAAAATAAATAAATTTATAATTTAAAGAAAAACTAATTCACATACAAAATAGTCAACGTTTTCCATACTTTTTAGTTTAAGCACCACAAAATCATGTTAAAAACGTACTATTATATATATATATAACTGGCTGAGATTCGGCCCGGTTATGGCCCATGCGTGACCCTTGTCTTTAATCCAGTTCTGGGCCACTTCACTTCACTATCGAAAAGTGATTGTGTGGCCCGGAGCTGGGCCAGAAAACATTTGCTATGTGCTACATTTGCTAACGCGTTTCGGAGGGCATTTACACCTGGTCTTTTCACGATCGGATAGCTATCAGATCACAGAAACACATGAAGTGGCCAGGTGTAAACAGCCCACTGTTTACATCATCATTTAGGATGAAAAAAGAAAAAAGAAAAGGAAAAAAAGCTATAAATTCACATCAGCGCCTTAGTGATGCGCAGATCCAAGTAATACAAAATAATATTCAAATTAATTGCGGGTGAATTAGAGGTAGGCTACATCATTAATATGTTTAAATAAATAAATGATAAAAAATAATGTTTTAATAAAGATACTGAACTCTCATTTCCCGGTAAAACAGTGAGCGTGCGTCATGCTTTTACTTTCGTTTTCAACTATTTTTAGTGTTAGGTTAGTAAAGTATTTACACACACTTGATGTACCAATGCTGCTTTCTTGCTGCAATGACCCTCTGGGCTCTTCATCTGTTGTCGTCTGCAACATGTTAGTATCAAAATTAGCGCAATCATAGTGTCACATGATCAACGCGACTAGTCGACGTCAAGCTTAAAGCGTCGGGGCATTGCATTAAAGGGATAGTTCACCCAAAAACGAAAATTCTGTCAGCAATTACTCACCCTCATGTTGTTCCAACCCCGTAAGACCTTCGTTCATCTTCGGAACACGAATTAAGATATTTTTGATGAAATCTGAGAGCTGGATCACTCCTCCATACTAGTCCATAGGCTTCTTCAGGGATTGAACTTGCCGGCCTCGAAAAGTTAGTAAAGACACCGTTAAAATAGTCCAAGTGACTACTTTGGCTCAATCTAAAGTTTATCAAGCGACGAGAATACTTTTTGTGCGCAAAAACAAACAAAAATAACGACTTTATTTCAACTATTCATTTCCTTCTCTTTGGGCCTCTAGTCAGTTAAACTAGTGTAATTGCGTAGAGCTACGTCACACGTAGGCTCACTATTGGCCGACGCTGGTCATGTGCGTGCGCGTGTGACGTACAACAACAGAAGCGTACGCTATTACACTAGTGAACTGACTCGAGGCCCACAGAGAAGGAAATGAATTGTGAAATATGTAGACAATTTAAAATAGTCATGCTGATGAGGATGAAGATCAGGCAAGGTGAAGTGGATCTAAAATGCAGTGTAGTCTTTAACAAAACTAAACTAAAAATCTAGAACCTCAGAACTAAGGGGCTTGTTTACACGACACTTTTTTCAACTAAAAACGTCAAACCTTTTATGCGGTTTGGCTGTTCATTTACATAACAGCAGCGTTTTGGGTGCCTGAAAATGCAAACTTTTGAAAACTTTTGAAGTTTTTGAAAACGGTCTCTGTGTAAACAACAAAAACATGAATCTCTGAAGACGATGTCGTCATGCACATGCGTATTACGTGTTCAGTCTATAGTGTTTCTGGCAGCAGAATACAGCGTTTTAGTCGTTTGCGCGGATCGTTTTGACGATGTCGTCTTTACGGGGTAAACTCAAAGGAAAAGCTTCACTGATTTAAGCATATCGTTGTCGTGTAAACGTTACCTAACACTACACGTCAAACATAGACGTTAACGACACACAGCGATGAATTGACAAAATACGAAGAGACAGGGAATCAAAGAAAAAGGGAACAGGTGTGCACTAATCAGAAGCCATAGTAAAAAACGAAAACTCAACCAAAGACAGCGACAAAAAAAAAAAAACATGACCTACAAAACTAAACCGAACATGACTATGAAACTATGATCTAAACAAGACACAAATGTGACAAATATATTTTAAAATGTAATTTATTCCTGTGATGGCGAAGCTACATTTTCTGCATCATTACTCCAGTCTTCAGTGTCACATGATCCTTCAGAAATCATTTTAATATGAGGATTTGATGCTCAAGAAACATTTTTTATTATTATCAATGTTGAAAACAGTTGTGCTGCTTAATATTTTTTTGAAACCGTGATGCATTTTTTCAGGATTTTTTGACGAATAGAAAGTTTGAAAAGAACCGTTAATTTGAAATAGAAATATTTTGCAACATTATAAATGTCTTTATTGTCACTTTGATCAATTTAAAGCATCCTTGCTGAATAAAAGTAATAAATCCCCCCCCCCCCCCCCCCTAAAAAAGAAAAAAGAAAAATCAACTCTGAACTTTTGAATGGTAATGTATTCTCAAATGCCATTTCTTAACTCAAGTTTAAATCAGAGATACTATAAAAAAACACAACTCATTAAAATGAAAGCTGTGAGACAAGAAATTATTGCAATAGTGAATATTCAGCTATATTAAATATGACTGATCTTTGATCAGAATTCAACCTGAAAAAGCCAAACAATTAATTTCAGCAGCTTCTTTGTTTTCATCTCATTGATCTCACTGTTGGGATGCGGATCTAAAAGATTAGTTTGTCCTGATTCAAGAGGACAAGTAGAGGACAAGCACTGAACCCGAGTGCTCGCAGATATGAATGTTCCATTTGGAAAGTCATAAAAAGAAGAATAGGTCAAGTCTGCTTAACCCGAAACGCAGATGCAGCTATTGAAACTTTGGCTTCCAGACTGAAATCCACTCTCTTAAACAAGTCTCCCAAGGCCCGTTTCCACTGACTTACTCCATCCAGGCTAATGGAAAAGCACAGCCATTGTGGCCGATGTGATGAGGTGCACTGTATGGCTCAGGTTCACCTCTGCAGATGGCTTTGAGTTCTCTTGCATTATTAGTCAGAAACAGACAGGAAGAAAGCATGGGAACTGCTTTTAGACTGCGGACGAGGTCCAAAACTTGTGATTGAGAGATTCAAGAGATTTCCACGACGTGCACGCGCGAGAACTGAACTGAAGTAGTTGAAGGAGATCGCAATTCTCGCGCATGCGTCGTGGAAATCTCTTGAAGTCTCGTTTCAGGCCTACAAGGAAGAAAAGGAATAATCGAATAAAGTCTTTATTTTTGTTTGTTTTTTCGCACAAAAAGTATTCTCGTCGCTTGATAAACTTATAGTTGAGCCACTGTTGCGACATGGAATATTTAAACATTTTCTTCATTGACTTTCTGGGCCGTCAGGATTCATTCCTTTAGGGAGCCTATGGAGGAGTGATCCAGCTGTCACATTTAATCATAAATATCTTCATTTGTGTTCCGAAGACGAACGAAGGCCTTACGGGGTTGGTACAGCATGGGGGTGAGTAATTAATGACTTAATTTTCATTTTTGGGTGAACTAACCCTTTAATGGTTACACCTAGTTCAGACAGGACCACTTTGGCAAGTTACTTTGAGTTTATTAAACACAATTTATCTTGTAAACTTTGGCGGTTTGGTTCCTTATGGGGATTCTTGCTCCATAATTAATGGAACACAGGGCTTAAGCTTAACCCCCCATAGAACCATCAGCTTAAGTGATATACAGATGATTATTTAAGACACTTCAGTAATGTCTTTAAACAAAACAGTGTTAACATGTAGACGTGGCAGTAAATCCCGGGACGTCTATACACTGTAGCTTGGCTATGAGGGTCTCTCAGCAATGATGTCCATGACAGCTAGGACTTGAAAACCTTGGTAATCTGAAACAAAAGAAGACGACAGCCAGAAGGTGCACAGTAATATGCTTGATACTTATAGTGGTGAGGGCGGGAGGGTTGCGAGCAGTTTGAGCATGCTTTCCGAGCAGTAATGCCACGTATCTATATCTTCCCGGTCTAACAGGAGAATGGTAGTGGTTGGAGCGATTTGACAGCTGACCGTGTCAGCTGATCGCAGCACTATGCCTATGTGGCCTGTCTGAACTAACGCTGCGCTTGATGAGTTTGAACAATGCCTTCCACACATGAGAGAAAAAACTGTGTCATACACAATATCCTCTGGAGTACCATACTTTCCGAAGACGTGATTGAAGAGGAGTTCTGCAGTTTCCATGGCCTTGGGTAAGCGTATGAGAGGAATCAGAGAGAATTCTCTTTGGAGAAATGAGCTACAGATACAAGCACTCAGGTACACCCACCAGAAAGAGGGAGACCTGTTATAAAATCCTCTCCCAGGTGTGACAATGGGCCATGGGGAGCAGTAACTGTTTCCCAGATGGTAGGTGTTGGGGGATCTTAGCCATGGAACATCCCTGACATCCCTAGACATACCTCCATACGCGGCCACCAGAACCAGTCCTGGATAAGCGAGAGGGTGCTGTTGGCCCCGGGTGGCCAGTGCCCACTGATGACTGATCCCATGAGTGGAAGACATTGAGAGGTGGGAAAAAATGTCTTATTCACAGGGTAACCCAGCGGAGCAGGCTCGTGGTGGCAGCCTCTGCTGTGTGATCGTCTAGGCACCACTGGATAGAACTGAGGATGATTTCATGAGGTAAGATGGTTTTAGGTTCCTCTGAGGCCAGTTAAGTAGAGGCAAAACATAGCATCAGCCTTGACATTTTTGGACCCTGGACGAAACGAGATGGAGTAATTAAAGTGGGTGAAGAAGAGGGCACAATGTTCTTGACAGGGATTTAAGTGGCAAGCTTTTCGAAGGTACTGTAGGTTTGTAGGTGTAGGTGATCCATTAACACCAGGAAAGGATGATGGGCCCCCTCCAGCCAATGCCACCACTCCTCCAACACATGGTTGATGGCAAAAAGTTCTTGGTTGCCGATGTCAAAATTTTGCTCCACCAGGGAAAGCTTAATGGAGATGGCACATGGATGGGAGGCTTTCCCTGCTGAGGCGGCAAAACGGCAGAGGTAGAGGCATCATCTTTGTTTGAGTTTGTTTGGATCTGAATGGATTAGTAGATGAGCCGACTTGCACACTTGTTTGAGTTGTTGGAAGGTGTGGGGTGGGTCCAGGACGGAGACTTGGGATTAGATTTGAGCAAGGATGTTAACAGAGCAGGGATGGAACTATAGTTCTGGATGAAGTGGTGATAGAAGTTGGCATAGCCCAGGAAGCATTGAAGTTCCTTGATAGTGGTGGAAACAGGCCAGGATTTAACTGCTTCCACCTTCCCCTCGTCCAACTGAATTCCTTCAGGGCTGGTGTTGTATCCCAGGAACTGGATGGCCATCTGATGGAACTCACACTTTTCTGCTTTGAAGAATAGATGGAACTTCCAGAGCCTTTCCAACACAAGCGCAGCATGGGGGTGATGTTCGCTCTCATTCTGGGAGTACACAAGGATAACATGGATGTAGATGTTGACAAAGTGGTTGACGTACTACCAGAATACCTCATTCATAAAGCCTTAGAATACAAAGGGGGCGTCGACCAGGCCATATCTCATAACCTGATATTCATAATTGCCTGTGGGTGTCACAGAGGCGGTCTTTCATTAACACCCCCTGCCGTATTCAAATGAGGTTGTACACATTGTGAAAGTTCAGCTTGAAGACTTTGGCTCCTCTGAACAGCTCCCGGGCAACAGGGATCTGATGTTGCCATGTTGAAGTGCCTCTGTAATGTATGCATGTGTGTGCCTCTGTCATCCATGGCCATCTGTTCGCAGCGGGAAACTATTCGTGCAGTGTGCGCATGTCAAAAAATCTATTCCAAAGCTTGTGATATAAAAGCGCACGTCAACCCGATCACATGTTTAGCGTTCATGTAAACACTACATTCAGATTCATCAATTGTAATGGATTCAGTCTGACTGAAACAAACGTTGTGCATGTAAACGTAGCCATTGTCTGATCACCCAAATGGATACTCAGGGGCTGTTTACACGACACCGTTTCGTACGGAGCCCGGGAAGGCATCTGTGGAGAAAAATAAAAACAATCCGTCCCCTCAGTTTATAAACTGTACTCACGAATTCTTAAACTGTTCCCTCGGTTTAACAATTCGTGCCCACGGATTAATAAACCGTACCCACGAGTTCTCATGCTCTCAGATTTGTAAACCGTCCCTTCAATCTGTACCCACAAAGTCATAAACCGTGCCCACGCTTTCGCAATCCACAATTTTGGATTTTCTAAAAAAACTACATTTAGGCTACTTTTATCTTTAAAGTCCATTTTTGGGAGGAAAAGACTCAGTATAGAATAAGCAAAAAAGACTTCACATATAAAAAAAGAAATAGCCTATTACACAAACACATTTCCAAAACTGTAAAAGGTATAGGTTATATAAAAATAAAACATTCATAAATGATTTTATGATAAACATATTACTGTCTTCAGTGAACTCATTTATAGTACGCAAATAATAATAGTTATCATTATTTTTATTACATTTAGGCTACATCTATTTAGAAGACGCTTTTATCCAAAACGAAAAAAGATAAAAAAGAAAAAAGCAATTCGTCAAATGTCAGTCATAATACAAGTTAGACAATAATAATACAGGGCTAAGATTATCACAAATAAAGACTATACTCAATACCAGGTCAAGGCCAATGATATCATACCTACCAGCTTTGCTCCCCTGTGCTACAATGTATATCACCAACACTAGTTTCCTGACTACTTACAGTGCATACTAACTATTCTCTCACATTGGTTCTTTATTTAAACAGCAGACTTATTATTTATCCATTTCTGGGCATAATTTAGAAACAATGATCATATGAACCGTTGTGCCATGCTGCTTATATTTATCACGCAGTAAAAATGCCTCTTCCCGCACCCAAAACCAGTCGTCTGTGGGTGAGAATCTGAAACAAGGACTGGTGGGACGCTGTCCTGCTTCACTTCACAGGTTTAGTGGTATGGGTAGGTGTAAGGGTTGGTTAAGGGGGAAGTGAATGTCAACAGTGTAATTACATAAATTAATTACAGCTGCAATTACATGCAGGAATTTTAAAAATATAGGCCTCACTGTTAAAACATGTATGTACACAATAAGTCCACTGTATCAAGTGATTAATTTAAAATTAAGTAGTAGTTAAGACACTTAATATAAAGTGCATGGATCTAATCATTTTTCACATTTTTGAAGAAATGTACTGTTCGCTCCTTTTCATAATTACAATCAGTGGGGACTGAGACTTTCAAAATCTAAAATAAGCCCCATAAAAGTGCGTAATATGACACATGCACAGTATTTTAACCTGTTCACTTTTGAATCTTCTGAAGTTTGTTTCAACAGGTTTTTACAGTAACATTTTTACAATCTTTTTGTTTAAATGAGTAAAATATAATAGATATACGCTTAAAGCACCTCGTACTGAGCCAGAGTAAGAGGGGAAGGAATATGAGAAAACAACCAAGTGAAAAAACTGTGAGAGAGAGAGAGATTGTGAGAGAGCGACGGAGCTGAGTGGGACCGAGTGAGAGCAGTTTTGTTCTTTCAGAGTTTGTGTGGAGTAATTGTATGTAGACAGAACAGAGAGGGAGGGCTTTCAGCCGTCTGTAAAGTTAACAAAGAAAAGTCCTCTCCTTATTTAGCTCTCATTGTGTGTCTGTATGAATGAGTGAGTGTCAGAGAGAGAACATCAGCTGGAGATCACAACTTTTTATGCGTTTGTGAGAGAGGGAGTGGGACGGAAATAGAGAAAGAGGGAGTGGAGATAGCGAAGTGTAGAGGTGCTTCTCATTGTTTTCATTTTTCTCTAATGACCACCGTGCCGTGCGGAGGAACAGAAACACAGATTGCCTGTCAGTCTCGGGAAACACACTCCGCGCGATCCTCTGGACGCACAAGTTTGCACCTGTTGAGCGTATCTACTTCACGTCCTGCAGTCATGGCCGTCTGCACAGCTGTGTGAAACGGTGCCTGCGTTGGTCAGGGATCGTCCGTTTTATCCAGGAGAGAGATGTCATCGCTCTATTCGCGCAAGGACCTTTCCTCTCGCTCCAGAAAGTCCCTGTCGGACTCACCGCCCTCCTCTCCGTCCCCCAGCACCAAAACCTTCAGAGTAAGAGCCAGCTGTGTTTGCTTAACGTTTGTCACATTATTACACAGACATTTCAATAGGCAGTTTTGTGTTCAATTTGACGTAACTGTCATTTTTCACTGGAGGATGTCATGTTCATGGTTTTACATGAATGGCTAGATTTTAGTTTTTTTATTTGTCTTCAACAGCAGTCAAAGCAGGTTTTACGGGTTAAAACAAAGCTAGTTTTCAAGTGCTTAGGCCTACTTGATTATTTTGGTGCTTGGTGGAGTCCAAAAGTCCACATTGAAAATCTGGGATTTTGGTTTTCATTTGAACTTGAAAATAAAGTGTTTTAGGATTGTTTTAAGGAGTGTTTTAGGATTTTGGGCAATTTAAAGCAAAGAAAAGCATTTTAAATTTCACACTCTACACTATTTTTAGGTCAACAAAACAAGTGAGTAAATTTGTGACATTTATTGTGTGTACAGACAGTCTGATGTCCTTTCATTGATGGTCTTTGGATTATCAGGAGAACATGATCATCAGGTTTTACACAAGCGTATGGAGTTAACCCTGTAAATCTGACATAAAAAATAATAGTCAGAAAATATATGTATTTTTTAATTGAACAGTTTATTGAACCTTTATGATAAAATAGAAAAAGTCTGTGTATGTGTTTTGTTTTGTATCAAATTTGATATATTAGGCTTTTATGATTCATAAAATATGAAATAGTGAAAATATGGAGCTCATACTCGAGGACGAATAAAACACTGACTGAGCAAAAATATCAAATTTGGTGCAGTTTATTTACAGTGTATTGCCAAAAGGATAGCTTGTGATGTACATCAGTGAGATCTTTATAGCAGTATAACAGAATGTTTGCATTTATATAATCAGTTTTCACATATCTACCAATAATATGTCTCATTAAGGTGATATTTAAATGCTTAGTTTTATGATCAAAGCTCTGTAGTTTTTATTGTGGAAGGCAAAATACATATAATGCAATGCAATATGATGATTGAGAGAATAAACATTCCTCAAAAACCTGATAGATCATATTTAATATATTTGCACAATTTAAAAAAACAAAAACTGGATAATCAAGTAAACCTATGCTGTTTCAGTCCAGGAAATGTTCATCTTGAAATATTAATAACAATATGAAATTAATTTTTATGTTCATTTTATAAAAAAAGACACATGCACCACGATCTGAAGGTGGACATTTTTACAATTATACTAAAAGGTCTTTGACTTGCTAAAAAAGTGTGACTCAATCAGCGACAGAAGGCATATAGATTGTGTACAGCTGGTTTTTCAGCAAAGTTTTGATCGTGTTGATCATTTAGAGGCCTTAGAAATTCATGTATTAAATATTATACAGTAGGCTATATAGGGTCAAAACAAATAAAAAAATTTTTTATTGGGAAATCAGTATACAGTATGAACAAAGTTGCATGAAATAGTCCTGTGAGCAAGCAAATCTATAATCATGTTGTAAATTAAACTCCTCTTTTGGTGCTCATATCATATATGTTTGTGTGCTCATGAGATGGTGTTGTTGTGCTGTGAAGGGCTGACATCGGTGAATGAGCAGAGCTGCAGTGTCTGTGATGTAAACACTGATTCAGGATGTAGTGGGAGTAATTCCCAGCGGTCACGGTTCACTCAGTTTTTAAATTACTGGCCACGTCCCACAGTAGTTAACTAATAATTATTGCAGAGCATAAAACGTTTGCAGTGTTGTCAGGAATATCAAAAGTTTTTTTTTGGATGGTATATAGTTGATAAATATCAGGGTTATTATAGTTAAGTAAAACCAGAAAAGAAACTATTTTATTGCTTGAACAACTAAAATAAAGTATTTTTTTTAGCTACTGTAGTTGCCAAGGAAACCTTTCTAATGTATTATTTATTCACATTTAACTTGATGTACTAAAACAGCTAAAAATAAAACTGAAATAAAAATGTATAAAAAACTATATAGGCATAAAAAAACAATAATGACAAATAAAAATACAACAAAATGACTAAAATGAAAACTGAAAATGAAAAACTAATTTAAACTATTTTAAAAACTATAGTATGTCAGAGAAACTTGTCAGGTTTATGTTCCGTTCTATGGACTCTTGTGCTGATATTCTGTTTCGTTTCCTTCAGTTCCTGTTTCCCTGCTCAGTTTAGTTTCGGTTTTCATGTGTACATATACCTCTGTTTCTGTCAGTTCTTTTTTGTTTCTCGTTTGTGGATTATGCTGTTTTGGGATTCTCCTATGTTTCCCCTATGATCTCCTGTGAGTTACAGATTTATAATAAAGACTGTTTTTGTTGTCTACTCCTGCATCCAGTTCATTTGTGCTGCAAGCCAACCTTGATAAGAACCGACTAAAAACGTGGAAAGAAACTATTAAAGACAGACTTAGTGGCCGTTCACCTCCTACTCGTCGATGAAGAGGACCATACGAGGGATTTTTTAGAGCTGCAATGCTAAACACAATACCCGCACTGCTCCCTCTGTTTTTTTTAAATACCAGCCTCAATGAGCGGTCCATGGCACACCTGCCCGGAGAAGGTCCTCGATGGACGTTTGCTGGCTATGTGGAGTGGGTGTTCGTGCATGGGTTTCCCCTCAGCGTGTGCGACCTCATCAACCCCCTCACCCACCAAGGATCCAGCGATGAAGCCCGCACCCACCATGGAACAAGAGCCCGAGCCCGTACCTACCACGGACCCTGAGCTAGAGCCCACTACAGAGCCAGAGATGGACACCATTTCCGTCATGAGTCCGGAGCCTATCACCAGATCCATCCAGGAGTCAGCGATTGGGAGAAACAGTGTTCTGGCTCATTGATTTGTGAAATAAGTAGCTAGTTCCCACCAAAGTCCCCACCCTCACCCTCTCTTCTCTTCAACCAGACCTATGTAATTACTTTGATGACCTGATCCTGCTCTATGTCATTTGTATCCCGTTATTTACGCCCTCTCTGCTGGCTTGGTTCACTCCCCTGGATCTGCCTGCTCCGCTGGTGCCGCTCAGCTCCTAGGCTCTACCCTCTCTGGTAGCTCCGTACAGCTCTGTGGGCTTCACGCCTCGGGCTTCACGATCCCCAGCTCTGCATGGTGATGCAGATCCCCTGGCTTTGTCTCGGCCTCCAGGTCCATAACTCTACCTCAGCCTGTTGGCTCCGCCCCGGCTCTGTGCTCCCTCGGCTCCACCATGGTACGTCAGCCCCCGAGCTCCACCGAGTTCCCTCGTCCCTCCGGCTCTGATTTAATCAGTCATCTCTCTGCCTATGCCATGGACTTCTGGGCCTTCGGCTGCGCCTAGTCCCTCCACCCCTTCAGCTAATTCTGGCTCCTCCCTCCCTCCGGCTCTGCCTTGGCCCTCACTCCCTCCTGCATCGCCCCAGTATGCCGAGTCCTCCTCTCCACCTTGGTCCCGTAATCCAACAGCTCCACCTAGAACTTCCAGGCCTGTGGTGTTGCCCTGTAATGTCTCCCTCTCGGCTCCACCTGGGTCTCCAGGTTTTGCCCGGACCATCAGCAAAGGCTCCACCCTGGCTCCTCCCTCCATCGGCTTCACCTTGGGATCTTCCTCTGCCAGCTCCTCCAGGGTCGTGTTCATTGCCAGCTCTACTCCTACCTCCAGAACCCCAACGGGCCTTCTGGGAGGGGGGTGTAATTTCAGGTTTATGTTCCTTTCAATGGACTCTTAAGTTGTGTAAGTTTCATTTCCTTTAGTTTCCTTTAGTTCATTTCCTTCCGTGCTCTGTTTAGTTTTGGTTACCCTGGTTACAGATTATGTCCTTTGTTTCTAAGTATCAGTATCACATGTGTGTTGTTATGTTTGCCATGTGTTTTATATACCCGTGTTTCAGTTCAGTTCTTTGTCGGTTCTCGATTGTGGATTATGTTGGTTTGTGATTCTCCTTTGTTTCCCCTACGGTCTCCTGTGAGTTACGGATTTCTAAAGACTGTTTTTGCTGTATACTCCTGCATCCAGTTCGTCTGTGCTGCAAGTCAACCGTGACAATACAAAAATAACTGCTAATAATGTGAAAATCTTTTGGATGATTTTTGGTTAGGTTTAGTTCGAAAATATGAGTGGTGTTTGAGACGTGGGTTGTGGGTGGTGCCAATGTTTCACTTTGCGGTTGCTAAGGTGTTCTGGGTGGTTAATAGGGTGTTTTGTTTTATCATCCCCTTGACAAAATCATAAAACTGGTCGATTGTACAGTAAAAGTAACAGCACAGGTCTCCTAAAAAAGCCCCATAATTTGAGGAATCATTCAGGGCAGAATGAGCTGAAGTGTAATATTTAGGGTTATGAGTCTGTTCAGATCCCTAGCAAATGTGCAGTAGTAATATTGAGGCTTTTTTTGGCACTACTAAATATAGAAAAGTATATATGTTAGGTACTGCAACTGGTCACTATTGTTTTTATTTCCTTTATTTTCAAGATTGTCATCATTTTTAATCACACTTTTTTTTCAGATTACTCAAATAATCATAAAACAAATATATTTTTAAAAGTACAAATATTCCATGTAGTCTGAAATACCCCATGTGTAACGGTGTCCTATAAAAGCAAAACACAGAAACTACACATTTTATATGAAGTATGTACACAAATGGATGTTGCTGTCACTGCTTGACATTTCATATCAACATCATTTATATGCATTAGGTTGAGGCAGTACTGAAATGTTTTGAGCCGGTTTGAGTCATTGTGTGTGTGTGTGTGTGTGTGTGTGTGTGTGTGTGTGTGTGTGTGTGTGTGTGTGTGTGTGTGTGTGTGTGTGCGTGCGTGCGTGCGTGTGTGTGTGTGTGTGTGTGTGTGTGTGTGTGTGTGTGTGAACAGGGTTTGTCTTGTAGTATCAGGCGTTTATAGAATTCTGAGCTGATCTCACATATAAGCTAACGCTGCACCCAGATAATCCAATATTCCCCTTATTAGATTTAAAGACCTTGCCTGGAAAAAAACACAAACATTTTGGACTAAATCTCTTATCTGAATAAAATCTCTGTAATGAATTTTCAATTTTCCAGCAGGAAAAACCTGTCTATTTCACTCTGTTTTTAAATCTCACCAGATCAACCCAGAATGTACTCTTGCGTAATAGATTGATCCTCAGACAGCATTTGTTGAAACACTTGCTATTTCAGTTTTACTTTTGGCTGCTGTTTGCCACTTCAAAACCCCATAAACAAACTCAAAATCTGTGAGCGAACAAGACCAATAAAGGCCATGTTGACGTGTGGAGACTGTGTTTACTTCAGCGAAAAGATGCCCATAAAATCAGCAGGTGCTGCAGCTGTTCTGTCTTTAGGAAGGTAATACATGCACGGAATGAAGGGGAACTAGTTTGACCACTGCTTTTGCAAACCTTCAGTTGAGTGTGACAGTTCAGTTTTGACATAACTGTACATGCTGCTTCATATATGACATCACTGACCTCACATCTGTCTGCAACAGTGTTGTGGAAGAAACTATAGTTTGTCAAGATAGGAGTTACCCTTAACTTAAAGTAGTTAGGGGCTGTTCACACTAAACATGTTTTTGCATAACACTGAGGTGTTTTTCCATAGTTTTTTCTGTGTAAAACATATGGGTAACGCTTCCTTTTACAGTAAAGTACTTACGTGTACTTACAGTGTACTTACCTAGAAAGTACTGGCTAATATAAGGTAAGTACATGGGTTAGGGGTAGGTTTAGGGGTAGGTTCAAGGTTAGTACCTAGTTATTACCCAGTAATTGTAATGACTATAATAAGTACGTCTTTGTCCATTTCGCTCACTTCTCGCCTCTTTTGCAGATCTTGCGAATCACAAGGCATTCTAAAACAGCGCTTAAAGTAAAAAAAAATTTTTTAAATCGCCGCGTTGCATTTTTTTCTCCATTCCACTGACCTGTGTCTGTGAAAAATGCGACCTATGTGAACTAGTTCAGCTACAATTTGTATATACACAGAAATGCTACAAAAGCTGTCACTGGCACTGGCCTTTCACAAGGTTCTACTATGTACCATTTAGGTACCAATGTGTACCATTGAGATACTAATGCACTCTTTAGGTACAACGGTGGACCTTTTGAAATGGTACTGCCCCAGTGACGGCTTTTGTACCTTTTATTCCTGAGCGTCTAGCAAAGTGGATCATATAGTTTGAGTTAGTGACTCCCCAGTACTGGTCTGCACACTGTTACAGAGGTTGAATGTTTAGTGATTATAACGGGAGGCTCGCCACATAATAATACAAGATTAGCTAAAGAAAATGGTCATGACGTTTTATGTTTCCTCTAATCATAACATTTTTTTTTTTTTTTCCCATCAACAAAATTGCACATGTGGGCTTGAAGTTTCCATGACGAGGGGAGGCCTGTGCGCATGAGGTCTCCTTGGGAGCGAAAGTTAAAGAGAGCAAAAGAATAAACACACATGTTTTGTTTTTAGTGGCCTTCTTATCCATGTTTATGAACGACTTTTTACCCCAAACAACAGAATACATAGTAATAAACAGACAAACATATCTGACTGAGTGTGTGAGAGCTGTTTTTAAAAGGATTGTTCACATTAAAAATAGTATCATCACTCACCCTCACGTCTTCCCATCATGTATTTTTTCCTAAATACATTTTTTTTTTAAGATTATCCTGGCCAGCCTTTTAGTGTAATAGAAGTGAACGAGGACTGGCGCAGCTCCAAAAACTCCAATATGACAAATTAAAACAAAAAACTAAACAAAACATAAATGTAACATGGGCCCTGTTTACGCCTGTTTTTATTATGCATTTTGGTTGATCGGATCACAAGCGGACGACGCTAAATACAGGTATAAATAGGTCTAAAATGCTTTGAGCTTGTCTACTTTCGACCACAAAAGACCATCTTCTCTCCACCTACTGACCTAATGAGTGAACATTATGAGAAGAGCTCTAGCCAGACGGGATTTAAACTTTGTCGGCTAAAGACCCAAGTTTGTTTTGAAGATGAAAAACATTAAAACACCAGGTGTAAACGGGAATGTGTCTCCCTCATCAACTTAAAGCATCTTAATACCAGGTGTAAACAGGGACATACAAAAGTGGTTTATGGAACCACTGTAAAAATTATTCCTCCTAATTCCACTTAAAAATGTAAGTTCCTTTTGTCACGCCCCTTACCATATTTGGAACATCAGCTCCCAAAGCAATAATGACAGATGATAATGTCGGGTACTACCGAGCCGATTTGAGCCCGAATCTGAACCGGAAAATGCAGATGACCAAGCTAATCGATCAACTTTGCGTGTACATTTGGGCGGTGTTGTGAAACTCTGCCCCCACACACTGACGTAGATTTGTGGGGGCGTTTAAACGAAGTGTTTTAGGAAGGTGTGGCTGAGCCTTAACTTTTATAAAGAATGTCTCTTTAGGTTTGACACTTTGAGCTTTGTAATTCTGCAGATCTTATACTTGCACTAACAGCTACATAACACACTTAAGACAAAGGAAAACGAGAAATCACATCATATGACCCCTTTAAAAATTCTTTATGCACTGAGATTATTTTTAGTTTTCAAATATTTTCTCCAAGCCGATGTGCGATGGGAAAAGCTCGAAAAATGGCATCTAAAAAGGCGGATATTACTCTCCACACCACTGATCCTGTTATTGGACAGGTTACTTTTGTAATTTTGTCTAGCTCAACCAGACAATGGTGGCTGGAGTTAGTGTAAACAGCCATTGCCAACAAGACGGGGTCTTTGTACTTGGTGTTAGATTACATTGTTCAATGAAAATAGAAATCCATCCTTGGTGCATTAATGAAAGTTCATAAATTGCTTAAAGAGTTCATAAACAAATCAGATTGTTTCAATAAATCGGTTGATCCAGATCACAAAACCATTCTGACTCATGAAACATTTGCATCCTTTTTCGAAGTGTGAAAGTTTCCATTCAACATAATTGCATGGAAAAGGGCAACCAGCACATTTTTCAATGTCCATTTTTATTCCATAGAAGAATGAAAGTACATGGGTTTGAAACAACAGGAGAGAAATTGGAGGAACTGTTTCTCAAACAGAGCAGATCAGAAGAAACCAGCCCTTATAAAGTCATCAAACAATTGAAAACAAATGACTTGATCTGCTTTCTCTTAATATATCTGGCTTATCACAGAAAGAGCGGTGGGAGCGGGGAAGAGAAAGAGAGCGAGAAAGAGAAAAAGTCTTTTTTGGAGTTGTGTGTTGTAATGCTTCTTTTTGAGTATGGTGATGCTCACATTTTCCATTTTGCAAGCTGGCAGACGGACTAGCTGGCTCCCAAAGAGGGGGATGAAGGGATGAGGGGAAAGAGAGAATTAAAGAGGTTGTGTATAAATACTTCAGCATGAGCCAGATCCTGTAAATGTTACAGTTTGTGGAGTTATGGGATCAGGGTGAAGCCCACAGCTGCATGAAGCAGTCTCAGTCTGTTACTTCACAGCATATATGAGTTATAGAGCTCATATGTGCTGAATGCATGGAGAATTGAGCAACCCTGCAGCGTGTACACTGTAACCGAACGCAGTTTCACATGCCTTTGATGTGCAGCGATGGGACAGTTGTCCTGGTGCACTAATCCAGCTAAACCAAATCCTCATTCAACCATTGTAAGAGAATTGGCTAAACTGTACCCAGATTCTTAATAGTGTAAAGGGTGAGCTCTGCCAGCAATGCCAGTCAGGGTGTCAATTCCAGGGGGCTTTGACCCATCAATTAAGACTTGAATCCAAAGGAAGCTAATATAAAAGGGCTTTAAAAAGCTAATATGCTAAGAATAAACTGAAACATGTAAGTGTAGGTGCCCAACCAAAATAGAAAGGTAAATATAGAAAAACGTTGGCACATTATGGTGCCTAAATTTACTATAATCTTGCCTTGTTGACACTTCGACGCCCACAACTCTTCATCAGACCAAAAAAGACAACTCTTAAATAAACTGGAACAATCCTTAAATTCAACATGACCAAAAATTAAATTGCCTAAACTCATCCAACGAATATTCCACAGTGAATTCACATTATGTGTGATTAAATTAAAGGTAGGGTACAGGATTTGCAAAACGGCCGGCAGATTTTGAAAATTCACAAATCAAAAGGTCCTACCTTCTTTCCTCCAACGCTGGCCCTGACTCCACCCATTCGAAGAACATGGACGCGCAATCATGCATCTGCAAAACTCAGATGCACGAGATTGCACTTACTCTCTCTCTCTCTCTCTCTCTCTCTCTCTCTCTGTACCGGGGCGACTTGCACTTACTGTGACTGGGTCACGAGCTTTGAGTATGCGCACGAAGGGGACACGTGCGCGAGGGGGGTGGGGGGTATGGTACGACCGTTTGATTGACGCATTTTCTGTCCAATGATTCTAGGTGGTCTTGGAAATGATTGGCTGGAGTTTTTCGAGTCCTGCCCGTTCCACAGATGATTCAATTGCTTAATTTCCATTTCAGTGCTTCTAATCAATAGCTGTAAGTGGGTTAGGAATAGGATTTCAAGTGATTTTGAAAAAAATGGTCAAAAAAGAAAAATCACATACCTCACCTTTAAACACCAGCTAATAATGTTAATAATACCCACCATAATACACTCTACCAATAATATTAAATTATAATAATAAAAAAAATAATAGTAATAATAGTCATAATAATAAAATTATACAGAAGGTATCACATATGCATATAATATAGTATATAATAATGACATTCACTATGATACCCAATAAAATGAAAAAATGTTATGATAATAATAGTTATAGTAAAAAAATAACACCGAATGTTTCTCATGAACGAAAATGAAAAAGATCATATTAAGATAACAAAAAAATGAAAGTAAAAAAGCCTTTTGAGGACATCACAGAAAAGAATAATTTAGTTGGAACTAAATATTTAAAATGAATCAATATATTTGTTTATTACATTAAATAATACAATGAAATAATGAAATAAAATAAAATAAAACAATTTATAGTGGTAGGGAAACAAATAATACAACGCAAAAATAATAATAAACATGACAAAACAGTGCCTAGTTATCTACCACACACAACTAGGACAAAATGCAAAAGATGTGAAACACAGATTGTATATACAAAGTTAATATACTAAAACATTCATAATAGATATAATTCTCAGTTCATATAGGGAACATTCCAACAGCGTTTCAGTAACTACAATTTTATTACAAAATAATCAGCCTTCAGAAAAATCTCAAGTGCTTTCCAATAGACTGAGAGAACATCATATTTGTCACTTTATATTCGAAAAACAAAAGTTTAAATAGACTTTTTTAAAATTGATTGTAACAATTAGGATTACACAAGATGGAACCTCAAAAAAGTGGTTGTATAATTGACTCGTGTGAGTTTGATTAATGAAACCGTGCGCTAGCGTCTGTTCTCTTTAGCATGCTTGTATTTGTGTTGAAGAGGCCATTCCCATTAATCTGATTGAGTGTTATTTTTACTTGCAGGATGGAATGTGCATCAGCGCTGCCTTACATGGTTTACTGTGGTGAAAGTGTGCACTCTCTTTCTCTCTGTAGACACAGTGAGTGAGCTCAGGGCCAGCAGGTGCTCATGGGTAATGATGCCCCCCGAGGACTTTAAACCTGCAGTTTAACGTGATTTGCCCAAGTAGGACATGTTCTTGGAACAACACTCCTATTAACCGATAGGATTTGGAGGATAAGGATAAGGTTATGGGCTTGAACAACACTCTTATTAACATTTCAATTCTCTCTGATTGTAGGTTGAGACTGAGAGTTGTTTCCTAGGAATGTTGTTCTGTCTTCTGAACAAAGGATGCCAATACCTTAAAAAACTGTCCTATTTTGTTCTGCATAACGATGACCTCAGATCCCAGAAAGACCAGACATGAGAACAAGACCACCAGAACATACACTTGACCACACAGAACTAAACAAGACCACCAGCACACATTGTAAACGTTTCAGATAGTTTTTTTTTTGTTGTGGCTACATGTAAACACTTGAATAAGACATCTTGCCTCACTTTAAGAAATCATAATGATTGCCAGTAAAACACAAAGCAGCCAAAGATATTACAACAGTTATTGTAAGTCAGTGCCGGAGGTCAAGCTCTGTTTGTCCTCATGTGTTAACCGTGACATGGCTGGAGAGCAAGTCGATGTGCTATAGCCACATAAGGAGAGATGTCTCTGAAATACTCCCTGAACATTCAGATGGACCCGTCTCTCCAGTGGCTCGGGGCCTTGCTCTCGTCCATCTGTTTATTTCCCTGTAAAGAGCACTACAGAATCATGCTAGAAAATAGCATACGCAGTTACGATCAGCGAGATACTCTCACGGTCACATATGCTTGTACATAATTTAAATGTATTTCTTCAACTACAGTATATGGGCTCTTTTAGGTTGGTTCCAAAACGTGTTCTAAAATCTTTTTTTTTTTCTCTGTATGTTTTGCAAATTTTTTTTTACCATTCCTTTATCATTTATCTACTTTTCATATGTCCTATCTGTTTAGATTTTGTTGTTTTACACTTGTCCCAGAATTTCAATTTTCATAAAATATCCATTATTACACTTTATTTCGATGGTCCAATTTAGACATTCTACTAACTATAAGTAACTTGTCATCTACATGTCAACTAACTCTCATAGTTGACTTCGGTTAGGGTTAGGTGTTAAGTTCACGTGGCGTTTTATTTAATGAATATATTATCTGCAAGTACTTTTTAAAAAAAATAAATACTTTTATGATTTGAAGTACACTAAAAATGCACATTAATACAATTAAACGCACTACTTTTTGAGGAATGATCATGACTGTCAGATAAAAAAAGACACAAATGACTGAATTCTCTGGTTATGTACTGTACGCATACACGCTGTTGGACATTGTTAGTGGACACATTAAACTAATGAGAGTGTGAAAAGTGTCTCAAAGCTCCTGCAGTCACAGCACCATCCCATTTAACAGATCTCATTTGCTGTAATTACTTTTGTGAGTGCATGAAAAGCTCTTCGTTTTCTCTGCCAAACTCTGTCCGGCTGTAGTGACTGACTCTGCATGTCCTTTTTTGGTGTTGTTCGGATGGTCCCCCTCAGACAGTGGAGACAGTGGACTGTTATTCCTCTCTGGTGCATAATCAAGTGTCCAAACAGGATGTGCTGTCTTTAGCAGAGGAACCGAGGAGATTCTTTCTCTGGCTTTCTCTCTGGACTCAACGACTCAACATATTACCAGACCCGTGTGGAATCTGCACCCGCCGTGTAGTTCGACTGTAGTTTAACTACTTTAAATTATGAGTGGCTTGTAGTTGTAGCCTCCCATCTTTGTTATGGATGTTTCTGCTTGGACTGTCAGACCTTTACACGAGTCATTTACCATCTATGCACATCCTCAGTTGGGACGAAAGGTCATCCAAGTTGTGATGTTTACGATATGCTACTATCTACAACATGCACCCAAAATGGAAGTTTATTAAATATTCTTTCAGAAGATTTACTGTCTACAAGATTAGCTCCCATAAACACAAACTGATTTATAGGCTTATTCAAGGAAAATGTAGGAAAGTATTCTTTATCGGATGCAAAGGTATTACAATAGAACATTTATTAGAGAACAAATCCTCCTTAAATGAACTTGTTTTGTGATTTGGTGTGATTTCAACTGAGGAAGTGGGTGTAATAAAAAACACTCCGCGACATAATGCCATTTTTATGAAGACACACATATGCACAAGTTTGCAACGGCATGATATCATACTCTTGCTCCAGGATTTTGCATGGCAGATTCCCATTGACAGACTAAGAGGTCTAGAAGACTCGGTCTGTCCTGCTGTTCCAGCTCAATCATGTTCAAGTCACACTTAAAAACTCTTCTGTTTATGTAACACGCAGTCACTGTGATCTGATCAGGCCGGTCGGGTAATCATCCAATCAGAAAACCGCTTCGATTTGTCCACATCAAATAGCTTTGCTATTCAGATAAGTGATTAGATCAATGCAATGCAAAACAAACCTGGCCCTGTGAAAAAAGAAGAGCACTTAATTGTATTAAATGTACACTTGTAGTGTAGTACTGTACTTTAAATTTAAAAAAACATATATTGGTAACACTTCACAAATAAGGTTCATTGGTTAACATTAGTTAATGTATTAACTAACACAAACTAACCATGAGCAATCCATTTTTTACTGCATTTGTTAATCTTTGTTAACGTTAGTTCATAAAAATACAGCTGTTCATTGTATTTCAGTCGTATTTCATTGTAGTTAGCATTCACTAATGTTAACAAGATTTTAATGAAGTATTAGTAAATGTTGAAATTAACATGAACAAAGATTAATAACATGCAGTTCATTATTAGTTCATGTTAACTAATGTAGTTAACGAATGTTAACTAACGAAGCTTATTGTAAAGTGTTGTTTTTATTATGGTCTTGCAGATAATAATATATATGGATCGTAGTAATAACGTTTAACCAAATTCTGTCATCGTTTAGTCCCCTTCATGTCATTCCACACCCAACAGACTTTCTTTCATCTTGGAAACACAAATTACGATATTTTGGTCACACTTTAGTTTAGGGTCCAATTCTCACTATTAACTATGACTTCTGCCTGAGTAAACTCCTAATTACTTCTTATTAATAGTTAATAAGGTAGTTGTTAAGATTAGGTATTGGGTGATTAAGGGATGTAGAATATGATCATGCAGAATAAGGCATTAATATGTGCTTTATAAGTACTAATAGACAGCCAATATCCTAGTAATATGCATGTTAATAAGCAACTAGTTAATAGTGAGAATTGGACCCTAATCTAAAGTTTTACCATATGTTCTGGTGCGTTTTTGTTTATGTTAAATGATAACTTTAGCAATAACTTTTTTTTTTTTCCTTTGCAGCAAGACCGGGCATCAAGGTAAGATTCTCTGTTCTTTGTCTAAAAACATTATCCTTTAATGTGCTTCTTTTTACTGATAGATACATTCATAAAGATTGCTTACTAAGTGCTTGATGTGAATGAGCAGGTCAGACTCCAGTGGAGTGGAGTCTCCGTCAGACCGACTGTCGGCTCGGACCGGCACATACACACGCCGAGAGAACAGACTCGCCTCTTTGAGCAAAACAGACGACAACTCTGCCAGCAAGGACTATAAGAAGGTCAGGTTCATTATAGATATTTTTCCTCAAATACTATCCCAGTTATATGACATACACAATGCTTACAGTATGTATAACTTTCATCTTACATCCAAATAAAATCCAAGTAGTACACATGGTTTAATGTGATGTTCCTTTTTAATAGTTAATCGCATTCTTTGTTTATCCAGTGCAGACCATTAGAAGTCTTCTGTTGACCAGCGCCAGGAAAGCCGCTCCCAGTGGAGATGCTAATTTAGTCTCCTCTTGTTTGTTTCCCTTTATCAGCTGTACGAGGACGCACTGGCCGAGAATGAGAAGCTGAAGTCCAGACTGGACGACAGCAAACTGGAGCTCACCAAAATCCGCTCACAGCTTGACAGAGTCGCACAGGTGAGAGAACAGTCAGATGGGGAGAGAGATCTTCTTTCTATGGCTTGGATCATCTGTAGGACCATCATCTGCCAAGAGGAGGGGCCTGTATTAAAAACAAAAGCACATACTGGCCCTCTGAATCCAGTCGGGCTCCAGAGGGTCTGGCTTCGGTAAAACACACAGCATCTGTAAGGAATCACAAGCTGTGAAAAAAGCCAATAATATATCTAGATACTGGTCCAGCAGTAATTGCTTATTAAAACATTTAGCTTTTTCAATATTTTACTTTGAATATGTCTTTAAAGCACCTTCATTTTGTTCCTTTACAGTTTTGTTTCTGTTTGCAATTCTCTTTTGCTCATTAATCTTTCGTGAATGTGTTTCAGAAGCAGGACAGACTATCAGAGAGGTCCACTGTATTTGAATCAGAGAAAAGGGTATATATATATATAGATCATCTTTATATAATCTTTATTGACACTTTCTGAGGAATGATCTCTTCAGTGTTGATTCAGATCTTGAGCTGATGTTCCTTCACGCTGTTCTCATAGTACCTCAATAAACAATGTTTCCTAACTGTTTTAAATTCTTTATTCTGCGTTAACACCTTGATTTGAATTTAATTTAATTTAATTTGGATAAATATGCATTTAGTTACATCAATTTAAATAAATTATGAGTTTTTTAAATAAATTTGAATTTTACTAATTATTTTTGTATATCTACTATGTACTTACATTTAAATGAATAGTTTGATATAATGCACTTATTGTGTACATACATGTTTTTTATTTTACATTGTAGTTATATTTTAAAATGCCTGTATGTAATTAATTTATATAATCACATATATAATGACACAACTTACACCTTAACCCACCCTTAACCCTACCCATACCACCAAACCTGTCCCTAACAATACACGTTTCGGGTAACACTTTGGCAGTGACTATAGTAATTACTAAAAATTGTGCATACTTACATCCCAGACAGCAATATAGTGTCGGGCCAAATCCGGCCCACATCTGGTACGTGTGGAATCTTGTACCAGATGTGGGCCGGATTTGGGCCAACACTATGGGATGCAACTAACCCTAAACCAACCCCCAATCCTAACCTCAACCCTATAAAAAGTACATGCAGTTAATTCTTATTACTCAGTACTTTATACAATTACACTGCAATAAAAAATGAACACAAGGACATTGTACCAAACAATTAACTTTCTTAATGCAAGTACATAGTAGTTAAAGACATCTAATATAAAGTGACTTATTTGATTCTATCTATTATTTTATAGTTTATTTTGAAAATTGTAAAAGTATTTTTTGTCTGCTTGTGTAGGAAAAAGAAGCATTGGAGAAAAAGGTTTCAGACATGGAAGAAGAATTAAAGGTAAAAGGACAATTTCTATTACATTAAATGTGGCTTTGCTGTATTATTCTGAGCCTGAGGTGGGGTGACTTTCGAGAGCATGTTAACCTCAAAATTGACAAGGACAGTTTGTTTGAATTAACTGATGAAAAGGTCAGATCCCTCGTAGTTTAAGTTTAACAGATAATGTATCTACCATGCCTGTTTTAACCCATGTTAGCCGACTCTGCCGCCACCATGCCTGCTACTAGCCATGCGCTCTGCATCAGTGCTGTCAGCGAAGCTCTGTAGCATCTCACAGCTGCAGTAATACATGGTGACCTAGTTATAGCCAAGCCGGGGCCAAAGCGAAGCCAGCACAGAGACACGGCACGGCTTTTGTTCAGCATTCCAGCAGTAATTGCACATAGCTGGCATTTTGAGGGGCCAAGAAGAACACAGTGCCAAATGTATGAAAGGCTAAATCAGTGTGAGGCAGATGAGATATCTGCGGCTGCTGTAGTCTGCCAGGCTTAGTGGGATAATTCATCCATGTTGCACTTGAGGAAACAAGGTTTCAGGGCGGTTTCGACTCAGATTAGTTCAAAGTTGACTAGATTCGGCCGAGATATGCGGATGACAGTGTCATTTATATTGCAAATGTGCAAAGAGCTTTAGTTCCAGAACATCATGTATTTATGCAGCTATTCAAACGCCGATGGGTAGGTCCAACAGACTCTCACTTCAACATTAGAAATGAGAAGCACTTGTGTTTGTTTGATCAGTGATGTCACTGTTGCCCCAGCAGACGCCCTCAGCGAGGTTTCGCTACCAGTCCTGAGTTCATCCTCAGCTGGACTGGGGGAAAGAGGGGCAGATGGTGAGTGGTTTTGCCCCACGCGTGGTTGCCTGCTCACACACACACCCATTACTCACGGCAGTACAACTTGGTGTGGGTCATTTAGATCACTTTATGTCTCTCTTAGTCGCACGTTTGTATTCATACTCAATTTTGTTCTCTGTAAAGCTCTCAAAATAATTTGATTTCTTACTGTGATTTCTTGTCCTATAAAGACAACGAGTCAAGTCACCTTTATACAGTACAGATTGTTTCAATGCAACTTCACAGTAATACACAGGAAAATAACGTAATCAATTTTCCAAATTCATTATATATGAGAATGACATACAAATTCTGCTGTAAAGCAGCTCTAAAAATTAGTCAGCTCAATTCAGTTCAATGTTGATTCAGTTCAGTTTATTAACTGTGTACAGTTCATTAATGAAATGGGTTCAATTCAGCTATAAGAAGCTCTACAGAAGACAGTGTTGTTATTTAACTCAATTCAGTTCAGTGTTGATTCAGTTCAGTTTTTAACTGTGTACAGTTCATTAATGAAATGGGTTCAATTCAGCTATAAACAGAAGATAATAGTGTCGTTATGCAGTTCAATTCAGTTTAGTGTTGATTCAGTTCAGGTCAATAACTGTAAAATTCATCAATTATGAAACGAGTTCAATTCAGCAATAAGCAGTTCTACAGAAGACAGTGTGGTTATTCAGCTCAATTCAGTTCAGTGTTGATTCAGTTCAGTCGGTTAACTGTGTAAAGTTCATGAATGAAATGGGTTCAATTCAGCTATAAACAGTTCAACAGGAGATAACAGTGTCGTTATTCAGCTCAATACAGTTTAGTGTTGATTTAGTTCAGGTCAATAACTGTAAAATTCATCAATTATGAAACGAGTTCAATTCAGCAATAAGCAGTTCTACAGAAGACAGTGTGGTTATTTAACTCAATTCAGTTCAGTGTTAATAGTGTCGTTATTCAACTCAATTCGGTTTAGTGTTGATTTAGTTCAGTTCAATAACTGTGTAAAGTTCATCAATTATGAAACGAGTTCAATTCAGCTATAAGCATCTCTAGAGAAGACAGTGTGGTTATTCAGTTTAATTCAGTTCAATGTTGTCTCAGTTCAGTTCAATAACAGTGTAAAAGGTTCTTTGGGGAACCAAAAACGGTTCTTCCATCGCATCAGTGCAACAAAAAACAAACATTTTGCAACCTTTAAGGGGGAAGCTTTATTGTAACAGAGCTGCTGAGTAAAGGATTTTACTCAATTTGTCACAACATGGTTTCTAGATGTGTTGAGGACAAATGGATGCCTCAGCCATTTGTCCTCAACACATCTAGAAACCATTTTGGGACAAATTGAGTCATGGCTAACTGAGACGCCTGATATGACATGCCTACCTCTGTTTGTCCAAGCAATACGTCATTTTAGAGAATAAATCTGTTCAAATATCTGACTATAGATGCTTTTTGTAGAGACAAAACCATGAATCATGAAAGCGCTATGAAGAGATGCTGGATGCCTTGCAGTTCTCTGTTGGTTTTCATGCATTGGAGAAACTCAACCGGTCTGGTCCCAGAGCCGTAAGCCGGGAAACCACGTTTGGAAACAGTGTCAAACCTCAGGGTTTCTCCACATGCTGGTTCAGGAAGTTTCTGAGGTTGACCACAAATGCCTCACGTCGATCATTAATCTCCACACTGCGCTGTGTGAGGCTTTTATAAAACAAAATAGTGGTGATTACTACTGTTTAAAAGCTGATGGCAGAACTTCCCTTAGTAGAAAGCTTGATTTGATTTCATGTAAGTGGTCATGAAGATGTGTGCAGGCCTGTTCTCCTGTCCTTTTTGTGAATGACTACAGTTGCATGTGCTTTGTGTCAGTAGTTTATCCAACTCAGATTTATGTCCTCAGCTGATTGTCTTTGCATGCTTACGTTTCCTTTCTAAAGTCAACATGAAACACTCATTTTACATTCATAATGTGACATACTTATTATGGTTAAATGTGTCTATATGAAGCAGTTTAAACCTAGTCTCGCGTAGCCTAGTCTTCAGACTGACGGCAGAAGGTCTGGACTCTATCGCAGCTTTCATTGGCCTAACCCTAACCCCAAGAGGACGTCTGACCAACCAATCACAGGTCTTTTTGTTCCACATCATGTTTAGGCACGTGGAAATGTAAAGTTGATGTCCCTACAATAACAGACCGGTAGGCATCTAATAAATTGTTCATTCAAGAAAGTTGTGCAAGTTTACTCAAACAATGGAGACCGTGTTTAGACCGTGCCCCGTTCCGAACTAAACTGCCAGTGTGAAAGCCCCCTTAATTACACCTGATAAGAATGATAATGCGTGACATCACTATTTGTGGGTGGCGATCGCGATCTGCAGTATGCCACTGGATTGAAGTCAGGTAAAAAAGCCAATTCACATGCAGGCAGAGCATGTACATTTGGATGAACTCATAACTATATATATTTATAATTTGCTTGTGTATAATGTGCACTGATGAATAAGAACAGATTGATAGGGTTAAATTGGATTCCATGTTGACTTTGCTTTAACTAACTCAAGCACACTAATGCTGTCCATTTTTGATGTTCTCTTACACTCGCTCTCGCCCTCACCATGTCTGAGTCTCTCTGTATCTCCAGACCCTTCCCGCTCTGGCTCGACTGCAGGCTCTCCGCAGGGGGAACGCGCGCCTCCTAGTGGAGAACAAAGCCATGCTGCGCACCCTCGCCCGCCTCTCTCAGACGGCCTCTCTCCCCGAGACGGAGGATCTCTAGTCCTCTGCTCGCTTCTCTGTCCCTTCCTCCCTCCTGTTCTCCGCTGCACCCTGTAGTCCTCTTCCTCTGCCCCTCTGCTGCACACCTCTCAGGCAGGTCTCGCTCTTTCATTTGTTTCTTTTGCATTGGTTTAGCTTTTCCGTCCATTCTTTCTTTCTCGCTCTTTCTCTCCTGGGTTTGGGGAAGGGCAGCCCCTCACATTCCTCCTGCAGGCGATGGCTTTGAAGATATTTATAGATCTTCCAAACCCATGACCAAACGCCTCTACACTCCAGCAATGCCCACATCAATTCACAGCCGATGTAGCTTCACATTCACAGTCTCTGTGAACACATAAACTCACTGGTTACACACTGGGTGTCACACTTTTATGAAATGTTCTAAATTGTTTATTGGATGAAAATCTGATTTCAGGGAGCATGCAAAACTATGGGTTAATTAATTTCAAAAATATTATGTTTTTCATGAATATAATAAGTTAATTAAGTAATTATAAAATTATCTGGAATATCTAAGAGTTTTCTTTCTAAAAAAAACATGGGATTTGTTCCTTTATTGCTTAAAGCCAGCATGAACAAAAAAAAATGTAGGGCTGGACTTGATTTTGTCCATGGGGATTTGATTGAATGGTTGTGGTTTGCTATAGAGGGTATGCGCATGACGTCACCGTCGGCCGGAGTGAATGCGGTCACGTCCACAAGTGGCAAAAAGACTGAGCGGCAGCATTTGTTTTCAGCGTGAATGCCGTGAAAAACACACAAAACACATCTAAAACGGGAAAGAGCTTTGCGATTGACTGTACAACTAGATTTGACCAGAAATCTGAGGTACTGTATATTTTTACAGACTGCAAAAAGCTACAGAACAGACTATATTCTGCATAATTGGATGTTTTTAAATAAACACTGACAAAAAACTATACAAGTTTTAGGGCTGGACGATATGATGATATACAGTATAACATTAATGTAAGTGATCACTCGGATTTAGACCTATCTATATTGTATTTATATAAAACGTTTACAGGCAAATTCTCTTAATTTATTTCCCCGGCGTCGAAATCAGGCACATATAAATGTCAGGAAACACGATTCCTGGCTGCATGTCAATATCCATGGATCACTGGATCTTTGATTAGTTGTAAGGAACACTATATCGAGTCCAACTTTTAGTTTAAACTGATAATAGTTTGTTTTACTCGCGTTAACGCAGTTTCCCCTATTAACTCCAGTCACGCAGCAGCTCTTCTGCCACTCAGTCCCACTGAGGGGGGCGTGTTCCGGCGGGGAAGTGACGTTAATGCATTCTCTCTATTGGTGGATCTCATGTGAGTGACAGGTTGTCCCGCCCTCACTCCAGTAAACACATCATCAGAGAAGAGAAGAGATGTCGCTGCAAGAGGGAGGGGAAGTTACTTTGATTAAAGATTACAATGAGACATGAATATAAAAAATAAATAAATAATGATGTGCACTGATAAATAATTTATAATAAACACTGCAAGATTTCATAATTTTTTTTTTGTCAATTTTGATTTCATGGTGACTTTAAAAACCTAGCAGGACATCAAATTGTATCCTATTCATGCTAAATGCCAGTACTCTCCACAGTGCTATGAGCCTCTATTTGTGTGCTGGCTATTTCTAGAAGTGAGTTAGAAGTGAGTGTTTTTTTCGATAGTTGAAATGTTGTTTTGTTTAGAAAAATGGGATATGAAGGCATGAGTGGCTGGGTTTGCTCTCCCATTAAAGTGTTTGTAGTTCTGGCACTATTTTACTCACTGCAGTAGGAGAAGGGTCTCCCTTCTTTATGCATGAGCACACATTCACATGGCAGTGCTAACTGCCATTCCTTTATAAAGGCCAATTTGAAAATCATAATTTGTGGTGTTATGATCTAGCATCTGTTTCATGTTTGATTACTTGAATCATGTTTGAGTAATGAATCATGCTTTTTACACATAAAACGAAATACAGTCACATGAGATTATGAGATGAGTAGTCTGCAAGAACTATTTTATTCATCAAAAAGTGTATCCCTATCTCATGGGCTTTGCAATTTTGATTTCACATGAATAGTTCTGAAGTTAATAGTCAAAAGCGTTCATCTCTCTCAATCTCGTCTCTCATCAATCTCAGGTTTTGACAGAACTCAAGTCTGATAACCAGCGGCTGAAAGATGAGAACGGAGCCTTAATCAGAGTCATCAGTAAACTTTCCAAGTGAGGCCGACCGGTTGAAGAGGGAGGAGAAACGCTGAACAGAGAGAGACCAAATCTGAGAACTTCACATTGACTTCAACCTGACCATTGTGTGGGTAATGGTTTGTGTCATCTCTTACTCTTGGTGCAGCAGCTCCAAGGTTAAAGGGAGAGTTCACCCAACAATGAAAGTTCTGTCATCATTTACTCACCCTCATGTTGTTCCCAACCTGTGTGACTTCCTATCATCTGTGGAACATAACAGTAAATGTTTTGAGGAATGTCTCAAGTGTTGCTTTTGTTAATACAATGAAATTCAGTGGTCACCAGAACTCTTTATTTTTATCAAAATGTCTTCTTTTGTATTCCGGAGAAGAAAGAAAGTAACCACCTGCGTACAAAATACAGCTAAAACTTGCTTAAGATGGTAGCTGGATTTACATGTATTCTGGCTTAAACTGGTTGAGGTGGTTGACTAGCTAGACTACTTGCTAGTGGAGCTGAGGTAAACCATCTTAAAGGCCTCAATATACTCACAGCAAAGTTCTTTTTCGTTCTTCGCTTAGGGGTAAATACAAGTTTGAAATACCTTTGTAGCAGTATCCTGTTAGCGAACATCCTGACGTCAAACTACCAGTGGTAGTTCAAAGTTGTTTACCACCCGAAGCAAACTTTTCTGGAAAGTTCACTTTGGCAAGCTCTTTCAAACTCCCAAAATGAACTCCAAACAAACTTTGCTTTGGCCTGGTTTTGTTCGCAATTACGTCACACCAGTTGAAGTATATCGAGGCCTTAATTGACCTGGTTAGAGCTAATAATCCATTTTTGCTGGTGAGGACCTGGTTGGTTAACAATGTTCCAAAACACAACTTAAACTAGTTAACTGGTTTCACCACCTAAAGCTGGGTTGACCTGGTGTTTGCAGTAGGATTCTCAAATAACACTGTAGCCACAGCATTGTTTCCTAAAAACTCCCTCAAAAACATCCAATGAATTGAATGTTATCTCAATGCCCTTTCTAGACTCTAAATGTTTCAAGATCAGTGTACAAAGTGCTAAAATCCATCCTGAAAAAACACACACACACAAAAAAGAAAACATAATGTATGTCCACACTGGTCCAGGCTGGTTTAAAGGTCTTAAAAATAAAGGTTCTTTATTGGCACTGTGGTGGATTTTTAATAGATATGGTAGTAAACTATCTTTTAGAACTAATCATGTTTCTGACTCTAAAACTGACCTTTGGATGATCTAACCTTATGATAAACTTTTACCTGACTTCCCCTTTGGGTCTAATATTATGACTAACTCTTACCTTACTTCCCTTTTAGGCATCCAAACATTTGAACAAAATGTAGTGTTCGAAACTAGTGAAAACTCATGACTTTGGTTGTGTGAGTGTAAATATAACAAATATGGGAAATTTAACTAGACAGATGTCTAACCTTGAAACCTTTTGGTTACCTGGTAACAAGAGGGCTTGTCTATGAAGAACCAATCAAGTTGTGGGGAAATTATGTAATGTTTCATGTCATTTTGGCATACCCCTATTCTATAAAAACGGTTGTATTCGTGTTTACAGGTGGGATTCTCAATGGGATTTGTCTGAGATCCTCCGGCCATGCTTATTGCTTCTTCTTGGGGGAAGTTCTCTGAGGAAATGTCGAGAACTCCCGGCCGTGATTAAAGCGTTTAGAGGATATTTGCTGAAGTCTGTCGATTTTTCCTGCGCAGGAAGTAAGCTAGTTAGTGGAACAAGTTATTTAGCGAAACACTAGATACCTTACTACCAAGTGATAGTGTGGAGCGTGTTAGGAACACTAGAGACCTTATTCCCAAGTGATACTGTTCAATAAGGAGTGAGACATCGTCCGACTCTTTGTGATATTCTTAGGCGGTGTTAGATTGTGTCAACTCGCGCGATCAGAGGTAACTCAACTGAGTATAATATTTTCAGGCGTCAAGGACACCAGGTTCGACCTAAGTCAGGTGCGTAGGGGAAAAATCTACGTCATCATCTATGGCTCCATGAAGAACCTTTTTCTTGATAGTGGAACAAAAGGTTATTTAGATTATTGAAGTCATGCTGAAACGGAGGTAGCAGCAGATATTTTCTTCCATACTGTGACAGAAGAGGAAATGTGGGATTGGTTTTGTGCATTGGTTGTTGATTGGATTTTGAGATGTGGGCTTTGCACTCATCAGTGGAGGAAGATGAACGTGAGCTTGCAGGGGTGGGATTTAAGCAGACCTAATAATTCTAGAAGTTAGTGTTGTCAAAAATATTGATATTTTGGTACTTATCAATGTTTAAATATCTGAAACTTATTACAAAATACTCATTATCTGCAGTATTGATACTGATATCAGCTACGCATGCTTACGCTCTCTCTTCTCTCTGAAGGCACATTGACACACACTTGCCTCTTCTCACTCACTCGTTTCTGTCTGCTCCGGATGAATAGTGTCGGTGTTACAGGGCCTGAATCTTGGCATGTGGTTGCGGGCGTTGCGCATAAGTTTACTCAGGTTTTGCGCTGATCTATATAAGTGGTACGCACATAAAGCCGCCCCTCAAACAGCTCGCGGTTGCGAGTACCAAATTTGGTTCTTTTTCGTTGCTTATTGCGCTTAAACGGACAAATACACACACAATGATGTCAAAATGCACGTCTTGGCGAGTATTCAGGTAACACAGTCAGTTTTGGAACGTAAATAGTTGAGAAAGAAAACGCCACGTTGCGTAACAGTATATTGGATCCGTGCATAAGCTCTTAAAGTGACAGCAGCCTGATATTCCTGTCTGTCATATTAAACAAAGAACAATATACAAAGGAAAACTCACTTGACTGATTAACCTTCCTAACTTTAAATGTAAGCATTAATCTGTATAATTTTTTAGAAAGAAGACTAGCCAGTGTTATTTTTACTTTTATTTACTTTATTTAATTTCTGTAGTAATTCTTACCTGAATTCTATAATGTAATTCTATACTGTTAGACCCACCTGAAAAAAAAAATGTACAGCTGTTTATTTCATTTGTCTCTAAACTCTATTTTATTTATTTGTGCTATCGTTTGCCATTTGTTTACTTATTATTTTATTACTGACTGTTTACTTGTCTTTTTTTTGTAAATTTAGTTCAGTTTCAATAAAGCCTCCCTGGGCAACAAATTTGCTCAAATTATCAAAAATTATGTGATAATAATAAAAATATCTTTACGGCACTATAGATGGCAGATTTCCCTGTGGTATCGGAAATGATATCGAATATCGATATTTTCCAAGGTATCGTATCAAAATTCCAGTATCGTGACAACACTAGTAGAAGCCGGAAAGTCCCGTTATTACATTTTGATTAAATATTATGAGATTAAATAAATAAATAAATAAATAAAAATGAAGTGATTTCCTGCTGATAAAAAAGGGTTCTTTTTAGAATTGTTCATTGAAAGGTTCTTTGGGGAGCCGAAAATGGTTCTTCTGTGGCATTACTACAAAAAAAAAAAAAAAAAAAAACTAAACGGTTTGGCACCTTATGGTAAACCAGCATAAACATACTTTTCACTGGCAAAATTTAGTTTGTGAGGCTGGTCAACTAGGGTTTTTGGTGAAACTTGTTGACTAGAAAACGCTTGCTGTTAAGAAGCTTTGTGGGAACACCAGCACACAACAAGCATCCAAACCACAGCATTGTTCACCAACTGGCCTTTCAGCAGGGAAGAGCTGTACAAACTGCCATTCCTTTAAAGAGTATTTGATCATCTATCAAATCAAATTGTCCTGAAGCAGGCGGTCTAATATAGTCCAGCATGATCTTCAGAAGCTCTGCCAGAACATTCTAAAAGGAATGTTCTGATGAATGATGTCACCCATTGAAGTCGATTCCTGTTCACTTTTACAATTGCAGTGTTTATATATGAACTGACGGGCTGGAGAATGGATACATGATGGCGCCATTATTGAATGTGTTTTATATTTATTTCTGCCTTTTTGTTTGTAATTAAGAGTGTCTATATGGATAAAACAGAAAACACATCACGCATATAATATGGCGTTTCAAATGCTTTGTGTTTATTTTCACTGTCCACTGTTTTTAACCTGTAACCTTGAACCAAATCTCACAGCACTTTGTTTATGATTGTGTTTGTTGTTTTCCTGTTACGATTATTAATAACACTGTAAAATGCAGACAATGTAGTCAAGTGCCTTTTTATGAGCAGTGTTCTGCCAGCATGATCATACAGCCATTTTAGGTTCCACCGCTTCACTGTAATGTGGTGTCCTTACGCGCTTCTGAAGAAATTACAATTCGGTTATGTGGAATGCCAGGTGTGCATTTAGACTTAAATTCCATCAGCCAATTCTTATCAGACCATCTATTCCTTTTCCCTAACAAAATTAAACTTAAAGTTCATTTTATTAAGTGAACTTAAGTCAAATTAATTATAATTTTCAAGTATTCTATATGTGCACTGCAAAGGGTGATCAGATGTATAACTTAAAAAAGTGAGGAAACCCGTTGCCTTAAAACTATCAAGTAAATAAACTTCATGTAATTAAAAAAAAATTGGTCAAGTTCACATAACTTTTTTTTTTTTTATTGCGCATGAAGTGTATTTACTTAATTTTAAGGGAACCGGTTTCCTCACTTTTTTAAGTTAAGTCAACTGATTTTTACAGTGTTGTAAGTATACAAATATCTGTGTACTAGTAGTATGTATTTTTAAAACACTTCTTGGGAGTAGATTGGCGTGCTTTTAAGTGTTACTACAGTAGCTGTTCACATCTAAGTTTTCTTTACTATGGCACCTACATTACATTAAGTTTACTTGGAAAATATACGTGAATTGGACCTAATAAAATAAACTTGACGTTTAATTCTTTTTTGAAAGGGTTTTTGAAGTCAGTACCACCTTTTATTAAATATCTGCTTCCTTAATCATTGTCAGAGCTGTAATAGCCTCGCGTAGCCAGACCTTCAGACTGACGGCTGAAGGTCTGGAATTCATAGCAGCTTTCTTTGGCCAAGGCCCGCCCATAAGGCCGTTTGACCGACATGTAAAACAACCAATTACAGTTTGTTTCGGTGCGTGGAAATGTCCCCACAACAACAGACCTGCGTGCAACAAGTCAGTCAGCATAGAAAATCAAAGAAGGAGAAGAAAACTTCAAGAGTCTTTCCCGTGAAGCCCGCATACTTTTGAGAATTCTACGTTTAGCTGATCTTGATAAATGCTCATTGTCACTCATGTAAACACAACAGTTTTTCTTCCGCAATCACACGTCTGCGCTTTGTTTCCCGGCGGACCGAAAATAAACGCGACGCTCGCGCCCCCCGGAAATCCGATAAAATTCAACCAATCAGATGACGACTTCGACATTCCTGAAGTGTTTCCAGTTAAGTGTACCATATGCATCAGACGTTTAGCCAACGTTCCGTGGGCGTGACGTCTGAGGCTGAGACTAGAGCTGTAATAGATACAAAATAAATAAAGCAAACAGAGAAGAAAAGCAGTGTTAAATAACGTACAACAACATTATAATCAGAATGAAGTGTAATTAAAAGGCCTTTATTTTCTCATTTGTTTCAGTACAGAGCTGGTAACACACATGATAAATCTGTAGAGCTATTTGGTTCCCTTGACGTCTTTACAAGGATTGCTGATGCTCATGTACTGTCCGCTAGGGGGTTGTGGGAAGAGTCTGTGAGCAACGTTTTCTCAAAGTGTCCCATCAAGGGCTAAAGCATGCGATTGATCCACACTAGGCACGACAATACGGACATGAACACACGCACACATACGAGAACACCGAAACAGGTACAAACATAGCCTGAGGGCTAAACCCTCGCAGTCTCCCACCGACGAAAACAAAATAAAGACCACCACAGATAGAAAAAAAGAGCATTTTACAACTCCAGATAAGCAGAATGAAAAGTGCAAGAGAAGAATCAAATAAAAGAGATACAATGGCAGGCTTTTAAATCGTTTCCCCCCCAGAACGTTTGCTATGTGATTAACCAAAGCAGACATGATAGCATCGGCTAGCATTCAAAAACAAAGGTGATAACGTCTCTGTTATGGGCGTTAGAGCAGACTCTCATTGATTTTGCATGACATCTTTAACAAAGACAACTGAGCTGGTCTTGTAAGCCGATTTATACATGGAGAGCATCCATCAGCGGGTTTTTTAAACTGCTCTCACATATCTTTGCTTGCAAGTCTATGGTTGGTAGGAATGTTTCAAACAAATGTTTATTGTGCATGCTGCCATATAGGCAGAATGGCAGTGCTCGAGTAATTCACACAAAAAAAGATTATTTATTAAAGGGCCTATGCATTATTTTTTTTAAAGTCACACACAATCACACTCAAACCTCAAGGATTGCTGATTGAAATGACTCGGACAAGCTGCATTTCTGCATCATTCTGTTGAATCTTCTCGTCCAAATGGCATGACGCACGTTTCAGTTTTCCCATAACGAATTTGGGATTGTGAATTATTATTAAAATGGTAAAAACAAGAACTTTCACATCCTGTGTTTTCATGGCTAGACAGCCATTCTAAACCTCCTTTTTAATTGCCCTTTTAATAATGCATGTGTACACATACATAGTGGAATGGCAACGAACACATGTGTGTGTTCATACAGACGTCCCTAGCACACTTTGTGTTAAATCAAGGCGTTTAACTCAATATAGACTGAAATCATCCTAATAAACATCAAGACACATTGTTAACAGAAACTAACTATTGCAAGTTAAACTGCCAATAATTCTTATAACTTAGCACATTTTAGGAAACAGTGTGGCCCCGTAGCTTCACAGACTACATGGAATGTCGAGGAGGAACTTCGGCCTATGAAAGGAGGACACGTTTTAGGATCATCTATATAGCTGAGCTCCAAAGATTTAGCTCAAGTCTTATGGCTTTATCTTAGTCACACTCGCACACACAAACTTACTGTTTATTGGCTAGTTAAACGCTGTTATTATGTAAAAGACTCATAAAGAAAAGCTTTTTTTTTTTTTTTAGAAAACAATGGGGACTCCAAGTTTTCTGTAACACGATTGATATTGTGCTCTGGCGACGTCGTCGCCAAGGTAGGAATCAGTTGGTCCGAAAAAAATCACGTAAAAATGACGTAAAGTCAGATAAAATGGCAGTAAACGTGACTTCTCTCATTGGCACTGACAGTGAATAAGAAGGGAAAAAATAATCATAAAAAGTGTTAGTTTTTCATGATTCTGTATGATCCAGACCTTTCAGACAGAGATACTGATTACTGCTGATTACAGGATCCTACAGGATGGAGGAAAATATTCACTTGGAGCCCCCGCTGGAATTTTTTTTTACTTCCCAACAAACATATTAGGACAAAGAAACATAGAAATATTACTCTGAAAAATAAATATAAATAAATAAATGAATACATAAACATTTTGTTCCTTAACAATATTAGTAGACGGCAAGCATGCGGCTACGGTTTCATTCTATATTATTTCACACAAAGCACTTAACATACAGTATTTGCTCATGATGTCCAGGCATGGATTGAATCTGAAAATGAAGATTAGTCTAGTTTACTTCATATTCTCTCCAGTACCCACTCACAGAAAATAAATACATATTTGATTTGATTAGAAAATATACACAGTATCTTATCCTCCTCCGTTCTGTTATTAAAATGACAAAGAACACCTACTTAGGTACACAATATTTTTTTTGCTTCATCTCTGAAACATGCGCATCTTTTTTGTATTGTAACATGCAGTATCATAAAGTAGGGACTATGCATATATAGGTCAAACTACACGCCTATGGGTTTGGGGAGGGGGTGTTAGTTGCAAGTTACGCCTTTTTTTTTTTGTGAACGTTCTTTGAAATAAGGGACATATTTGTGTAAGAGATTAAACCTGAAAAAATGACATTGACAGAGTGAACAAAGACAGTGATCCCTAAATGACGTTTCGATACTAGCGGAAAAACAAAAGCATGATAAACAAATAATCACACATTCATTAGACCTGCAAAAATTTCAAACACTGTGAATGTGGACGGAAATACCTGCTATTGCAACTGAACACAGCCTGTCAGAAGAGCTGCTTCTGTTTTATCAAGGGAAACGTCACTGAAGCGAGTCTCAGATATATTTCAATGACACAAAATGGCCTCAACTGCAATCTGATTTACTATGTTTACGAAATAAACTAGGATAAAATAATTAGCCCCGCCCCTAACCACAGCAGATGGTGGTGGGAAATATTTAAGACTTAAAGGTAATGCTCATCCAAAATGGAAAATTCTGTAATCGTTTACTGGTATGACTTTTAGTGTTTTCTTGTCCATAGAATGAAAGTCAATGGGGTCCAATCTTGTTTTGGACCCCATTGACTTTCATTAATTGGACAAAAACTGTCCTTAAAATATCTTCTTTATATGTTCCACAGAAGAAAGAATGTCATACCGGTTTGAAACGACACGAGGGTGAGCAAATCATGACAGAATTTTCAATTTTGGGTTAACAGTGTAAATTTCTCTTCCTCACACAAAGCTATTGTGGGATTTCTGAAGACTTGGAATATAGAGAATAGCAGAATTGAGTTCTTTTATTGTGCAAATCTGTCCTGTTTCATAATTTTTTTTTAACATTCTGCAATAAAAACCTTTGTGTGCCCACAGGAAGACAAAATCATAGGGCTTTCGAATTTCACGATCACAGACTTTACCATAAAATTGGAGAAACTACTGCAATCATCCAATCTGATTGTGGCAGTAGAGTGATGTTTGCTTGTTTTTTGGTGGAGGATAAAAGCCGCTAAAGTGACGTTTCCTTACGAGAGTGAGTTTTTAATGGGTTACAGCATGTACACAACAAAGTCTCCCTCAAATCCACTCGTGGGTCTTTACATGTAGTTTTTGGCCTGGTTTAAAAGTCTATACTCAATAAATTATGCTCCACAAAAAGGTCTTGATCCAAATCAGGTTTGCGAATTTGCTTAATTTCCCAACTACTTAATAATTGAACCGATATCACAAGGTGTCATCATTGCCAAAAGAGTTTCTCCAGGCAATATGAGGATAAAACGCACAAAGATTTACTTCTCCGTCGGTCTTAAGCAAATCATATTCTGAGATTCACATCCTCACACAATGACTCATCATACTGTAAGCCCTAAAGCAGCTTTCAGTTGATACAATTTCCATTTTTAAACAAATGCAAACTCTGACAGCTCATATTGAGATTGATAGAGCAACATGTACAGAATGCAGTTCCAGTAGTGCAAATAAGTTCAGTGGTTTGGTAAGATGTGCAGTAAATACACACGTAACAGTACCCTCCATCAACTCTTCTCATAAATCCATAAGAACTTCTGGTTTAAACATTGAGTATAAAATGAAAACAAAAAGTGATGGAAGTTCTCAAAAGGAATAGTTCACTCCATGTTTTTTAAAACCTGAATGACGTACTTTCTTCCGTCGAAGACAAAGGGAGAAATTTTGAAGAATGTTCAAGCTGCTCTTTTCCACACAATGAAAGTGAATGGCGACCAAGCAAGATGTTTATAGAATATTGTGAAAAACAACTTGAATATCACTCTGTCAGATGTGTTGGGTTCACTGGGGTTCTATATAGAACCCTAGGGTTCTTGACTCAGTTTTAAAGAATCCTATATGCTAAAAAGGTAATATATAATGAGAAATGTCTTAAATGATTGAATAATCCTTTCAAGCTTAATGAGTATAATATTTTTTTAAGCTTGATGGTCCCCATTGACTTCCATTGAATGGAAGAGAGCAGCCTGCAGATGCTTTGAAACATCTCCTTTTGTGTTCCACTGCCGCAAGAAAGGCAAGCGAGTAAATGATGACTTAATTTACATTTTTTTGGGGGGAACTATTCCTTTAATGAGTGGGTTCAGAACATCAAAAAACACACAAAAACTCCAGAATGCAGGTACAAATAAAAGCAGATTAAAACCGAAGCATTGACTGGAACAAAAACACACCTTCGTTTAAAGTGCTCAGGCAGAAGACATCTACAAGAAATCAACACAAAGAAACTGATGCTAACAGGAAGACGTCCCTGGAAGCTAAGAATTGCTTATTTCGTGATGTTTCAAGGCTTGTCTCCTTTTTGTCAGGGTTTGTTAAGATGTTGGGCAGTGGAAGAACCCAGCTGACAGCTGGAACCAAAGAATGGAAGAAGAGGTTGTTTTGCAGGCAGTGTAATCGACACCTGAAATATACCGTCTGGTTGGGTCAGGAGCATCTAGTCCAACTATCTCTCCAGTCCCCATTTCCTCTAGTTTTTTTTTTTTCACTTTACTTTAAACCATTCTTCAACTGTCCTTTCAGACTCAACAAACGTAACAACTGATTTCATCTAGATGACCAGCGAATCTAGAAGGAATGTGTTAAATTAGGCAGTGGAAGAGGCAGTGTTTTCTATCCCTGGTCCCCGATGGAAAACTTTGGAATGCTTTAGATCTGTTGGATATATGGGTGTGAATGTGAGCTTACATCTCTTCTGTGAATAAACCTCAAGGATATACAGGCCTATGAGCTTGGCCTGTCTTCAAAAACATCTGTGGAAACAGTCTCGCTCATTACACCCTGATCCACTATCTCATTTTAGCAGTTGATGAGGCCGAATCATCTTCTTTAATACCTTTAGGCTGGTGGCCCATGGCTGTAATTCGGTGCTGACTTGGTAAGATGACATGTAGTGCATGTTTAAAAGTGGAAGAATGAAAGGTAGGAGGTAAAGGAGAGAGGGAAGGAGGGAAGGAAGAAGAACAGGATTACTTCTTGGCAGTGAGGGCTGCTAATGTGGCATCCACCTCCTCCTCAGGTTTGAGTGGATGCCACTGAGCGACGGGCCTGCGTGGGTTTGCCAGCATGTCGGACCAGTGCCGAAGCTCAGTTCCCTGCGCTTTGCTTCCCACCCAGATCTTCCCGATGGCGTCGTTCTTGCCGATCTTATCGTAGTCGAGCACCGTGACCACAGCTTGTATTTTCTAAGAAAGAAACAGATATTGTGCTCAAAGTTTGAAGGAGCACAAAAAGGTAAACTCTTGTGTTGAGCCGTGTAAAGCGTACCTGCATCTGGTCTTGTGGGATCTCAAAGCTGAAGGACTCGTTGTAGTACGGGTTCAGCGTGTTCTTCTTCACAGTCGTCTTCTTCTTCTTCAGTCGCTTCCCATTTTGCAGAAGGTGAATCTTCACATAGGGATCTGTAAAGGTTTACAAGTGCCAGTCGTTATGCAATTATATTAGATAGATAGATAAGATAGATCTATCCGTTATTTCTGGTTCTCCATTCTGATTGGCTAATCCACCATATAAAAAAATACTACTGTTGTCACGAAATGTAGTTTTAAGAGTTTTTTTTTATGAGAATGTAGTCATTTAGACCTCAAATATATGACTAATATATAATCATTGTAAAATAGGCACTATCTGTTGAGGCGCTTTTGCCGATCAGCGCTCATGTTCCCGCAGAGAACAGCGTCATCAGTCCTTCGGGAATTTGCAACTGGCACTATGTAGTGGTTAAAAATAATATGCCGTATTTGGTATTGAGAAATGATCTTCAGTGAAAGTTAAATTATTACAGCATTAGATGGCAGAAAAGCCCCTCTTTATGAGTGAGTCAGAATAAGGAAGTTGTTTTCGCGATGTTATGGGAAGAACAAAGATGAACATATCGCTTTTCTTAGCGGACATTCAAACTCATTTTTTGGGATATAATATTATGAACATCGACCTGAAGAATGAATGCTATATCGGATGCAGGTAATACACTCGTTTAGTTGATCTCTCTCTCATAATACCATAATGTACTCTACATAATACAATAAGCTTCAATGAAGCGACCCAACATTCCTTTGTTAGTAGTTCTAAAGTGGCGTTTTAGAATTAGTAACGGAGGCTTGGGCTAAACTATCAACTATCTGCACAAGAGTTTTTTAAAGACACTCCGTTGTTGTTTCCTATTTATTTACCAACCCGATCTCACGGCAATTCGTACGAATTTTACGAGGTGGCTAATTCGTACAAATTCATACGACCTCACTCGTACAAATTTGTCAGATTTTTGCTAATTGGTACATATTTTACGAGTTACCAAATTCGTTTGAATTCGTACGAATGACCTACCCCTGATCCCGCCCCTAAACCTACCCATCATGCACGTGCGTTTAGACAAATCTTACTAATTCGTACGAGTGAGGTCGTACGAATTCGTACGAATTAGCCACCTTTTAATTACTTGTACGAATTAGTACGAATTGGTCGTGAGATAGCTATTTACTCCCTTGTGCCGTCGAACTGTTGTATAAACGCAATATTACACACTAAATCTGTGTTAGTGAGCACTTCTCCTTTGCCGAGATAATCCATCCACCTCACAGGTGTGGCATATCAAGATGCTGATTAGACAGAATGATTATTGCACAGGTGTGCCTTAGGCTGGCCACACTAAAAGCACTGGCTTCCACCAGGGCTCGACATAAGCAATGGCCCGATGGCCCGGGGCCAGTAAAAGAGTATGTCGGGCTAGTTGATTGGCCAGTCACTTGCCCGCGCGGGCCAGTGACTGGCCATCAGCAAAACAAACAGCAAACGTCATACACAGTGTGTCGCGAAGAGCGTCAATGTTACTTCAGGTTATTTATAACGCGTTAAAATGTCAAAGAACTACGAGGCTAATACGAGAAAGAGGACATTCCTAGTGTCATGAAAAACACAGTACACCTGGTAGGGATGGATGGGTACCGAAACCGGGACTATTAAACGGGACTGAATTTTGAAAGACCGCTGTATCGATAAGCTCGGACGTTATTGTTATTGTTATTGCTGTCGGTACTGGAGAAATACATGTAGGCTATCATTTATTATTGCTATAAAGACGTTATCGTTTTGTTTTATTTTTACCATCTCGCTGAGTCGCCAGCCATTTCTATATATAATAAAATTAAACCATTTTTCTGTGATGCATTTTGCTATTCGCGCAGTCCAGAAGAGAGAGAGAGAGAGAGAGAGAGAGAGAGAGAGAGAGAGAGAGAGAGAGAGAGAGAGAGAGAGAGAGCTCACGCGGTGCCACAGCGCGCACAACACCTGACGGAGGACAGAACTAAACATTCAAGTTATGGTTACACTTTAGATCTGTGATATTACCGGTAGTATGATTTTATTTTAGATTTCGGCTTCCAAAGATTATAGAATATATTTGAGGTAAAACCATTAAAAACTGTATTCTGTCTAGCGTAACGTTCTTCCCATCACAGCAGTAGAGTATTTCTCCTTAACTCTAACTTTAAGACAGAATCAGCACGATCGGTGATTGTTTTAAAATGCAGTCTCTTCTGTTGCTAAATTGCGGGGCGCGTTTAATAATAAAAAGAGCTATTAAAAGCACAAAAATCGGCGCAAGAGATGTGGTTCCCAATGCGGCGCGCGCTCCGAAACAGACCGCAACGAGGCAAGTAAATTATACTTTGGGCTTCATGTGCGCGTCTAAACGATCAAATGTACACAAAAATATGTCAAAATGACTGGCTTGGAGATTCACTTAAACAGTTTATGTCTAAAATGGACGCAGTTATGGAAATAGCTGGGAGAAAATATGGTGCATCAGTAGACTATTAGATCTGCACTCGTTCTTAAAGGGGAAGCAGTCTAATAAACATGCGGACGATTGCGCCATTACTGCGAATCAAACAACAAAAGACAAAAAGAAAATCACTCACAGCTCTTGAATGAATAACTTTAGCTTTAATAAGTAAGATGAGGAGACTGAGAAAAAAAGAGAGTGATCGAGATGAGGAGAGAGTGATCGAGATGAGGAGAGAGCAGGTATTGACAAATAATCTACTGGACGCTGAAATTTGGTTATTTTTGCATGTCTCCGCAGGGGCTCTCTCTTAATTCCTGAACTCCCTTCACTGTTTTGATTAATCCTAATGTATACAATAAATACAGTTTAATGGAAAAGTGCTTTTCCTTGTATTTCTTTCTGGGCCAGTCAAAATATAGAAGGGGCCAGCAAACTCTGATCTACTGGCCCCGGGGGCCAGTGGGGATTTTTTTTATGTTGAGCCCTGGCTTCCACACATGAATTTCCCACTGCAAACATACCCGACCGAAATTACTTAAGCTGCCACGACTCCTACAAATCAAACGACGATATCGAAGATATTTTGTGTTATGTTTCCCGATTCAGAACTATTAAAACGTGTTTCTTGGTGAAATTTGGAATAGCACCATTTATTAAACGGCAGTTGATTTCAGAGGTGAGCAAAGACTCTTTTGTGCGGTTATGTTCGACGAGAGCCTTAACATAAGTACCAACAACAAACAAACAGATATGCATATTCGCCACCGGACTGGTGACTGCGTTCAGTTTCAATATTTTGGCTCCCAGTTCCTTGGACATGCTACAGCTCAGCATTACTTCATAATTTGATGGTGAGTTTTATGCATGCATAATCTCTTATCCTGTCAGCTTTTATGATTTGATTATGTAACTGTCTGAACTTATATTAACAATAATTGTAACTAGGACAGATATTTTTGCCAAAAAGCAGGGTTTTACAAAGCGTCTAGAGATGCACGTTAAAAGATTGCAATCTCTATTCAAACTCTATTCAGAGAGAGAGAGCAGTTGATATTTATGTACTAATGTAGTAAGGATTGATGAGCCAACACAATGATTATAATGAAAACTCTTGACAGCTGACTTCTGTATGCAATCCATAATTTTTTGATAGCCCACTTATGAATAGCCTGGGGTCTGTAGAACAGAAACATTTTATGACACATCCTTTTACGGAAGCAGACTCAAGAGATGGTAAATGAAGTTAACAGGAGTTTATAGACAACAATGAGCAGTGACAGAATGCAGGTAAGTGATATGGACAATGATACTTTGGAGAGCGGTGTGCAGGCGATGAGTGGAAAGGTTCTTCTTAGAGTTGTGGACACAGATAGCTGGTACGAAGAACACTGGAGACAATGGAGATTGGAGAAGGAGATGCTGGAGAAGGAGATGCTGGAGAATCAAGGTTAGTAATATCAGGGTAAGTAGTCCTCTTCGAATGAACGAGACTGGATTGTGAACAGAAGTTAAGAGTGAGTCTTTATAGAGGTGGGGATGATGAGGTGCAGATGTTTGTGATTAGGAATGACGTGCAGGTGGGAACACAGGACAGTAATGGGAAATGAAGTGCAGGATCCTGGCAGACCTGTAACTCATCCTATATCAAATTGCCATTCTGATGTTTTACTTCAATGAGTGTGTGGAGAAACTAAATTTACGAAATGTGTCTACATCAATGGACAGGCCAAACGTAAATAGGAAGTTTTTCGAACTCCAGCAAGAACAATTGGAGCAATTTGGAGGATCACATCTTGCTGTTGTTGGAAGTTGTGGATTCCACACTCTGCACAATGCCTTCAAACGTGTTTTTGAAAAATGGCAGATAGACAAACTGTAGAAGGCTTTACATTCAATCTTTAAATGTGCTCAAGCAAGAAGAAAAGATTTTTTGTTCTATGACCAAGTCTTCTATATTCCCATTCCACTTCTGTGGTCACCGTGGCTGGAGAACTTGGAGTGGCTGAGAGAGCTGTGGAGATTTGGCCATCCATGGAGATTTGGCCATCCATGGAGACATATGTTGATGCAGTCAAATCTTGGAGTAGTATCAAACTGATCAGCCAGTCATGCCTTTCTTACACAAAGTCTTTAACTTTAAGCATATTAACTTATTAACTTAACTAAGTTTCTTGAGAACAAGCAGCTTCTAGGAGGGGTCTCAGCTGGTATATATTTATATTTTTAATGTATTTTGTGTTTACTATGTAACATTTGTAAAAAAAAGTTTTTATGATTAGGTCAGCAAGACTAAAAAACTATAATAATAATAGCAATTTATAATTTGGTTTATATTAAAATTTATTTTCCCTTAAATGTATATTTCTTGGTACAGGTGACAATAACCCAGCAGTTTGGCTACTTCATCTTAAAGCCAAGTCTTTTGTCTTTTTCCAGCCCCATGCACTAACGGCTTGACGGATTTATACATGGTGTCATCTGTGGATCTTACAGCTTTGGAGCTTCTGCAAAAAGTCCTCCTTTTGTCTTATGGACAGACAATGGTCGAAAGGGGGTTTTCTGTAAGGAAGTGGAAACATGCAACACGAAGGAAGACACAGTGTGAAGGCACAGGCTGATCTGTGATTATGTCAGGGTATCAGGTGGAATTTTGAATGTGCCTTTATCCAAAGAGTTACTGAATGCAGCTAAATGCTGCAAGATCAAGATACAGACTCCACGTGGATGAGGAGAAGAGAAAGAGAAAAGCCAATATCAAACGAGGAAGGCAGCAGAGGAAGACATTCAGCAACTGAAGAAAGTAAAGAAACCATTGGTTGATGTTTGTTCCTCTCTGGAAAAGAATGCTGACCTCAGCGCTGAAGAGGCAGAAAGAAAGCAGGGAAGTCAGATGGTACAGCTCATTAGCCAATCAAATGCACTGCGGAGACGGTTGAAAGATAAGCAGAAGGAAAAGGAGGATTTGGAAGAAGAAATTGCAAAGAAAGTTGTTCAACTTGGCCAAATTAATTAATGTTTTGCTCCAACATATTCAAATTCTTCTCAGTATTTGCATTGCTGATGAATTTGGGCATTCTTTTGTCTTCAAAAGAAAGAAAACTAACCTTTGTTCATAGTTTGTCCAATTCAAATCTACTGTCCATTTCAAGGTACTGTTGTACTGTTTTTACAAAAAGATTTGATGGAGATTGCTTGTATTTCATTTCAGGACTTTGACATAAATGTTTAGAGAGTTTAAGCTCTATTCAGGAGAAACAGCAGTGTCATAGAGGTACTGTATATAGATATACAATAGGTCTGATCAGAAGGTAAAAGTTAGTTCCACATTCAAGTAGTTGAAGTAGAGGTATTCAAGCCTTAACATACTTTATGTAAACTTAATTAAAAAGTAAGTTAGATCAGTTTGTATTTTTACTTCGAAATGTTGCTATAAATACAACTCTTCATGTGCTCCCTAGAAACTATACTTAGAGGACACATTGCCGTATAATTGTTGTCCCTTCGATTTTTTTGTTCCTTAAATTTTTTTTAGTTGGTCTTAAAAAGTTCTTTAAAAAGTCTTAAATGTACCCTCATAAATCCTGCAGAAACCCTGCCATCAGTGTCCCAATATGTAGTGACCCAGGGTCTTTACTGTCCTTACCAGTGCCCGCATTCATGTACACAATAGGGAGCTAGGGAGCTGATTGAGACGCATCCTAGGTCTTTTTTTTCTGTAATCACTTCCAATTTCACTCAAGATTCGATAATTAAGAAAGGCTTTTAAGGGTCCTTGCAATGATTTGGGCAGTGCAGTTCTCATAGCCACCAGCAGATGGCAGCAGTGAGAACTGACTGGAGGGGAAGCGTGGCGCAGGACTGCAGAGTCAGCACGTGAGCGCTATCTTCTTCTGCATGGCTACCGCTGACACTAAAGCACAGGCGTGACACGAGTGCACTGCTGCAGCACTGAAGCCTGCTGTGCATGTCTGACAGAAACATGACCAATTAGTGAATTCATTAAAGCGGAGACAAAGACTGAATAAAATATGCACATAGCATATGCACTAAGCCTAAACCGAAAACATTTTTTTTATGGCATATGCAGGAACATCCAGTCTTCTGTGTGCGTTTATCTCCACCCACTCTCTGGAGGAGAGAGAAAAGAGAAAAGCAGTGCATTATGTGTGTGTGTACCTGAGAGTCCTCCAACATCCATCTTTTTCAGGTTCTTCGCCTCTAGAATACAGATGGTGAGTTTTCCAGCTGTAGGTACATAGCGCAGAGAGATGCAGATATCTCCAAGCTTTTCAGGCTGTGTTGGGGAAACATAAAATAGTTGGTCTTAAAGGGACAGTCTGAAGAATTCAATCTGATATGAATGATGCCAAATGTTGGGTGTCCGATCATGACATGACCAATTAAAATATATTAATTATGTAAGATTTAAATATGCAAATTATATAGGCCTATATATACAGCGCCGCCGCTCCCACCACGCGCATCACGCGCTGTGCGTAGGGCACCAAGTGCTGAGGGGGCACCAAAAATAGCCTAATGAAAAATCAATCATCAAACTTCTTGTTATAATCAGATTCAGCGCGTTCTTCAACTTTCATCTTTAATCCGCAGCGGCGCCGAGCAGAGAGCACGTCAGAAACAGAGGACAGGGTGTGTGTGTGTGTGTGTGTGTGTTCTGAGCCTCATTGGTCTGTCACTGCTCGTCAATGTCAGAATATTTGAGATGACCAATCAAATCAAAGTAGGCGGGCTTTATGTTCACAGACGCTGAGCGCGAATTTTAACTGAATCTGAACTCGACGCTTCAGTTCACGGTCAAGTGCGAGATAAGATGTAAGTAGCTAAACTTAACTTTATATATTTGACAGGTTTTTCTTAGGTCATAAATGTTAAACGAATGACAAAAAACAATTAGGCAAACTAATATAGTTTTGTCTAATTTCGCCAAAATGGCTTATGTAACATGTAGCCTAGTGTAATAGTTTAGGCTAACGTACTGTCATTGTGAGGGGACAAGAAACATGAACAAAGCCGTTTTCATTATGTTAGGCACAGGATTAATAATGAATGTGTACATATTGAGAATAAAATACAAATTGTAGCCTTTAGTAAATTAAAAAAGCCAACTTTAGGAGGGGAAGAGACAGGGCAAGATAAAAACAAAGAGAAAAAGAGTGTGATGCTGACGAGGAGAGAAAAATAATCAGCTGCCCACTGACATGGTTTTAAAGCTGTTGCTATCGAAATTTTTTTTTTCTTAAAATGCACATCTGTAGTTCAGAGAAATTCAAAATTTTCTCGGAAACCCTGAACCCCCCTAACTAACCTGCCTCAAATTCGGGACCATAGTGATTATAAAACCATGCCATTGCATGGTAATGAGACTAGATAATAGTAAGCATAAGACCCTAAACTAAAGTGTTACTTTTTAATTTAAATTTTTTTTTTTAAATCATATCATACATCATAAAGGAATTATGCTTAGGGCACCAAAATGTCTAGCAGCGGCACTGTATATATATTAAATATAATATAAATATAGTTGATCATCTCCTAACAAGGCCACATTTTAAGGTCTGGGTAGATGGTAAGCAAACAATCAGTTGGACGTGTTGGATGCCGGAGAAAAGGGCAGGAATAAAGATCTGAGCGACTTTGACAAGGGCCGAATAGTTATGGGAAGGCGACTGGGTCAGAGTGTCTCTGAAACGGCAAGACTTGCGGTGTTTCTCCAGGTCAGCAGTGGTGAGAATTAACCAACAGTGTCCGAGGAGGGACAAACTACAAACCGGCGACAGGGTGTTGGGAACCCAAGGCACATCGTGCAAGAGGGCAACAAAGGCTATCCCGTCTGGACCAAGCCAACAGAAGCTCTACTGTGGCACAAGTCACACAAAAGTTTAATAATGGTTATGGAAGGAATGTGTCACAACCAACCCGAGGTTGGTTAATTTGTACAACGTCACTTGTACAAATTTGTAAGATTTTTGCTAAATCGTACGTATTTTACGAGTTGCCTAATTCGTATGAATAACCTACCCCTTACCCCACCCCTAAACCTACCCATCATTAGACAAATTGTATGAATTTGTACGAGTGAAGTTACACGAATTTGTACGAATTAGCCACCTCGAAAAATACATGCGAATTGGTCATGAGATAGCGTTGGTCACAACACAGAGTCAATCCCACTCTGCTGTGTATGAGGCTGCTTAGCCGCAGACCAATCAGAGTGCCTATGATGACCCCTGTCCACCGCCGAAAAAGCCTACAATGGGCACGCGAGCGTCTGAACTGGACCTCAGAGCAGTGGAAGAAGGTCGCCTGGTCCGACGAGTCCCGTTTTCTTTTACATCACGTGGACGGCTGTGTACGTGTGCACCATTTACTGTGGAAGTGATGGCACCAGGATGGGAGAGAGTGTGATGCTCCAACTTTCTGCTGGGAAACCCTGAGTCCGGCCATTCATGTGGACATCAATTTACACGTGCCACCTACCTAAACCAAGTACACCCCTTCATGACACTGGTGTTCCCTGGTGAAGGGGGCCTCTTTCAGCAGGATAATGCACCCTGACACACTGCACACATTTTACATTTACATTTATTCATTTAGCTGACGCTTTTATCCAAAGCGACTTTGGATAAAACACCAAAGACACATGCCTTTGGTGTCTCACACCAAAGGCATGTGTCTTATCCACTGTGCCATCACCACCGCCACATTTTTCAGGAATGGCTTGAGGAACATGATGAAGAGTTCAAGGGTTTGCTCTAGCCTCCAAATTCTCCAGTTCTCAATTCAATTGAGTATGCGTGGGATGTGCTGGATCAACAAATTCAATCCACAGCAGCTCCACCTCGCAACCGACAGGACTTAAAGGATCTGCTGTTAATGTCTTGGTGCCAGAGACCACACCACACCTACAGGGGTCTCGTAGAGTCCATGTCTCGGCGGGTCAGTGCTGTTTTGGCAGCACGTGGAGGAACAACAGCACATTAGGCAGGTGGTTATAATGTTTTGGCTCATCGGTTTGTATATTTTTATTTGCATATTTACATCTTACAAACTAGATTCGATTAGGAACATTTTCTGTAAATAACAACATCATTTCGGTCTTATCCTCACAGAAAGCTATGGACTATGCACCTCTATGGTATTTTTCTTCACTATTAACTTTAAAATGTTTTAAAAAGAGCAGCATGAACATTCGATCTCCATCTGTCGTCTACAAAAGAAAGAAACGGGTTTGGAACAACATGGGGGGCTGTTAATGAAGACACACTCATTTAAAAAAGACAGATTTCATTTTCAGTGAATAATACATCAATAGTGTCTCTTCAGTTATTAAATAGTCCTTCAATTATTTGCTAAAGGGAACCTCACATTTGTAACATGTGTTAAGTTAGAGATTATTATATGAAAGCATTATGAAACATTATTGCCGTCTATTATTAGATGGCGACAGCTGCTCGTTAACAATGCGAATGACAGATGAAGGACAGGTTTACCTCTTCTTTCTCTGCGCTGTCCAGGTCTCTCCATTGCTCGATAGGTTGTGCCAGGTCCAGGGTGTTCATGGGAATCTTCACCTCACCGATCACGTCGTGCTTCGAGAAACGGTCAAAGTCGTACACAGACATGACCAGAGTCTTTCCTCCCATTTCATTGAACGCAATCTAGAAATCAACAATAGCTCATGAGTGCCGGGACATAGTAGTGATCGGGGTGTCTAAACCCTGCTCTGCACACATCTGATGATGACGTTAACTGGAACGGTAATGAAATAAATACTCTACCTTAAAGTTGAAAGTCTCGTTGAAGGTAGGGTTAAGGGTTTTCTTGTGCACCTTGGTGTCATACTTCTTCTTCTTGTCTGGGAGAATGAAAACTCTGACGTACGGGTCGGAGGTGCCGCCACTGTCCATGGAGAGAAGATCTGCAGCTTGCAGGATGCCCACTGTCAGCTACATTGTAAAAGAGTGTCGATCTTAAAAATACGCATGTATTCAAGGTGTAAGGAAAATTTGTTATTACATTGTATTTGACCTTAGAAAGTCCCTAAGTTGAAACTCAAAACTAGATGATAGATGAAATCAAAAGGATTTTCTTCTTTTTCTTATCTTAGATCATCTAAAGGTGTGGTCCCAATAACAGTCAAATTTTGCAGGAAAAAAAGGTCCATTGTCTATTGTCACTCTCAAACCAAGCAGATTTCTCTTGGTCAACATGGCGAATCAGTGTGACCAACTTGAACTTGCTGCTAAATCTGCTAAATTCTAGATTGAGTTTATTCCTATTCTAAATAACTGGATTTCGCCCATTGAAATTCACCAAACAAAGGTAAATGTGACCGCAAACGTAAGTAACACTAAAACCAGAAAGCATATATACTTTTCCTGAAATAAAAGTAACTGAAATAAAATAAAATACAAAAAAAAATAAATAAAAGTGAAGTAATAGTATTTTATTTCCACTAGCTGCCAAAGCAAAATTTCTCATTTTCATTTATAACGTCCATCCATCCATTCTTCAAACCGCTTTTCCTCTGTAGGATTGTACTAAAAAATAACTAAAACTGAAATACAAATTATTTCATGTACATATTTTTTTTTAAATACACACAAAATCACAAAAACTTCACCTAAATTCACATAAACTAATTAAAAATATTAATAAAAACTATTATGGTATCTCAATGATACAAAAAATTGGGGTATACATGGTGTTAACAAATCTAGAGTCATTTGGAACTTTATTCATCTGACTTTGTCTGACTTCCTTCAAACGCTTGTGATACTGAGTTAATACTTGTTCAAAACAATCATTTTAGTAAAGTTTGTACTATTTAATGTTTATTTTGAAAAATAAAATAATTAATTTTTGTTCAATAAATATAATGTCATTAAAATGTGTTTATTTAAAAAAATATAGAAACAAAATTAAAGATTCTGAAAGCATTGAAGGAGATCCCATAATAATTTTATAAAGCTTTACAGTAGTCCATAAATATGATATTTTATTATATTATTATTATTTTTTTTAAATATGATGGTTTCATTAGAAATAGGGTGATTATCTCTAAGGTGGACACCCAATTTGATAAATGATATGTGTCATCTTAATCTAACTGTCATGTCAACAAATGGAAAAGTCAGCCAGCTGTTTATCATGTTCATCATTGTGCCTTTATTTTTACCCCAAATACCATACTTTTACAAATTCTTCCGTTATTGAAAAACTGTTGCTTTAATTACCTTGAACAAAACTGAAAATCATTAACAAGACCTTTTTCTCAAAATATAGTCAATAATTTAATCGATTCTCATTTGCTACATAAATCTACAACATATTAAAAAACATTAAATATTAGATCAAGTTAGTGCAGAATTATCTTTGCGTTGCTGTCCACAATCGCATCAAAGATCCGCCAAATTTCCATGTGCATCATCAAAAGTGGTTGTTAAAGTCCCCCTGCAGTCAATAATTGTATCCCTTAAAACCCATCTTTCACCAAAATTGCATATTTAAATGTTTTTCCTTGAAAACATTTCTTCATGCCTTAAAATATAGCTTCAATGTAACTCTACACCCTTGCCTCATTTAGTATACGCGGTTCTATGAATATGCAAATTAGCCCCGCCTCCACTGACTCACACCAGCTCAGAGATCCACTCGTTGACGATCACACGTTGACCTGATTGGTTACATGGTAGTTTTACACATTTCTCTTTCCCTTTAGATGTTAAAGCTGGTTTGTTTTAAACATACTGTAAAAAGTGAAGTGATCAAGTTACCTTGTTGTCTGAGAAGTCATAGTCTAGGGAGAACTGTAGTTTTCCAAGCTTCTCCTTCTCTTTAGGCTCCTCCTCTTTCTCTTCAGTTAATCCCATGTCTATATCTTCTTCATCATCATCATCTTCCTGTTTCTGGAGAGACAAAAGCACAGATGGCCGTTACAGGAGAAACTAGAACAAAGGTGATGGAAGGTAAATGAAGTTCCCCAAGCATGGTTCGTTGGGCCAATTCTCCGCTTACCTGAAGATTGACGGGTGTCAAACCACCCGGGTGTTACTGTGTGTAACTGTGTCAGCGATGACCTTCATAGCAACATGACTTGATTTCACTTTTCCTTTCATGACACCATTTGCAACAATCTACATTACTTTTGTGGAGGGAATGACAGACAGAAGGATTCTAGTCCTAAAGCAGTCGGTCCGTAAATTGATTCTCAGTCTGCAGGGTATAATAAAACCCAGAGTCTCGCTTGAAGAAAAGATTCAGAGGATACAGAAGGGAAGTGTTGGCGCTTTAAAGCCGATACTCATATCAGCACACATATACAATGTAAAATGATGGACAATTTGGAAGGAACGTTGTGGCAGACAGACACTAAAGATCACAGTACAAGAGCAGAATTAGTGTTATTTTACACATCATTATTTCTCACGGTTCCTCCCTGCTGCTCTTCAAAATGACAATGGAAAAAAGCCGAAGTGAATCTTAATGAACTTATATCATCATTTAATCTGTTGGTGATTTAATTTCATATAATCGTTCTGTTGTAATTAATACTTTTGTGCCCTGTGCTGTAATTGAATATTAAAGAAACATTTCTTTACAAGGCTGTCTATTGTGAGCTATATCTACACAATAGAATATACACGAACACAATTTTGATTGGATTTAATTAAACATAACTTCGTAGTGTAATCATAAAAGAAGAAAAGTCAAATGAATTGCAGGAAGGAGAAATAATGACATGTTTCTGGTGAAAATATGTTCCTATTTTAAGTCAAGGCAACATTCTTTGCTGCTAAAATTCTTCCAATAATTTGGAATGGGGGCGCTGTTATTTGTCGCTGGATTTGCCAAAGTATGTGAGGTTTGTGGCATTAAATCTTATTAAAAGATTAGTTTGAGGCACTGAGTAGAGAATACATTACTGTATGCATAACTATCTAATTTACTCTCTAGGAATCAGTCTTATAACATTTGAGTGGACAGAAATGGTGTTGAAGGTCTATCCACATTTACTTTAACTTCTCCTATGTTTTCTTTACAATCGCTTGTGAACGTGCTAATATTTGAAAGAGGTTTTAAAATCTTGGTCTATCACCGAGGGTTTATTTAAAGGGTTCACCCAAAAATATGAAAATTCTGTCATCATTTACTTACCCTCATGTTGTTCCAAACCCTTTAAATGTTAGATAATCTTCAAGACACAAATCTCAGAGATGTCTGTCTCTCCATTGAAGGTTCATTCCACCAAAACTTTGATTTAAAAGGCTCATAAAGAGAATGTAAAAGTAATCAATATCAAGAGACACAATCACTTTATAAGATGAACAGATTTAATTTAAACTTTAATAAACTTTGGTCAACACAAAGCACATCAAGTACAATATGTCAAATATATGAAGTTTTGGAAGCATCAGCGTTTTGGTGGAATGAACGTTCAATGGAAGGACAAAAATCTCAGATTTCATTTGTGTTGCAAAGATGAACTAAAGGTTTTGGAACATGAGGGCGAGTAAATGATTACAGAATTTACATTTTTGGGTGAACTTTCAAAACGTGCAATTTTTTTAAATGTTTTAAAACTGTTTCTTGATGGCTTTATGATCATTACAGGGATAGTTCACCCTAAAATGAATGAAATTCTTTCTTTTGCTGAACACAAAAGAAGATATTTGGGTAACCAAAAAGTTGATGGTCCCCATTGACTTCCATAATTTGGAGGGGGGGAAATACTATGGAAGTCAATAGGGACCATGAACTGTTTGAGTAGCAACATTCTTCAAACTATCTTCTTTTGTGTTTTAAGGTGTAGTCTATTTGTTACACTGTAATTATACATTTAAGTACCAAGTAATATTAAGTAACTACATGTACTTACTATAGGGTTAGGATTAAGGTTTGGTTTAGGGTTAGTTGCATGTAATTATGCATAATATATAGTTATTACTTTAGTAGCTACATGTACAGTAACCTATGTAACAATGGCACTGTATAATAAAGTGTTACCAGAAATTCATTCAGGTTTGTAAATGATGACAGAATTTTTATTTTTGGGTGAACTATCCCTTTAAGGGAACATTCCATGTTATCTTTTGACATTTTGAAACGAGAAGCAACATGTTAGACAAACGTCCAACTAAATCGTCCCATGAATAATGTATGTTTTTCTGTTAACGTTTTAAGAACAATATTAAAGACCAGGTCACTTTGAAAGAATGTTCTATAAATGTTACTCGAAGAACGTTTGTTCATAACTTGTTCCCGGTAAGCAGTAAAGTAGACCAGACTGCTGATAACCAAAAGTCTCAGTCTGCTAGTCTAGCATTTGTGTCCTCTGAAAGAGAAAGAGTTAATGTGCTACATAACCCTGTTACATGACTAACACTGCTTTGGGGGTTAGCAGTGACCCCAAGCGAGTTTAAACCGGGTCTCCACTGTGACTGTTCATGAGATCAAGCATGTGTTATGCACGGTGAAGAATTAATGAAGCCTTAAACGCAATGCTAGTGAAACAGCAAATATTAGCTTACATAGATGGAGATGTCTGGTTCAGCTTTGGGAAAAACAAGAAAATAAAATAAATACAAGAATACAAGACGAACGGAAAGAGTTGAATCAGAATGTCTCTAAATAGAACAAAATATGCTTGGGGTGAGGATTTGTCCTTCCTGACCACTCACCCCAAATATACACACACACACAAATTCAAAAACACACACAGAGACACTCTCTCTAACACACACACGTACATAAAAAAGCACCATTTCTTATATTCTAACTGACATGGTAGAATGCATTCATGCATGCCAAGACACAAAATGCACAGTCTGAAAATGTTCCGTACTGATTGCATAATTGTCCAAGCCATAGTGAATAAAATCATTGCGATGCTGGCATTCAATCTGGAGGATGATTAATGATGTAACAGACTAATGCAGTATTCTTAATATGAAGTGTGCGCTGGTTCTCTTACGTAACTTGCATTGAGCATTCAGAAGCAGTCATGCTAAGTTACGGCACATTCATCTTAGTAAAGGTGGCAGATGGAATAAGAAACGGTGAAGGAGAAAATAATCACTCACAATAAACGATTATTTGCACCAACAGCCCTGTGATCAAATCAGCACGAAATGATTAACCATATTGCATTATGATTTAAGTTCATAATTTCATCTTCTTTCCTACCCCAAGAATAAGTACTGGCCTGTTATGTGCCCAAAATGTATGATGTGCTTTATTTGTGAACAACCAGGAAAATGTATGCGCGTTAGGTCAAAGTATTCATCATGAAGACCTTTTAAAAAGGTTTTTACATAATAAATTAAAGTTATTGGGGCAGTGAGATATCAAAGGTGAAGTGTGTAATTTTGACGCCACTACTTTAGTGGAACTGCAAAGATAATGATTGTTTTCAAACAGGTTTTCCAGGTCATAGTTGGGTAAACAGATAGTCCCGGCTCAAGCCCACACCATTGGTTGAGCCCAAGAGGCCAGTGTTTGGATAGTTAGCATTGTTCTTTTAGCCTACATCACATGTAAGCCTACATCAACATGGGGACAAATGCTGCGTTCACACCATGTCGTAATAACCGTAATTATGAGATGACAACCCGTGACATTCTACTCTGAGCTGTTATACGTGTCTATGGCAACACTATCAATGCCAAAATGAATCTGCAGCAGTCAGGTGGTACAAGTCGGAGCTCTCCAAGAATTCTGAGTTTACAAGTTGTAATTATGAGTTAATGCTTTTTACGAGTTAAAAATCTCATAATTACTGCAATTCTGACATGGCGTGAAAGCACCTAAAAGCATCTTCAGTGAAGACTATTTAAAAGTAGTTCTACATTCTTACAATTTTGTTTTTGAAAGCAATACATAAACTGCACATATTATAATGAATTTATAGATGTTTGACCAGTGCCTGATTTTTTTGGGAGTAAGGAAACATTAAATCGATCAAAAGTGACAGTAACACTTTGTTTACATTAAAGATGCAGTTAGCGATTTCTGAGAAACGCTGTTGAAAGTGGATATTTACAGCACAACACACTTTTTAGCCAATCAGCTGTAGGGGGTATGTCCACTCATGATGGCGGAGGAGAGAGTGAGCCAATCAGCTGTAGGGGGCGTGTCCATTCATGATGGGGGGGGGGGGGTAGTGAGCCAATCAGCAGTAGGGGACGTGTCACTCATGATGGGGGAGGAGAGAGAGTGAGCCAATCAGCAGTAGGGGGCGTGTTCCCTCATAACGGGAGAGGAGAGAGTGAGCCAATCAGCAGTAAGGGGCGTGTCCACTAATTATGGGGGAGGAGAGATTGAGCTAATCAGCAATAGGGGGCGTGTCCACTCATGATTGAGGAGGAGAGAGAGTGAGCCAATCATCAGTAGGGGGCGTGTCCACTAATGATGGGGGAGGAGAGATTGAGCTAATCAGCAATAGGGGGCGTGTCCACTCATGATTGAGGAGGAGAGAGAGTGAGCCGATCAGCAGTAGGGGGCGTGTTACTCATGATGTGGTAGGAGAGAGAGTGAGCCAATCAGCAGTAGGGGGCGTGTTCACTCAAGATAGGGGAGGAGAGAGGGTGAGCCAATCAGCAGTAGGGGGCGTGTCACTCATGATGGGGGAGGAGAGAGAGTGAGCAAGAGGGAGATTTGAAGAAACACTGTAGAAAGAGAGATGCATGGCTGAGAGACATTGCAACAGAAAAAAGGTCAGAGGAATATCACTGGTTATGATCAGACAAGAGCTTTAGGACATGTGTTAGAAAAGCTATTTTGGAGAGACCTAAGAGGGAAGGGCTGAAAACAGACGCAGAGGTTGCGTTGTTTCTGCATTTTGTGGGCGGAGCAATGAAGGGAGGGCTGTGATTGTTTGGGGTGATTTGAAATATCAATAGTGTTTCTCAGAAATCACTTACTGCACCTTTAAGCGCTGGGATAGGAGAAAGTATTTAAGCAATGAAAATACACACATCACCTTTAACGGTATTTCAAACTAAAGTGCAATAAACGTGCGCGCACCACCACACACACACACACACACATATATATATATATATATATATATACAAAGGTAATAAAACAAACGAAACCATTGCAATAGGTCTCCTGGTGAAAGGCCGTTTCCCACGCCACCTACTTCATCCCACGGCTTATCTCTACATTTCAGAAAGAAAGTAACAGATTCTTTGATTGTTTCCACACAATGGGTCATCCAGGAAAGTTACTCTCAAGTCAAGTCATGGTCATTCACTGGTGCCTGTATGAAGGGCATGCATTGGGCTTTGTCTCAAATGCTGCTTCACCTCATCTGGACATTTCTCCTGCTTTCTTTTACAGGCTTACTGCTTTAAGAAAGGTTTAAACTATGCAGATATGTATTATTGTTAAATACCAATTTATCTTGGGGATAATTTAAGGGACCAAATCGTGACGTTTAATAGGTGGAGCAGCTTTTAGAGAACAAACCACCAACCGTACCCTTTCAACATGCATGTTAGTGAGGATTGGTGTGTTGGTGTCTCTTAATAAGCTAGGATGATGTTTAAGTTCATAACCAAATGCACATACAATTCTAAAGGGCCATTCCTTCTACCCGTTTGACTTTAACCCCCCAAACCGCCAGTGTTCATGTTGCATGTCAAACTGGTGGAATGCGAGCCCTCCCCAAACCAACCCCAAACTAGTCCTCAAGCAAACCTCAGCACCCCTGCAGCTTGCAAGACTCAAGAAGAAGCCAAATATTTCATTCCCAGCCATTTTTCATAGCCCATTTCCCCAGCCCTGGTTTGAGCTTTCACCAGGCGGTCAGAGAGGGGCGCTGCAAGCCATGTCACACCTACCGTAAGATGACAGGTCCACGACAGTCAAGATACACGGAGCACATATCAGACACAAAGCGGGGAGGATAGAGAGAGATGAAGAAATGGAGAGAGAGGAAGAGATTGAACTCACAGAAGACAGAATCAAGTAGAAGAAATCAAGTAACACTCAATGGACATGTATCAAAAATGACACATTTTACTTTAAAGGGTTAGTTCACCCAAAAATGAAAATTAAGTCATTAATTACTCACCCCCATGCTGTACCAACCCCGTAAGACCTTCGTTCGTCTTCGGAACACAAATGAAGATATTTTTGATTAAATCTGAGAGGTTGATCACTGCTACATAGGCTGCCTAAGGGACCGACACTTGACGGTCCAGAAAGTCATTAAAGAAAATGTTTAAATATTCCATGTGCCTACAGTGGCTCAATTATAAGTTTATCAAGCGCCGAGACTACTTTTTGTGCGGAAAAACAAACAAAAATAACGACTTTATTCGACTATTCCTTTTCTTCCTTGTAGGCCTGAAACGAGAGTTCAAGAGATTTCCACGACGCATGCGCGAGAACTGAGATGAGGACGTTCTTCTTCGACTCCTTCTTGTTACCGGCTGCTCACCGCTTAGAAGTATTACCGCCACCTACCGTATAAGATGACGTGTTGGAAGCGCAAAACTTTCTGTTTACAAGCAGAGGAAGACGCGCGCTGTACGAATTGCCGTGAGATCGGGTTGGATTTTTACTGCCTAGCTACGAAAGGACAGAAAAGCACCAGGTTTGTGTGATTAACGGTGTAATCTGTTTTCATCTAAATGTATGATACTTTTAGTATCTCATAGTATCTCATTGATCTCATTGTATCTGTAATAGTATCTCATTGATCTCAAAATAACATTGTTTTCTATATCGTTTTGGTGCTTGGCATTATGATGATTTCGACTTTTTAACCATTGTATATAATATAGCGAGACCTACAGCACATTAAGTGTCGAATTGAAAAGCGTATGTACAGCGCGCGTCTTCCTCTGCTTGTAAACAGAAAGTTTTGCGCTTCCAACACGTCATCTTATACGGTAGGTGGCGGTAATACTTCTAAGCGGTGAGCAGCCGGTAACAAGAAGCAGTCGAAGAAGAACGTCCTCATCACAGTTCTCGCGCATGCGTCGTGGAAATCTCTTGAAGTCTCGTTTCAGGCCTACAAGGAAGAAAAGGAATAGTCGAATAAAGTCGTTATTTTTGTTTGTTTTTCCGCACAAAAAGTATTCTCGTCGCTTGATAAACTTATAGTTGAGCCACTGTAGGCACATGGAATATTTAAACATTTTCTTTAATGACTTTCTGGGCCGTCAAGTGTCGGTCCCTTAGGCAGCCTATGGAGGAGTGATCCAGCTCTCAGATTTAATCAAAAATATCTTCATTTGTGTTCCGAAGACGAACGAAGGCCTTACGGGGTTGGTACAGCATGGGGGTGAGTAATTAATGACTTAATTTTCATTTTTGGGTGAACTAACCCTTTAAATAGACACGTTATGTTATTGCATAATACATTAAACATTGCATATAACAAATTAAACCAATGAAATTTGAGAAGCAAACCACATAGAGGCATTTTACTGTACAGGGCAAGTGTAATACAGTAAATGTCCTAAATAATGCATAGATAGCCAGATTGGTGACACATTATAAACTGATATTCAGTTTATCTTTAGGTTGTTGGTGAATGTTTGCTGGTACCTACCATATAGGATTTTATAGGATTGTATCACGACCTTTTATCAACACAGTATATAATACAAAAAATAAAATAGTATGGTTGAAATGAAAATTAAATATTTAAAATATTTTTGTAATTTTTGTAACCATAGTATCAAAATGAAGACTGTTTTGATTATTTCAGATAATTATTAAGATTTCTTAAAATGCACTTAATTACTGACAGTTAAACAAATGAACAATATATAAAGGTGAAAGTTATTAAATAATATTAATAGGTAGCTATTAAAGCAATCAAATTATTTTGAAGTGTGCTGATATTTGAGAGAGTATATCATTTGAGATACTATTTATTTGATTTAACTTCATATTTTTGTCATTCTCATTATACATCTATTTAACAGTTACTTTTGCGACATATAAATACTTATACTTACAAAAAGCTAGCGGATAGATATGCATAAAAAAAAAGTTACAATAGCCCCTGGTCTCCCATAAATAATAAGTTTTAGCACAACAACGTTTTTTTTTTTTTTTCTCAAGATTATTCATAAAGAAAATTATATATTAGGATATGACAGGGAGAACTTTAATGATGCTCAAAGGAAAATTAGCTTGTCACAATAGCAAACACACAGCACACAGCGGGATCTGACACAACACAGCAAATATAGAAAAACGCTTTAGCTTCAGCTATTTTATTTCCAAAACAGAGATAAAAAAAAAAAAAAGATTTAGTGCTGCTGTGCATTCGCTGGAAAATGTGTCATTTTTAACACAAAAGCAAAAGAGATTAACAGCACATACATTCTTCTGGAAACCAAATTATACGAACACGGCAAATGAATTGATGTGGCGGGAAATCTTTCATGTAGCTTTCCTGCTTTACAGGCAGCAAATGACGTACAACACTGAATATTTTATATTCCATGAATATTAAATGGATAAAAAATCTTTCCAGAATAGCAACCATCCATTTGCTTGACCTAGAAGCTATATTAAGGATATGTGAGGTAGTAACACAGACGTTTTTAAATCAAGCTTTGGTGTTTTGAGAATGCTGAGTCTTTCAAATATATTGCACGAGCAAAAGCTTTAAAAGCCATAAACAAGGGAAAGATTCAGATTAGGTATGTCTCGAACCCTATTAAACTCATTAGCGACAGTCGGAAATTAGGCAGTGGAAAAAAGTTCATCTTTGTCTCTTTCAACACAGCCGTGACTGGAGTTTTAAAGGAATAGTTCACCCCAAATTTTAATTTTAGTTATCATTTACTCACTGTCATGTCACTCTCACATTTTCTTTTCCTTTGTGAACCATAAAAGGAGATGTTTAGCAGAATGTGCAAGCAGCCGCTTTACCATTCAATGAATGTGAATGGTGATTTTTCAACGCTATCTCACGAACAATTCGTACGTATTTTACGAGGTTGCTAATTTTTTTAAACCCCAGTGACAGTTTAGGGGCTAGGTCATTCATACAAATTCATTTGAATTGGGCAACTCGTAAAATATGTACAAGAATTCGTATGAGTGAGGTTGTACAAATTAGCCACCTCGTAAAATACGAACGAATTGCCGTGAGATCGGGTTGGATTTTTACTGCCTAGCTACGAAAGGACAGAAAAGCACCAGGTTGGTGTGATTAACGGTGTAATCTGTTTTCATCTAAATGTATGATACTTTTAGTATCTCATAGTATCTCATTGATCTCATTGTATCTGTAATAGTATCTCATTGATCTCAAAATAACATTGTTTTCTATATCGTTTTGGTGCTTGGCATTATGAATGACCCTCTACTTTTTTTGCCTCTTAAAGAACTAAAGTACTTGGACTTATTGTGTGACATCTCATTTTATGTCATGAGAAAGAAATACAGGGCTTAATCAGAATGAGTGAGTACTGTTTGATGATAGAGTTTATAATTTTGGGGTGAAACAATCCCTTTAAGGCTGAAGAGCTTTGGTGTCGGGTGGTCGTACCTCTCCTCCCTTCATGTTCTTCATTCCCATCTCTCCCTTCCCTTTCTTTCCCTTCTTGTTTTTTTTCTTCTTAAGGCAGGTCTTTTTAACGATGCAGAAACAGCAGGTGAGAATGAGGACCACAGCTACGATCGCGATGGCGATGATGGCCCAAGGAGGCACTAAAAGTGAGAGAAAGACAGAGAATAAGGGGCTGTAAATACAAATCTAGATTTATCAGGGCCATAAAAGCCCTTAATCAATACAGAACAGGACCATAACTTAACTTGCCAGCAGCAATCACCCTGTAGCCCGAGACTGGTTGCCCACTGAAGCTAATCAGTTGCCACTACTTATGTTTACTCTTGGAGATCACTAGGGCATTATAAGGTGGTTGATAGGATGTTCTAGATGGTTGCTAGGGCATTGCTAGGGTATTATGAGTGGTTGCTCTGGTGTTGCTTCAGTGTTCTGAGTGGTTGCAATACAGTTCTGGATCTGGATTTCTAGTAGGGATGCCCCCTAATAGTCGACTAAACAGTAGTCGACCAGAATAGGCTTAATCGACCAACATGTTATTAGTTGGTTAGCCGCGGAACAGCAACAACAATAAAAACTCCACTGGAAGTGGCGAAGTCATGCAGTCCGTGAGGGACAGATCGTTAATGGCGGGTCCTTGAGGTAATTACAATATGCCGGGCAGGAAATCCACACGTTCGCCTATAATTCACCGACCTCAAATATGGCTTATTATTGAAACATGCAAGTAGTTGCAACTTTACTTGGTCACTCGCTCTAACGTTAACCTAGATAAATGTGTTCTACTATTAGGCGCATATCCAAGTGTTTGTTCGGAGTGTGGAAGCTAAAGTATTAGCACGATTACAGCATGACTTGTAAGTGATCGTTTGGCGCCACTATTTATTCCTGACAACAGCGGAAACAACTTTATATACTCTGACATTTTTGGTCGTACAGATAATAGTAATTCGTTATTCGAATTAAAAAAAAAAAAAATATATATATATATATACTTTTATTAGTGTAAAATCACAATAACAAAACGTTGTGCTTTTGTAAAATATAGAAAACAAACAGGATGCGTTTTCTGCAGTCTCAGTCTCCGTGGACTGGAGCATGTCTCAAAACTGAACCGAAACTCAGAGTATAGCCTACTTGCTTCACAGACATGAGGAAATACATCTATAGAAATCTCTACTCTCTATGTCTACTTTTCAACAAACCAAGTAGAATTAAAAACACTCTCTGATTATGTAATTTGTATGAAAGGTGCATTTACCATGTTTTTTTTAAAATTTTTTATGTGTAGTAAAACCATGGGCAATTTTTGTAAGGGGTCAACTTCATGTTTGCATCTGACACTGACTCAGAAAACACTAGATTATTTATAAATAAAATCTCCTTGCTATTTTATTCGGATACATTCATAACCTTTTGGCAGTGCTTTGCGGCAAGCTTTATGCGTGCTTGAGCTTGGAATAGACTACAATACGCATATATATATATATATATATATATATATATATATATATATATATATATATATTAAAGGTTCATAAAGGTTTAGTATTCACTCCAGTATATACTGAAGTAATTAAATTAATATAAACATGTGAATAGTTGACTAATGGCTTAAATGAATGTCTACAAGAGTCCACATACATCTTTAGTCCGGGGCAGCCCTAGTTTCTTCTATTTCTAGATTGCAACAAGGGTGTTGTGTTTGTTTATTAGGGCATTGCTGGGATGTACTTAGTGGCAGCTAGGGTTTCACTAGGATCTTCTAAATGGTCACTAGGGTGTTGTTAGGTGGTTGCTAGGCCATTGCTAGGGTGTTCCAAGTTGGTATGCAGTTGATATGTTGTTCCAGATGGTTTCTAGTCCATTGCCTGGTGGCGGCTAGAGTGTTGTGGTTTTCTAGGGTGTTGCTCTGTGGTTTCTAAGTTGTTCCATGGTTACTAGGGCATTGCTAGGGTGTTCTGAGTGGTTGCTCTGCAGTTGCTAGGTAGCTCTGGGTGGTTTCTAGGGTGTTGTGGCCACTTTCTACGGCATTGCTAGATGGTTTATAGGATGTTTCTATGGTTGCTAATATTGCTAGTGTGTTCTGAGTGGTTGCTATGCAGTTGCTAAATCTAGGCAGTACAGTACTGTCTGACACGCTCCATTTGTGATGCGATCTGGGAAAACCCGTCAGATGTCGCGCTCGGCCGTTTTCATGAAGATCCAAAAATAGTTAGAATGTCAGTTTTTTTCATTCAATTATTATTCTATAACATCTTGGGCCCTATCTTGCACCCAGTGCAATTGACTTTGAACACCGACGCATGTATCATTCGTATTTTGCACCCGTGCAAAGCTGACTTTTCCCTCCACAGACGCACGCCGGCAAACTAGGGAATGAACTTGCGCTCCCTGGGCGGTTCAGCGCAAAAAAGGAGGCGTGTTCCGTCGCAAACAATCCCTGGTGCTATTTTGCAGTTCCAGAAAACAATTGCGCCACTGACCGGAAAAAAACCTAGTCTAAAGTCAGTGGCGTGTTGCGCGTACATTCAGAGAACATCGATCTCCTCGGCTGTGAACCGATTCTGAAGTGTGCCTGGTAGGCTAAATGTGCCGTTATAATAGTATTGGGCCATGGAACAAGTGCACTTCGTTCATCATGGTCTTAAAGGGAATGTGATATGACGCTCTTATTGGTTTGTTTCCCGTTACGCCCAAACCACACCTATGAATAATAAAGCTACTTCAGACCAACCCCTTTTAGATTTGCGTCGAGCGCAAGAGTCATTTATCCCGCCGGCTAAATAGCAACAGCGCCGAGATCCGCCCACAAAGTTACTTGCGCTTTGCGCTTGACACTTGCGTTTTAGATCGTTAAAATAGGGCCCCTTGTCTCTTATCTCTGAAAATATATTGGCAAAATTCCCTTGTTTAGTGCAGAAAAATAGCGATTTATAGTGGCAAGAGGAAAATACTCTCTTTCTCTAATGCAACCATTTCTCTCACGCCCGGCGGAGGTGCAAAAAAAAAAAATCGCCCATACCTGTCCATCTCTTAACACTACAAAGATAGTTTACCTATCAAAATAAACCACATACAGTAACATGTACAGCGAAGGTATATCAGTGCGCATTTCACGCCAATCCTGTTTAAACTGCAACACGCAGTTTTATAACGTTATCTCAAGACGGAGGAGAACAAGAGAACTAACAGCTCACTTAAATGATCTTGCTCGCCTCAATCTGCTAATTCCTGGGGATGACAGTGCCCTAAATTATATCATAATGGACTCACAGGATGAATTTTGAGTTTGTAAGCTTTCAAATGATACCTAATTTATGATGATTCAAATATGTGATGTGAAAAAAGGCAATAAAAAAAGAGTGCCAGTTAATTAAACCTGTTTTCCTCAAAATTCCGTTCCTGAAAATCATAGCCAACTTCAGATAAACATAACATGCAGTGAGAGCGGATGGGAGTGGACATTAAAAAAAAAAAGTTAAGACACATTTCCATAATGACCAACACAATCTACCAGTTAGCGTCTGGTTTAAGACATGTTTTTTTTGGGTGGTAAATAATGCTTCAAATACCTGTAAATTGACAAGCGCAAAACTTGAGTAAATCCCTTTGTGTGATTCATTTAAAAACTCTCCTCCCATAAATTTTGCATCTGAAAGGGAAACTCCTACCAAATGCATATGCAATAATGTCAGCCGCAAAAATTACTGTGTCCACGCCATTTCAGCGCTAATTTTTCACTGCGTGTCTTTAGTAAATCCTGACAGTAGTTTTTTAACGCTGAAAGAGGGTTTGCGCTGGTGCAAGCTGTTAGTAAATCTGGCCCATATAGTCATATACTCACGTGGAAGCTTGTCCATCTCATTGAGGAACTTGTTTTTGATGTCACCAAAGACATCATTCTTGCTGACTGGGCCCTGATTCTCGGTGGAGTTGTCTGCAGGTGTAGAAACAACTGGGGCCATTGTCAGGACGCTGGCACCGGTGGGCTCGGGGCCAACCATGGCCGCAGGTTTCTTCTTTAACAAATTCCACTTCATGCTTGATGGCTACGCCAACAGAAACCCTGATGGAGAAAGAGAAAATCAAGATGAAATGAGTGTGATGAGATGTTTCTGAATCTCTGAACGCCTTCGACATCCTCTTTGATGGAAACAGAATGAAACGACTTACTCCATTAAACATGTACATGCATTGCCAGCATAGACAGATGTAGATTTGCAACGGTAAACATAATATGACATATACTCTCAGGTCTCTTGATTATTGATTATTGAATTGTACCCAATAATGTGAAAGGTGATGTGCTACCTGTCAGTAAGTGGATTTAATCATTAATAGTGTATGAAAGGATTGAATAAATGAGTTAGGTTTAGGGTTATAAATATTATTAATTTATTTAATCTAATTAATGCAGGAAATAAAATGCTCATTTATTTCAGCCAACAAACATGAAAAGTGGCCTGGTTTTATGCCCTGAAATAATCTTTTTTTTTTTGTTGTTACTTCTAAGGATAACTACGGAGCCCCCCAAGTCCCACTTTGTCAAAAAAATTTATTATGACTATCTCGTGGCCTCAAGATAAGTATCTCGTGGCCTCAAGACTATCTTGAGGCCACGAGATAGTATCTTGAGGCCACGAGATAGTTATAATAAATTTGACAAAGCGGGACTAGGGGGGCTCCGTAGATAACATTTTTGGAAATAGACTTTCTTATATTTTAAGCAAATAAGCATGTATGTGTCAGGGTTGCTGGGTGCAGGTAGCCGAAGACGATGACATGAGAACTTCAATATAGTTGATTTATTCACAAAACTCAACTTACAGAAATAAACAGGAACAAAAGAACAAATGCCAGGACATCAGAGAACACACAACCATACATCGACGACGACGACCAACAAACACTGAGGGAAAACACAGGGCTTAAATGAACAGGGACTAATGGGATAATTAACAGAACACAGGTGAAGGTAATTACTAATCAGACAGAGCGGGAAAACTAACAGGACTGAACCAAAATCACAAAAGACGGGGGAAACAAGATTACAAAACAGAACTTAAACACATTGAAACATGACAGTATGTATGTAGCCTATATATATATATATATATATATATATATATATATATATATATATATATATATATATATATATATATATATATATATATATATATATAAACATAGATAATTGCAATATATTATGTCAAATACTGTCACATGGCAGGACAGCTTTCACCTTTTACTAGAAATGTACTTTTCTAGTTTCTCTCAGAGGTAAAAGTATGAAACTCATTTGTATGAGTGCAAAAGTGTCTGTTTAAACTGTTTACTTTAATCCTGCCACATAGAAAATATCAGATGGAAGCGTAGGTTTAGGCATGAATTTAAAAAAATAAAATAAAACTCTGGCTTCAAAGTTCCAGATGACTCAACTGAAACCGGTCCATCCGTGCCGCAAGGAATGGTAAACATAATGAAAGGAGACTTAGCCCTCTGATTTCATTAAAAACACAGAGATATAGGCAAACAAAAAGGATTTCTCATTTCTCAAGCGCCAATTCTCTGCTCCAGTGGCGGAGAGCCTGTCCGTACCTATTGCATTGCCTGAATAATTTAATGAAGCTGACAATTCAGGGGATAAGCCATTTTATTATTCGAGGTCCCATTCCTGCACTAAGAATGTATGGCAAAATGCGCTATGCTGCAGTTATGCAATCTGACATTGCATAAGTCAAGTGGCCCACAGACAGACTGCAGGAGGAGCTAACAAAAGAGAAGATGCAAAGACGGATAGAAACCGCCACTGTGAGTCAGAGCTGCAGCCAACAGCCTCTCGAGAACGCCAGTTTGATTAATGCCACTTCAACACCTGCGAATCTGAATGAAAACATCTGACATTCACACTCAAGCAGAAGTTAATTTGTTCCCCTAAAGATTGTCAATTCAATGAAGAAAATACACTTAAAAAACAGGCTGTGTATTTAAGCCTGTGTATAAACAGTTATAGAATCAAAAATATGTTTTTAATCATTTAAGAAGCAGTTAAGTTATTGTTTAAAACATAAACCTCTCAAAATGTTGCTACATTTAAGTATAAAACAATAAATATCTATTTTGCAATTAAGAAAAAAATTAAAAACACATTACTCAACTTAAAATCTTTAAAAATAACTAAAATACATACAATGCAAATTAAATGATTTAGATACTATTCTATTTGCTATGAAGCCATTTTTACTCAGAAATTGCAAGTAAATTTTACAAATAATTAAAAAGAAACAGCAAGTAACACACTGAATTAATAGTAGACAGACTGAAATAGTATTTTCTTCCAGAACATACTGAGTTTTTAGTGACTAATATCAGAACAATAACCCCTGCCTCTGAATTGATACAAGAATAATTTGCAGTATGAAGCTGTTGTATCTGACATAACAATTGCTGAATTCGGAACCGCATACTAGGATACTACTGGTACTACTTTTACAATATCTTTTTATGACAGAAATAGTAGGAGTAGAATGCGATTCCGAATTCACCCCATGTCTCAGAGCCTGGATCAGTTTCAAGATTTAACAAATACTGACAAATAATGCACTTGTTTGAACAGCTTGCACCCAGCCCACAGCTGTCCAATTATATGATATTACTAATTCAAAGAGGAAAGAAAGAGACCTGTGATTTACGGGAATTGGCCGATTAAACGATCCCAAGGTCATTTTATGGGTTACAGTAAAATGATGGAAATGCTCAACATGGAAAATGATAGACAAATTGTAGCTATTTGGGAAGATGGGAAGTTTATATCATTTATTTGGGGTGTGGCGAGATCTCGTGCTCTCACGATATCAGCAACTTACTTAATTCACAACAACTAAGGCAAACATGAGGGCTTAACTACATGATTCAGGGGAACACATGACTATGACTACCAATGAGAACATGACACATACAACAAAGGAACCAATGAAAACAAGACACCTTTCACAAATTAGCTCAAGGGAAATATGAATAATTAATTATAACTCATAGTTAATTATAAATATTTGGATCAGTTAATAGAATTAACTTGATGTAGCAGGATGAATGTTACAATCAATTAAATTAGCCTGTTCATCCAGTGAACACTCGTTTATAAACTCTCGTGGCTACAGAAAAATAACTCTTAGGGTACGTTTACATGACAACGATATGTTTAAAACTGAGAAGTTTTCCTTTGATTTTTCCGCATAGAGACAACACCATTGTCAAAACGATCCACATTCACACGAATCCGCGAAAACGACTAAAACGGTGTATTCTGCTGCCAGGCCAATAGATGGCGATGAAACACTATAGACTGAACACGTAATACGCATGTGCATTATGTCATCGTTTCGTTTTCAAAAGTTTGCCTTTTCAGGAACCCAAAACACTGTTGTCGTGTAAATGAATGGCTAAAATGCATAAACAGTTTAATGTTTGCACCCAAAAACAAATAATGACATAAAAAGTCCAGGAGGGTGGTGGAGTGGAGACGGTCCAGAGGGAGGGATGGAGGGCCAGGCCCATGACGTGGAATTGGCCCTGGATCATACCATGGCGGTCGACCTGAACCGTGAAGAAGTGGATGTGAGCCAGTGTAGATGGAGAACGTCCTGGTAGTGTTTGCAACCCACCGTTCCCTGAAGGGGGGAACGGAGGACGTAGTCGATGTCGACTGAATGGGGATCACGCCAGGGAGCCAATCGTCTTCGAGTACTATTGAACGAGCCAATGGGAATTGCCGTGCGTGATGACATCACACACTCCGCCCCCACGGTGCGGGTATAAATACGGAAGTGTATGCACACACTAGTTGCTTTTCGCTGAGGAGCCGAGCGTAACTCGGAGTCAGCGGTGGTCCAGCGGTAGTGGCAAGGGGACTACGTCCTCCGTTCCCTCCTTCAGGGAATGGTGGGTTGCATACGCAACCAGGACGTTCCCTTTCAGTCGAGAATGTCAGACGTAGTCGACGTCGACTGAATGGGGATAACCATTGAAAACGCCACTAAAGCTGCCACCTTCCAGTGCCTAGACAAAAGCCTCCAGATCCCCCCGCAATTTAAGGCAGGGAAGGGACAGGGCTTAGGCCAGGGAAGTCACTGCTGTTCCTACAGGACCACTGGGAAAGCGTGCCCTGTACATGGAAGGAAGAGACTCTGCGGAAGCCACATCCTGCCCGAAGGGAGGTAACGTGTTGAGAATACACATATGAACTGGCCGGATGACCGGGCAGTACAGCATATGGAATGTCACTGGGGTGGCTCCAGCCTATGACAGGGGGGAGCCTCAACCGGACAGTGAGCAGGCTCTGCCGAGGGAAGACACGGGCTCACCGCAGGGAGCCGTACCGTGAAAGAATACACATATGGGATCGCCGTAGGGATCACAGCATATGGACCCAGCCTAACACAGGTTCCACCAGTGCATACGAGTGATAGGCCTGGCTTCGGTCGTTCCGCCACGTCTGTTGCCGAAGGGTATGGAGGAACTTCACAGGGTTCAGCTAAAAAAGGGGAACTCAACTGGAGCAAGAATTGCGCACGTATCCAGTACCTAGGAGGGGAATGGCGCAGCAAGCCGACACAACGAACCAGGCTTACAGTGAAACTGGCTTCATGTGAAGGGAGCCCCCGGGAAGCAATGGTTCGACACATAGGCCAGTTTTCTAGCGAACATGATGGGTGTCGCCTAGCCCCCAACTCTATTTAACATCTGTTAGCGAGGCACTCTGTGTCAACACCTAGGAGGGAGCAATACCCTCACGTAGGAGGAGCTCACCACCCAGGTGGGCACGTGCACCTTGGGAAAACTTTCTCACCAAGATGAAGGCAACCACATGTAGTGCCAACCTCTGCTCGGAAACAGCCTTCCCTTCTGCTAGATTCCATAACAGACGAGAGCCGGCCCGAAGGCGGCCCGAAGCAGGGTCTGAGTGTGGTGCAAGACACTTACCTGTCTCCACGAGACAGCCAGGGATGCGTGAGAAGGCGGATGACCGGGTCCTCGAACCGCACCCAGCTGCCGTGCTGGCGAACAAGAGGGGGCTGAGGGGTGCAAGGCTTTACAGGGTCGCACACCACCAGACTTGCCCTCTTGGGACCCAGGAACAGAGGGATTTGCTCTTTCTTTGAAGTGTGGGTACCGCTTGCTCCGCTTCTTTTGGGAGCCAGCGGTGGAACAGACACACATACAAACAAAGACTCCACCCGGCCCTCACCCGGGAAGAGGGAGTGGATCAGTGACCAACTCCAAGAGGATCCTCCTCCATCCCTGAGCGGCCTGCTCTGGAATACTTTCGCTGTCACTTACCACCTGGATTGGCAGCGCCTAAAGCTGGGCTGGGCGTCTTTACTGCGGCCGGCTCCATACTGAGGCCTGGCTGGAGGCTGCTGTGGAGGCCCAGCGGGAGCAGCGGCAGGGGAATGCCCTCGGCGACGAGCAGGCGGAGGAACTGCCACCAGCGGCAGGGTGGAACCAGCAGCGGGCCGCCGGGGTAGGATGTGCCATATGGCCTCCGTCTGCGCTTGGGCGGCAGAGAACTGTTGGGCGCATTTCTCCGCCACGTCGCCGGCCAGCCCAACCTGGGAAATTGGGGAGACCAGGAGCCTTGTCCGCATCCGCCATATCAACCAGGCTGAGCCAACGATGGTGCTCCTTGACCACTAAAGTGGACATCACCAGACCGATCGCACAGAGAGTGTCTTCCAGAAGAACACCGACACACTCGCTCATTGTAAACAACAGCACTCTTCAGAGACAACAAACGATCGGCTCCAAAGCGAAAGGCAACTAGTGCGTGCATCCACTTACGTATTTATACCTGCTCCGCTGGGGCGGAGTGTGTGATGTCATCACGCACGCCAATTCCCATTGGCTCGTTCATTGGCTCTCTGCCGTGATCCCCATTCAGTCGACGTCAACTACGTCTGACCCCAGGTTGGATTTAAAGTTGGATCAAGCTCCACATCCGTTGGACGTGGTGAGGCTATGGCATGGCGGCCATGACATGTGGAGAGTCTGGTGTGGGAGGACTCTAGTGTGGTGGGTACTGTGTAACCCCTCGTCCACAATTTCCACAGTAAATGAGGAACTGCTCAGTAATACGGCAAGGTCAATGTATTGGGAACAGTGCCTTCAGTTCAAATGATCATTAAGTTCATTGTAAAAAACACCTTTTAGTGCAATGTAATTAAAGCCACCTTATGGCAAAGTGCACAGAACTCCTCAACATAGTCCTCAATGGTTTGGTCACCTTGACACAGGAGTTAAACTGCTGGGTTCATTTTTTACAATAGTCAACTTGACAGTCAAGTCGACTGAGCCCAAGTGCAGCTTTATTTAGTCAAACATGACGACAAAAAAACATCCTATGGGAACTATGGGAACATGAGGGCTATATACACTAAGGACTAAGGACATAATGACAGACCTGAAAGCAATGAACCAATAAGAACATGACACATGAAACAAAGGAACCAATCAAAACATGACACATGACACAAAGAACCAAAGGGCAAGATCACATGAGGGCAAGGGAATCACATTACAGGAAACATGGCTATGTTGGACTATGTAGGACTATGACTAAACTTCAAAATAAAAGACATGGAAACATGAACGTGAACAAACCAAACACCAGCATGACACATTTAGTTGAATAAAAGACTATTTTTTTCCAGTCATTTATTTAAATTTCTTAAAAATAGTGTTAAAATATTGTCTCATCTAGACCTCGTGAACTCAATATTGTGTAATCTCATAAGCTAAGTGTTTCATCACACCACTATTATTTGTCATCACCAGTAGCAGTAAAAGCCTGTTTATACCAAGACGATAATAACTATAATGATAACGATAAAGTTTTCAATTTATAATTGTCAAAGAATAGCCGAGTCCACACCAGAACTATAACGATAACAGCACAGAAGAATGATATTATTAGAATCACTTTCAGAACAATTTTTGTCCAGCTGATGAATGATAAAAACATTGACAGCCAATCAGAATCCATCCTGCTTTAAAGAGCTCCAGCATTTAAAGTGACAGACAAGCCCTTATAAAAAAACAGAATGATGTTGTGCGTTGGTGTTGATGCTGATGTATCTAATAGTTATCATTGTATTAATAGTTATCATTCTTGGTGTGGCCTCAACACCTTCAAAAACAGGCCATTATGTTAGGATGTCAGCAAAACATAGACACATAATGACAAGCCTGCAATGCTCATGCAATTACAATGAAAGTTATTTAGATGATTACAGAGCATATGAGGCTGAAATAATAACTCATTTTCTAAATCAGTCCATAATGAAAATGTGATGCAATGTTTGCCGTTTCCTCCACTTGCCTTTTTCCAGAGTGTCTTGTGTGTGTTTAACATGGTGATATGATCACTGGATTGAGATCCATCCCCCTGTTTGTATAGAGGGAGATAGAGATGTGCGAGAAGCTTGTGTCCGTGTCTTTTCACTGGGGTGACTGCATACACTCAGAGGACAAGAGACACTTTGCTTTTTATGGGACCCATTATCTTCACTGCACTCGCACTGATTTTACAGCTCTCTGAGATACTCCTGCTGTTTTATCTGTGCGACTGCCAGAGCACATATTGTAAATACAACAGAACAAATAAACAGATACAAATACAATAGAAGTCTGGCTCAGATAAAGCAGTCTGCTCTGAGTGGATATGATGTCTAGAAATAATCAGATGTAATCAGCAGAATGGACGTCTATTTTGTCCATTTCGTTTGCCAACAAACTCACTGGATATGAAACATTTGACTTACTCAAAGTTTTAGTGAGCACAAATAAACTGGATCAGGATGAGTGATCTAGGAACAGAAGAAGAAGAAATGGACCTGCTCCAAATGACTCTTTTGGCAGACCAAATCAAACCTTTGGAGATGCGTCTAGATATGACTGTTGAATTCCAATTGCTTCAAGGCATCTGCCCAACTTCTCTTGTACAGTGTGGGAGGAAATTCTCTATGCAATCCACACATCAACACTTTGCATTCACTGTACATGTGCTATTGCTTCTTAAAGACACTAATTGTCCATGATGATCCAGTTTATGACATTGAAGTTTGCATATTGACTACATGAAGTCTTTGAGGGAAATCATCATATTTTTGAGAACATAAAAAAAAAAGAAAAACAAAAAGAAAGAAAACAAAGAAATAATGAAATAATACTTTGAAAATAAAGCCCATTGGACATTTTCTTTAGCAGTGGACACTAATTTCACGATAATTAAACCCATTTCACCCCCTTCCCCATTCTCATTACTGTAATGCAAAAACCTCCTTCTTATTATAAAACAAAAGCAATGCACAAAAATGTAAACTGTGAAGTTGCACAGCTTTGAATTAGTTAATTAAAAGTATAGAATGGCAGTAATTGTACTGTTATAAAAATAAATCTGTATTACAGTAATGAGAATCTAATGAGAATCACAACTGTGAATAATGGGAAACAAAAGATATTAACATCAGTTAAAAGTGTGGGAATGTGCTTAATTGGTGTGTGTATATATATATATATATATATATATATATATATATATATATATATATAGGGTGAATTGCCCTAATGTGGGACATTTTTTGCACTTCAGACTTCTGTGACATATTGCGATGTGTAACCAAAACATTAAATCCACACCTAATACCATTTTAAAAACCCCAGTATGTGTCCTAATCACATCAAAAGAGAAAATTCAGATAACCCATTCATAAGAGAAATTATAGACATATTAGTGCTCTTATTGCAAGTTGTCTGAAATAATCTGCAGCTCCCTAATGTGGGACAGTTGTTTCCCCAATGTGGGACACTGAAAAATCTATGATAAAATACCAAAAATCACATTGATACATGTAGAATAGTAAAATCTTATTTTATTTTAGATTCTCTCTTAAATCTTAGTTAGTAATTGTCTTTGTTATGAATGAATGAAACATGTAAAATAACAAAATCTTTAGTTATATTATCCATTTCCAGTAAGCCAGTATCACAATCCATAAACAAGACCATTATATCAGTTATAGTGATGCATTTGTAAAACACCTAAAAAATAAACAGATAAACTTTGGACCAAAATAATTTGGTATAATTACAAACAAAAAATAAATGTACAATTGTTTCTGTTTCCTCGTTACCAAAACAGCATAATGAAGAAACCCCTTCTTTAAACTTACTGATAAAATCATTACAATGGATAATATCTATTTATTATTTTAAAGTGAGTTTCTTTGACTTATTTATTAGGAATTACATATTTATTAATATCTGACCACAGATTCTGAAAAAAGGTCATGGAAATCCTGTTTCCATTTCATCAATGCCTTGGGTGAAACATTTTTTCTTTAGTTAAGATTTGTCTAATATAAACATTATTCATATTTTTATTAAAAAAATAAAAAATGAATGTTTAAAACATGCCCCACCACACATTTTTGACTCATTGAAGTACTGTCCCACATTAGGCTGATCATACTGTCCCGGATTTGAAAACCACATTTCCTAATGTGGGACACTAGGAAATTTGATAAAAATATAAAATATATAGTTTATACACATAAAGTTACACTATGTTTTGATGGACAAACATTTCATAAGCACATTAGGCTAAAAAGTAGCAGGATTGCTTTGTTTAAAACTTAACATCAAATTTGTTAAAACTCTATGTCATTAACCTTCGGATGGTCTTTACACAAGGTGTCTCCTTTTTGATGATTGCTCCACCCTCAAATATGATTGGACATTTGATAGGTCATGTGATTTTGATCACATGACACCACAGCTTTGTCTAACCCATAGTTTCACTGTCATTCATGCATTTATGGGGGACCTACAAACACTAAACCTTAGGTGTCCCACATTAGGCAGTGTCCCACATTAGGGCAATTCACCCTATATATATATATATATATATATATATATATATATATATATATATATATATATATATATATATATATATATATATATATATATATATATATATATATATTACAATTAAGCACATTTCCATATATACTGCTACAATGTCAAAATAAATCTTTGTGGTCCTTCAGAGGCTTGATATTCTTCATGCAAAATATAATCTCTTTATTTTTTGTTTTGTTCTTGGTGACTTTTCATTTTTGTGAGATTCACTGCTTTATTGTTGTTAACAAACATGCCCAATTAAAAAAAAAAAAGAAGACTAATAACCAAGTATGAAACAACTATTACTAATAAATCAAATGATCACTGTAAATCCTCTATTATGTACAGTAAATGGACTTACTCAAACTGAGGTAAACTTATTCGTGATAGCAGGACACTTCTGGCAACACAAAAGGTATATGTCCTGCCAAACATTTGGCTGAACAGAAACTAGAGAGAGAGTGGGTAGTCTCTACAGAATCAGAGCTCACAGTTATGGCATGGTGCACGATATTGCTCAAAATAATATTAACAAGAAACATTGTTTTGTGTCCTTGTATTTAGACCTTGAATACAGTTTGACTTTGTGTCCTGATTTTTAGTATGTCCAAAACACAGCAATGTTACAGTCATTTTATTAGTTTCTTCAATCTTGCAGTTATGTTTGCATAATAATGCTTGTATGTGCCAGTGTGGCATCATTAATTATTAGACAAGCTTCCATTTTACTGACAGGATCAGTTACCGGGAGAAAGATGGTTTCACATAGAGAATGAAAAAGTTTCCTCATTATCAGCAATCCAACATAATTTCATCTGTATTCTGAATAGCACCCATGGAGGATTGGGTAACCCATAAATCACTACATTTCTAGAGTTTTTTGTACAAAAAACTATAGTAATACTATAATTGCACATAAGGGAACACAATAAAACAAAACAAAAAACCATGTCGTGACCCCTTTAAGTAACAGCTAAACCTTTTGAATTGTCACACTGTCATGAGTTCTTTCATTGTTTGTCGCTGATCTGAAGCTGGTAGCTCAGCCTGTTCTGCCTCACAACCTTGTGTGCGTAATGTTGACAAACTGCAGCTGTTCAACAAGTCCGCAGTTGATAGATAATTTAAAACGTCACAGTCAGACGACCAAGGACTATTGCCCTCTCTAGCCTTCACAACTAGCATCCTATTCCCTTTACACAGCCCTTTGCCAGGACTTTATCCCATACATGAGAAAACTACATAAATAAGCTCACCCTATCTCAGGCCCTCAGCTGTAACAAAACGGAGCCCAAAAATATAGTTATGGTGTGGCCGTGCATTGTCACAGCACTTTTCTGCTTTATGGTGGGATTTATTCAAGGTGCTGCTTTTGTAAAGAGCGTATGGGCTCACTGAAGGGACAGATGTAAGACACTGACCGGTGACACTTCAGCTCAGCAGGATAAATCAGCTGGAATGGTTGGGTCAGCACTCGTAAAGCTTGAATGAGAAACCCAGTCATGAAATTTGCCTTCTAAGGCAGGTATTTTGCCTTATAATTTTATTGCTGTCTAAGAGAGGGAGGACTGTGGCTGATAAAGATGGCAGTGTGTTTCTATAGGGGCTTTGCAGATGAAACACTCTTATCTGTGATTTATTTTGTTGGGGTTTGATGGCAAGTCTTTAGGAGGTGTGGTTTTGGACAGAGGGGGTGTGATTGAAGTTAACAAAATGGCAGAAGTTAGCAAAATGCTAATAGCATAACAGCACCGTTATGAGGTTTAGGACAATTCAGCCCTCTCCAGGGTTATTATAATTAGACCTAACTGAAACGGAAACTAAAATCATAAAAAAAAAACATTTGTTACTTGAAATAAAATAAACATTTTAACTTGATGTAGACCTAATAAAATAACTAAAACCGAAATGTAAATTACTGTATAAATAACAACAACAACAACGACATATAGACATATTAAAAAAAAAAATTAAAACACTGTTTTATAAAATTATAAAAAAGACTGCAAAATTACTAAAACTAAAATTAAACCATAATAGTATCTCAATGTTACTAAAATAATCTCTCCATTACTTTCCCATTATTTAATGTTTTCTCTGTGAAAATATTTTCTTGATGAATAAAGCTAGACAAGAGACAATGAGACATGAGAGCTATACATATACTCAAGGGCTGCATCCGAAATCGCGTACTTCCCTACTATACAGTAGGAGAAAAACGGTATGAAAAAAAAAAAAAAAGTAGTATGTCAAAATCAGTTGGCCTATTGGCACTAATTGAGACCTGGATCAGACCAGAGGACACTGCCACACCTGCTGCCCTCTCCACTAACCTCTCACACACCCTTCGCCTGACCGGGAGGAGTGGAGGTACTGGTCTGCTCATTTACAACGATTGGAAATTTTATCCTTTACCATCTCTGTGTGACAACAGCTCATTTGAATAGCATTCAATTACTATCACCAGTCCTATTAAAATCCATTTTGTAGTCTTTGACTTACAAAACTTAATCTTTGTAGTCTGACTTACAAGTAGACTTGTCAGTTTCTTGGGAGCAGTTGGATGTGTTACTCTTATCCTTCCCAGAGGATGGTACTCCTCTCGTAGTTCTTGGAGACTTCAACAACCACCTAGAAAAGCCTCAGGGTGCTGATTTACACACTCTGCTCGCCTCATTTGACCTCAAACGAGTATCTACTGCGGCTACTCACAAATCAGGTAACCAATTGGACCTTATTTACGTGCGTTTCTTCTCCACTGACCTTACACTGGTTACTCCACTGCACACCTCAGATCACTTCCTCCTCACTCTTAACCCCAACCTGTCTCAGGACACAACACACATTCCTCCACAGGTCACCTTTCGGCAAAACATACGCTCACTCTCGCCCTCCCGCCTATCCTCTTTGGTCCACACACCTCCCCCTAATCAACTCTCATCACTAGATACTAACAGTGCAACTGAGACTCTTTTCTCCACTCTAACATCATACTTGGTCTATTTCTACGCCCTTTCATCCAGGCCAGCCCGTGCCACCCCCTCTGCCCCCTGGTTATCTGATTTCCCTTGCAAACATCGTTCTAAACTCAGGGCTGCAGAAAGGAAGTGGCATAAATTGAAAGATCCCACTAACCGTGGTCTGTATCAATCCTTCCTCTCTTCCTTCTCAGCTAATGTCTCTACTTCTAAAATTACTTACTACCACAACAAAATTAACAATTATTCCGACTCTTGCACGCTTTTCAAAACCTTCTCCTCTCTTCTTAACCCTCCCCCTCCTCCTTCATCAACCCTAACAGCTGACGATTTTGCCATATTCTTCATAAATAAAACAACCACCATCATTGGCCAATTTGCCACACCACAGACTGACACACACATCTTAATAGCTAACACACACATGCTCCCCTCCTTCTCTCTGCTCTCGGAGGCAGAAGTCTCCAAACTCCTCCTTTCCAATCACCCTACTACCTTTCCGCTTGATCCTATTCCAACTTATCTTCAAGTCATTTCTTCCTCAGTTGTACCTGCACTTCATAAACACCTCTCTTCACACTGGTACCTTTCCCACAGCATTTAAGCAGGCTTGGGTTAACCCTGCTGCTTAAGAAACCCACTCTAAATCCAGCACATCTGGAAAATTACAGACGGGTATCCATTCTTCCATTAATTGCTAAAACACTTGAACGAGTTGTTTTCAACCAAGTCTCTGCCTTTCTTATACAGAACAACCTCATGGACAACAACCAGTATGGTTTCAAAAGTTTCAGTATGGTTTCACTCAACTAAGACCGGCCTACTCTCGGTTATTGAAGCTCTGAGGCTGGCAAGAGCAGCTTCCAAATCCTCAGTTCTCATCCTGCTGGATCTGTCTGCTGCGTTTGACAGTTAACCACCAGATCCTCCTGTCAGTCCTAACAAATCCTCAGTTCTCATCCTGCTGGATTTGTCTGCTGCGTTTGACACAGTTAACCACCAGATCCTCCTGTCAATCCTAAAGACGAAGGGCATCTCAGGAACCGCACTCCAATGGTTCAAGTCTTACCTCTCAGGTAGGTCCTTTAGGATGTCGTAGAGCTTGTGAGGTGTCTAAGTCGCAACATCTAGCTACTGGGGTGCCTCAGGGCTCAGTGCTTGGACCACTTCTCTTCTCAATCTACATGTCATCACTAGGATCTGTCTTTTAAGAAACATGGTTTCTCCTATCACTGTTATGCTGACAACACACAACTCTACCTCTCATTCCAACCAGAGGATCCTACGGTAGCTACTCGCATCTCAGCCTGCCTGACAGACATTTCTTGCTGGATGAAGGACCACCACCTTCAACTAATCCTTGCAAAGACAGAGCTGCTTGTGGTCCCAGCCAACCCAACACGACACCACAACTTCTCCATTCAGCAAGGTTCATCATCCATAACTCCATCAAGGTCAGCCAGGAACCTTGGAGTTGTGATTGATGATCAATTGAACTTCACAGACCACATTGCTAGAACTGACCGGTCCAGCAGATTTGCCTTATACAACATTAGGAGGATCAGGCCCTTCTTATCAGACCATGCTACACAACCCCTTGTCCAAACTCTTGTTCTTTCCAGACTGGACTATTGTAATGCTCTCTTGGGAGGTCTTCCAGCTTGCAGTGCCAAACCTCTGCAACTGATCCAGATGCAACAGCAAGAGAGGTATTTAACGAGCTGAAGAGAGCACACTTTACATCTCTCCACACACAATTGCACTGGTTGCCAATTGCCGCTCTCATCAAATTCAAGTCACTGATGCTTGCCTACAGCACAACCACCGGCTCTGCTCCCTTTTACCTAAACTCATTACTCCAGACTTATATTCTATCCAGAAACTTGCATTCTGCAATTGAAGGTCGCCTTGTGGTGCCATCTCATAGAGGCACAAAATCACTTTCACGGACCTTCACCTGGATTGTTCCCTACTGGTGAAATGACCTTCTTAACTCAACCCGAGCTGCTGAGTCCATAGCCATTTTCAAGAAACGACTGAAGACTCATCTTTTTCGGCAACACTTGATCAATTAATACTAACACTTTTTTTTCTTTTCTATTTCCTTTCTTTTCTATTCCATATCTATTAAAAAAATACGTCTACCGTGTTAGACTAAACTTGGAATGGTCACAGCACTTACATATTGTTACCTATTGCTAGTTTAATTGCTTCTATTGCTCTCCTCATTTGTAAGTCACTCTGGATAAAAGTGTCTGCTAAATGACTTAAAGTAAATCTAAATGAATCATGCTTCTAAATTTCTGTCATTTAGGGTGCAAATATGCAGGGGCCCCTTCAATATGATTATGATATGATATGATATGATATGATATCTGATCTGATATGACATGGTATCTGATCTGATATTATATGATTTGTTACAGTAGGGCTCTGTCCACGTGAAGGGTCCCCTTCACACCTAATAATATAATATAATATAATATAATATAATATAATATAATATAATATAATATAATATAATATAATATAATATAATATAATATATAAATAAATAAATAAAATAACACTTTTATAAACCCTGTGTCCTGTTGTCAGATTGACAACCATAAAAAATGTGCAATCGTAATAATCCTGCATTTAAAATCCTACTTTGAAGACAAGAGACACTCTTATTTCTCATTTTCATGATAACTAAAACATCTTCCAGAACATTTATCACAGTTGCACTGCTATTGCATCACTCACAGGGATTTTAAGGTGCTCGATCACAGTAGAATGAATGAGGATGAAGAATGCAGTGGTGAGTGTGATTCAGAGCAGTGGAATCAGCAGCAGTCTGACCGGGGGCTTTTCCCAGCCTCTGCTGCATCATCCGCCTCCTCTCGCTCAAAGAGCAGTAGCTTTCCCTAATTAAATTGTTTTAATTAAATTAACGAGCATCACAAGCCAGACTCCAGCTGACCAACTTCAACCATAGTTCAACTCATAAATCACTCAAATGATTGCATTCTGGTTTGCCGATAGGTCAGAAATAACAAAATGTCATGTTTGATTTGATGAAATCGTTAAATATCACGATTCTGTCCAGACAAATGTTAGGGATGTGAAGTGCTGTCAGTGATTCAGTTAATCTCATGTTGTGTCCACTGTTGTAAGACTAGATTTTTTTCCTATGCTGTTGCTACTAGGGTGTTGCAAGGATGCTCTGGCAGCAATACAAGTAGAAATTTGAAATAGAAATAAAATAAATTTGTTGTCCATTTAATCACCCAACAGAAGAAAATCTTTAAGTCCAGTTGCTTAACCATGTAAAGCCTGACATATGAAAATAATAGTCAGAAAAATATATACTTTTTTAAAGTAGGGGAAGACCTCTCTTTAACAAGCTGCATGATTTGACATATTGTTCATCCAGTTATGCAGTTTAATAAACAGGATTTAAATCAATGACCTTTTGTATGAGTAATATTAATAATAGGGATGCTTGCATTGCCAAACACCAGTAATTATGTACTGAGAATGACAGACAGGGCTGAATGTGTATTTAGTCATTCAAATATGTCAAAAGTACCATTTAAACGAGCTGTATAGGCTTATTGCTTTTGCTTATTGAGAGAGAGAAATAAAAAACAGAGGAAGTGACAGCGAAAGAGTGACAAACAAATAATCAAAAAGTATAAAGGAGTATTAAAGGGAAGTTTAGTTCCACAGCATAAGCGTGACGTTTTTGGACTGAATTCTAATACAAACCAATTATTTGCTTATTATGTAATGCAAGGTACTCAAAATACCATTGAAAAACATCATATCTTTAGTGTTTTTTTTTGTACCAATCTAAAAGGGGGTTTAATTTTCAAAGCAGAGTGCTCAGTATTTTTGTCTTGATTTCCAGTACAGAAGGTTATTTTGGTCAAGTCAGTCAAGTACCTGGCTGCAGCGTCTCGTTTCATGAGCATCTCATTGCTGCACCTCGCTGTCACGCTATGAATGATTGTAACCGTGAACTTTTTCTTGACACAAACTGTTGCCTGACGAATTAGCAGACATGACACCATCACCAATTAGAAAATGAGAAATGAGTTAACACATTTGAGTTTAGTTGATACTTAGGCTAGATGTCGCTTGTTGGCAAAAAAGACATACAATAGTGGTAGAAAATCATCCTTAAAACAGGATATTGTAATGGATAGTCCACTGAAGGCTAACAGAGTTGAACCCATGTGCAGTTTATTGATAACTGGGAAACAAGATACACAACAAACAGAACTTAGACACGACATAAACATGAGCACTAGAACTTGACTTGAACATGACTATAAAAGACTTGACAAACTCACCAACAGCGGATTACATGAACAAAGCGACAATGGGAACATGAGAGCTACATATACTCAAGGGCTGCATCTGAAATCGCATACTTTCCTACTACACTGAACAAAATTACAAACGCAACACTTTTGTTTTTGCCCCCATTTTTAGTGATGTGACATCTGAAGCGAGGCTCCGGAGCTTGTGTCGAGCAAAAAGGGGCGTTCCAGATGAAGCCCCGATTCGAGGCTTGTGTCGTTTCCGTGAAAATCACGTGACGATAACAAACGAGGCCTCGGATTGTGTTGAATACGTCATTGCTTCATTCTGAGTATCGCTTCCGGATAAAAGTGGTTCGAAACCTCGCGCCTCTCGTGGGTTTTGCAGTAGGCGTTTGCATTGGTGTTGAAGTGTTGGTTGTACGAAGTAGTGAGTAGCGAGTTGTAGTAGCGAGTTTGTAGTAGCATAGTTATCATTATATATCATAGCCTGTATTATATATTATATTACATTATACTTAGTTTAGTAGATTATTAGATTATTAGAGTAAAGTATACATAGTTCAGTAGATTATTAGAGTAAATTAGCCTATATCTAGTTCTAGTTGCTATATATATATACATATATTGGTAGTAGTGTTATTATTGTATATATATATATATATATATATATATATATATATATATATATATATATTATTGCTATTATTATTATTCTAAGACTAGACTGTAGGGAAAGCCTTAGAGTGCAAACGTTAAAGGCAAACCTAGAGCCCTTACAATGGAGCCAGCAAGAAAGAGGAGAACTTCTCCTGTCTGGGAGCATTTTGAATTGATTGCTCATAACAAGGTTTGTATACATTTATAATCATCGGTGCCCTGTGAAAGGGTGTTTTCTAAGGCTGGAGAGGTGGTTTCCAAAAAGAGAAACCGCCTCAATCCAAATACTGTAAAAAAACTTTTGTTTTTAAATAAAAATCAGTAAAAATGTTCCCATCCCTGTTGCAGTTTGCTGTTCCACTCCCAGTTCCATAAGCACTACATAATTGTACTCCCAGTTCCATAATCACTACACTATTGCACTCAGTCAGCACTGCACTCAGTGATTTCTTTACACTCATTTGGGGCATTCACTGTCATCACTAACCCAAAGAACTACTGAATACAAAGTTATGTGTGTGTGAGTTGTGTGTGCATAGGTAAACACAAGCAGAGTAAAAAACTTTATTTAATACACAGGCAATAGAAAAAGGGTGTGCCCACACCATGACAATTTGGTTGCTCAGGATGAATAGATTTGTGTGCGATACATTGCTTTGCACAGCAGGTGTCACTAGGGAGCACACTGTTTCATGAGGCTTCAGGTAAACAAACCTTTTGGTGAACCAATGGGCTGGAAAGCCTCAGTGGTTCAGGAAGCCTCATTTGGCCATCACTACCCATTTTTCATGAGCTGAACTCAAAGATCTAAGACTTTTTCTATGTACACAAAAGGCCTATTTCTCTAAAATATTGTTCACAAATCTGTCTAAATCTGTGTTAGTGAGGACTTCTCCTTTGCAGAGATAATCCCTCCACCTCACAGGTGTGGCATATCAAGATGCTAATTTGACAGCATGATTATTGCACAGGTGTGCTTTAGGCTGGCCACAATAAAAGACCATTCTAAAATGTGCAGTTTTATCACACAGCACAATGCCAAAGATGGCGAAAGTTTTGAGGGAGCGTGCAATTGGCATGCTGCCTGCAGGAATGTCCACCAGAGCTGTTGCCCGTGAATTGAACGCTCATTTCTCTACCATAAGCCGTCTCCAAAGGTGTTTCAGAGAATTTGGCAGTACATCTAACCGGCCTCACAACCGCAGACCACGTGTAACCACACCAGCCCAGGACCTCCACATCCAGCATCTTCACCTCCAAGATCGTCTGAGACCAGCCACCCGGACAGCTGCTGCAACAATCGGTTTGCATAACCAAAGAGTTTCTGCACAAATTGTCAGAAACCGTCTCAGGGAAGCTCATCCACTGGTCGTCATCCTCATTGGGGTCTCGACCTGACTGCAGTTCGTCGTCATAACGGACTTGAGATGCCAAATGCTCACATTCGATGGCGTCTGGCACTTTGGAGAGGTGTTCTCTTCATTGATGAATCCCGGTTTTCACTGTACAGGGCAGATGGCAGACAGTATGTATGGCATCGTGTGGGTGAGCGGTTTGCTGATGTCTAGGTTGTGGATCGAGTGGCCCATGGTGGTGGCGGGGTTATGGTATGGCCAGGCGTATGTTGGACATCGAACACAGGTGCATTTTATTGATGGCATTTTGAATGCACAGAGATACCGTGACGAGATCCTGAGGCCCATTGTTGTGCCATTCATCCACGACCATCACCTCATGTTACAGCATGATAATGCACGGCCCCATGTTGCAAGGCTCTGTACAATTCCTGAATGCTGAAAACATCCCGGTTCTTGAATGGCCAGCATACTCACCGGACATGTCACCCATTGAGCATGTTTGGGATGCTCTGGATCAGCGTATATGACAGCGTGTTCCAGGTCCTGCCAATATCCAGCTACTTCGCACAGCCATTGAAGAGGAGTGGACCATTCCACAGGCCACAATCAACAACCTGATCAACTCTGTGTGAAGGAGATGTGTTGCACTGCGTGAGGCAAATGGTGGTCACACCGGATACTGACTGGTAGATCACGTGATAATGACAACATGGCGAATGTAGTACATCCAGATTACACTACATACGCTCATACTATATAGAACACACTTTTTTAGTGGTCGGGAAATAATTATTCAATATAAGGACGTACTCAAGAGAGTATGCGAGACTTAGGCTTACGATGCTTTTGGGAACGATGCTTCATGGCCTCATGACAGCCAATGTCAAAACCAACCACCTAATGTTAACCCATATAGCTAAGTGGTTTCTTAAGTTTGATAATTAATCTGCTATGTCATGTTTGTGACATATTTATGACAGGTTCTGTTGTCTTAGTAATATCAAGTTGTCATGGCAAAGACACTGACAGGTTATGATGTATTGGTTTATGTCAAGGTGTCAAAACAGACATCTCAAACAATGTCATATTTGCATAAAAAATGTCATAATTGAGCGAATGACACTTAATGACAGTTGTCATAAACATGCATAAAACCTCCTTCATATTCATGACATGTGTCCTGTCAAGATTATGAAGGTGTCATGTCAGTCTTATGCACACCCCTTCAAGTAAAGTGTTACCGATATTTTTTTCCAGGAGAACAAGACAAAGATACTGATTACAAAACTCATTTTTTTTCTTTTCAATGTAGCTGTGACTGCAGACTATATTTATTTCTGCACCTCAGCAGCACAGTCACAAATAGCAATGACAGCAAGCAAATACGACAGAAACAGAAAGCAGAACACAGACCGACTATCAGCCGAAACACAAAGTGACAAAGAATTAATGGAAACTATTCTGTATGTCATTACTGTCAAACGCAAGAAGAATAAGAAGAATCTAAACTGTAGTCCCAATAGTACAGAGGAGCTTACTATCAAGATCCTACAGCTCACCACATAATGCCAGAGGATGCAGGAACAGGAAGTCCCGCTGTAAACAACAAACCGTCTGAGACAGTGAACACGTACTAGACAGTCAGGACACCACACACTCGGACATGAGGACATGCACTGGCTGAAAACTCCTTGTTCTCCAGCAAGGCCAACTATAGATGGAGCATGTTTTCACCTTTACTTTTTTTTCTGTTACTGCTGATCAGTGTTTAGTAAGAGTTTTCATTATGACTGTCAAATGATTACAAACTTTAATTGAATTAATTACATGATTTGCCAACTATTTAATTGAATTAATCACAACTAGCCACATAAATTAAATTTGTTGAGATAGTTGACTATGGTAATTTAATAACATAACATTATTGTGGCAGATTCAATCTTTGAATATACAAATAAAAGTGGCATTTAAAGTCTGTGGAAGCCTCTTTGAGATTCTGGAAAAAAATTAAACTTTCCTGGACAGTCCAAAGTGAAATTACGATGTCAAGACTTGTGAAGAATCCATACGACATCGTCTCCGGCTCTGTTCTCACACGTAGATGCGTTCCGGAATTGATCCCGACAATGTTACAAGGGTCTGATACCAGTATCAAATTCCTAGTTTGCATTCACACAGAAGGCTCTCTGTAATTTTAGGGAATTAAAGGCCAGAGTGAATGTAGCTTTAGGGCCGTTCACACATGGGGCATGTTCTTGCAATCCGTCTTTTAGCCATTCAAAATTACAGTATCTGTGCATTCTGCCAAATTTATTTTTCATTCGTAACTATCAATTTAAGTAAAAAAACGGACATAAAACACGGCCATATTAAAAACAGATCTTGTCCTTAGGCGTTTCATTACTGATGGTTGAACATTTCAGTTGGGCTCAGTGAGATGAAAATGAGTGTTCCCCGCACATCCCAGCGGCTCCAGACCGCTCTGTTTGCCATTTAATGAGGTTTTTGCGGCCCTTGGGCCGAAGCTGGACGTACAAACAAATGCGAGGGTGGAAACTATTCAGAGACTATAAAACGACTGCTCACATCACATATACTAAATCAGCTCTCACGCCCGTTTCACACATACTCCGTGTGCAGTGCGTATGCGGTGCGTGTTGCGGTGCGTATGCGGTACAGGAGCAGCACTCGCTATAGTGCTTTCACATATGCTGCGTTTGCAGTGCGTAACTGATCCGCGGCTGTACCACAAACACATACTCACTATTTTTTATTTCAAATCCAGAAGTTATGCAGCAACTTTTATAAAAAAGAAAAGGTTTTGTCAGCATTGCAATTCTCTTTTTAGCCTACACATATACAAACTTGAATGGACGTATGCACGTTTAAAGGGTAACTAAACCCCTGGTCAGAGCCTGACTCCACCCACTGGGAATATTTGAAAAATGCTGGAAAAGTGGGCAGAGCCCAGCGGAGGGGGGCGTGCACCTGAGACGCATCTCTCTGTAGGCAAGGGCGTGGTTAGCTGGTACTCTCTGACATCACAGAGTTTCACAACTTCCAATAGGAAAATTCAACTGCAGTAGCCACCGTTCAACCTGAAGAGGGCAGCACTCAGACGTTTTTACACCATATATTGTAGAATTAAAACACTTTAAACCCAAATGTCAAAAAAATTACTTGAATCAATTAACAGCATTAATAAAGCCCCAGTATTACAGATCATTAACTAAAAAAAGTTGTTTTAGGGTTTAGTTACCCTTTAAACACAATTTAAACAACATAGGCCTATAATTCCATGCATTACTTCTATATTAAGTTGCTCAACCAAGTGGTCAAATATTTAACCATGTAGCCTACTTATATTAAAATCGCAAACATTTTGAATTAAAACTTAAAATTTACCAAAACAGTCGACTCTCATGCCTTTTCTTTTGCATTTAAATTTTAATACAATAAATCTTGCATGTCACAAAGAACTTGTTTTCCACCTCCACGAATGAGACGAGTGTAGTTCATTATGTCCTTGTTGAGGTAAATTGTTTTCCTTGCTTAAAACCTCGGTCTTAAAGTAAAAAGATGAAAAGTAGTATTTAATTAAATACATTTATGGTAAGATTACTACATTTTCAGGTCAATCTGTGTTCATTTTGACCACGAACCGTGCGCTGTCACTTTAATTCGGCGATTGCAGCACAGCAAAAATAGACTCGGTGCGGAAACGATCTCTGCACTGCTGTATACGCACCGCAACTGGAACGGATTGACGGACTGCATCCGCGTGGAGTGTGAAAGCTCTAACCTGTTAACATGGGTACGGAAAAAAATACGCACCGCATACGCACTGCAAACGGAGTATGTGTGAAACGGGCGTCAGTTTGTAGATTACAACTGAAATGTCACACATACTAATTTCAAATCAGTGTATGACTTATACTCAAACAAATTTGTAACTCTGTTGGACAACAAATATTTTCACAAACCACCCCCCTAATAGCTCTGGGTGGACTCTTTTAACAAGTTCCATGGGCTTGTTTTAGCCTCAGTGCTTTATCCTCAAGATAAAGCTGCTGTTCCTCATTAATTACGAATTGAATGTTTCAGTTTATTGTCACCGCTATGGCTTTTCAATTAAGCAGCTGTTTTTACTGAGGGCAATACGGCTTTACTGCACCGTGACGAACAGGCGCACAACCCACACCCTCTTTTCAGAGATACACATTAGCCAAATAAGCTAGTTTCACACTGGCTTCCTCTACTCGTGGATGGATGTCACTGATTCAGATATGGCCACATCTGAGGTACAACTTCTGGGTAGGAGCTAAGGCTCTACATGAGCTGATGCTGAATTAGTATGTTTAGTGCTGGTTTGGTGGTAGACTAGAGTATGGTGTTACCAATGGAAAGGTCATGTAACTGTGTTGTAGAAATAAATTTGACATTGATATGAGGGTAGGTAGGCAGGCATAGAACCAGAGGCATAATGTACTGTAAGTAGTACATACAATGCAACAATAATAAAACAATGCATTGACATTTACTTTTTACTTTTGATACTTAAGTTGGCCTACTTTTAACTTGGAGTAATATTTGACCTCTCAAGTAAGGAAGTTGTGTACTTTGTCCACCTCCGAATTAGAGTATGGTGTTAATGAAGAATCTTTCATCAGTTTTTGTCCGTACAATTAAAGTCAACGGGGTACAACATTGTTAAGCTCATTGGTTCTTGCATGTCACGTGACTTGTCATGATGTCATAAAGTGATCGTATTACCTCAGAATACTTTGATTAAACCACTGGACTACTTTTATGTCTTCTTTATGTCCAACTTCTAACTGTAAACTTTTGGACCCAATTGACTATGTGTGGACAAAACAGCAAGATACTATAAAATCTCTCATTTGTGTCCGGCAGAGAACAGAAAGTCATAAAGGTTTTGAATGACATGAAGCTGAGTAGACAATGTCACAATTTATTCTTTTGGGTGAAAAAAACAGGTCGGGACACCTGCATGCAAAACCCTATTTTATGGCTCCTGAACACTTGTTATATAGAGAATGGTTGTTTTTATGTGGATTGTCCTTTATGCAGCTCCATCTAAGAGTAAGAAGCAGCCTTGACATTGTGCTAAAAATCTTTTTTTTTAATCTACAAACAAAAGAATCACATGGTTTGAGCGAATAAGGGCAAGTATGATAACTTTGTAAGAACACTTATTTCTTGATTGAGTTTGAGACAGAACACTGTCAATAAGGACAGGACAGTGATGGTTCCCAAACTAATGAGCTATATCCCGAAAGAAGGCATTTCTCCCCATAAAGAAGTAGAGATGGGTATTACACAGCGATTTTGTCCTTATTTTTCTGTCTGAATTGACCTCTCTAACAATCCCACGGGGCAACTTTTAAATAATGTTCTCCTGCTATTAAAAGCTATGATCCATTGTAGTACTGACCATCACTTGTGTCTTATCGAGTGTAATTCATCATAACGCAAAACTGTTATGCGAGACCAGATGGGAACAAGTGTCCATGATGATAAATGACACTAGCTGTTTTATGGTTTCTCTCAGATTTATTATTGGTCAGCTGCTTACTGGGAAGATACTGTTTTCATTTTTTAAATGATGATACTATTTATTTTTTAATACATTAGTTACCAACCCGCTGACAGAAACCATAAAATATAGATGAAGGGAAAAGTTTACTTGACGTACTATCTTTATCATCATAGAAACATCATTGGATAAACATTCCTCATGTACAACTCCAAAAGCATTTATATACACACTTCACTGCAGTTTCCAGCTGAAATCAGTGTTTTACTGACAGCAAAAGTATTGTATTTCTTTTCACACAAATTATGATTACAGGGGCAGATTATTAATTAATTAGAGTTCCTTGCACAATACTATGTTATGAGTATAGTGCATTAACGTATTACAGCTACTAATTGGCCATTTAATTTCTGAACTTCCGAGATACTGTAAGTAAAACAGACTTTAGAGACAATGGATAAAAATGAGAAAAGGACCCTATAGTTATCTCACTTGTGTCTCCTCAAATATCAGTGTAAACTTAAATAGAAAGACCAGAGCTAATGTATCCACATTAAATGTATAGCTCCAACTGGACATCAACGTTTATCTCATTTGATTCTATTGTATTGTTTCTAAGGAATTTTGGGATGTTCTCATGTTCCTCTGTAGCATCAGAAACATGGTAATTGAACATGCAGATGTCTTATATGATGGCTAATCCTTTACATTTCATGTCTCAAACACATATGAACATACCCACTTAACACAAGCACCCTAAAAAGGAACAAAAACAACCCAACCGCTTCAATGCCTGAAACCAGAGTGATCAGACAAGCTATAAAGCACAAAAATACTCATCACATCTTCAAATTTCCCTTATATATCTAAGCTCAATGCCACACTGTACTGTACTCGAGCTCAAGGTCTGAAGCCTTGATGACACAGCATTTGTCCTTGAGAATGTCCCTTCCTTGTGATCCCCAGTCCTCTGCAGGAGAATCCCAAGAGAGCGAGAAAAAGACACAGAGAGAGAGAGAGAGAGAGAGAGAGAGAGAGAGAGAGAGAGAGAGAGAGAGAGAGAGAGAGAGAGAGAGAGAGAGAGAGAGAGAGAGAGAGAAAGCGAGAGAGAAAGAAAGCGAGAGAGAGCTGCCGAGCATCTAAGGAAGTTCCCTTTTCATTCCACTGTGTCAAACTGACACTTCTAGGATCCAATATAACCACCAACTCAAGTGTTAAGCAGAAACATAATATACAGCAACCAATGTGACAGGAAATGTAAAACCAGTTCAATCTGAGAATATTTGATAATAAAAAAAAAAAATGTTTGAGAATCATGCTGATTATCAAGTTTTTTCTAAAGTGTTATTGCAGAACACAAGATTGAAAAGGGCATTTAAACGAAAGCAAGCAGCATGTATTCTGTTTCCCGCCTCTCTTTGCTGTACCGCAGAGCTCTTTTAGTGCACACCATTGTCTGTGGTCTCTCCCTGTGATCTGCTCTTACGGCAGCTGAACCAACGAGGCGCAGCATATTGTCTTGCCGCTGTTCGGTGGTGGAGAGGAGGGTGTCGTTCCTATTGCCCCTCCGGGGAAACGCGGCAGCTGTCAGCGGGACTGACCTTTGGAAACTCTCCAGGAAAGAGACCAGCTCCCATTGACGGACGGAGTAAACACCCACCAGCCGACAGCTCTCGGCTGACTTTGCCCTTGCGCACTGTTCCGGGACCAGCTTCCCGTGAGGGGTCTGTGACTCCAGCCTTTGTGAGGTGTGACAGAAAGCTGACCCGAGATCAGTGTGCAACACAAGTTCAACTAAACTAACCTAACCGATAAAAGCTGATAGAAACGCGCCGACTGGGACAAACACTCCAGGCTCGGGACCATTGCAGCCCTTCCAATCAAACATCTAAAGCATCACTAGGGATCACTTTAGAGACCACTTTTCTTCAGACTCAACCTATTAAAGATGCTTTAGAAGAGTTACCCAAGACTAACATATGTATGAATCACACTGCAGTACTCTAGCATTCAGCGAGGCCACTCTCGAACGGGCTTCCCTCTCCGCTGCACGAATAAGTCATAACCATCTAGTGCCGTGGACAATCTTTCCAGAATCCAACAGAGCACAGCCCACCTTCCCGTATTCGGATTATCCCATTTTGCAGCACCTCTGAGAATAAAACACATTGATAAACCACACACCTGACTGCAGTGATCTCCTCGGTCCTAATCCTCAATGAGCGTCTGGGCCATACACCAGCGAGGCACTTAAGGGTTAACGTTTCAGCGGCGCGTGGATGTCTCCTGCTCGTGCTCTTCCATCAGCCCGAGAAACTGCAGTCATTCCCCCTCTCCACTCGTTACTGCAGCACTACACACACACACTCCAGTGAACACACACATACACCCCTCCCCTCCCTCTGTGCGCTTTCTCTGCCACTTTCTCTCTCCCACAGAGAAATCCCCCCCCCCCCCCTCAAATACACACACCCTTTTTCCCTCTCTCTCTCCGTTTTCCTTCCCCCACCCTTCCCATTCCATCCTCTTCCTAAGCTGCCTGATTGGAGATGCTGCTCACACAGCTCTGCATACATCCCGCTTCTTTTTTTTCTCATGTCTCCGTCTCTTGCGCTGTGGGGTAATCAGCTCGGGTCAATATGAAACACTGCCATGCCGTTCTCATCAGACTCTGTGACCTCAAAAAACCCCGTTGTTTTTCACTGAAATGCAGTCTGTGAGACTGTAAAATACAATACTGAATGGCTCTCTGGACAGAGGACGGAAAAGGGAGCGATTGAATGAATTTATAAAGAGGGGTGCTGCAGAGGTTTTGCTGTTCACAATATGTTGCACCAGAGAGAATGAAAGAAAGAGGAAAACCATAAAGATAGGGCGTGAGAATAGCCGTGGACTTATGTGTAAGGGATAATGTACAGTCAGCTGTCATTATTGCTAAATAAACTCACTGTACATTATTCCACTTATTACGTGACAACTTGCCTAGTAAATAAATATATGGAGATGCAGAGTGACATGAGAGACATGAGACTAGCACACAAGCCTGGGACAATGGTCAGCAGGTTAGTGTTATTACAAAAACATATCCAAGTAGAGAATGCCACGATTGACCAATCAGAACCAAGAATTTCAGGGAGCTGTGTATTAAAAAATAACAAAATAATCAGTTTGTCAGTACTAATGAACCATAGCTATTTTTTATTTTAATTATTTAATAATAATAATAAAACATTCTCTGATCATTTTATCTGTTTACTTGCATGTCATTTCACCATTAACCAATATTAGAGAACCATGAACGTGATAATGTGTCGTTAAGTTATTATATATATATATATATATATTTTTTTTTTTCGTTATTCTGTTTTGCCAAGCAGATCTATACAGGTGGAGCTGGGGAAGGTGGAGGGTTTCTGAAAGCGCACTGCTCTGCTAAGGCAAATGCTGACCAAGTATTTGAAGGTTGAGCAGCGAGCTCATTGGCTACTGATACAGCCGGAACCAATCAGCTGTGCCCTATAGAGAATGATGTGATTGCAAGCAGATTAAGTTACTACTACTACTACTGCTACTTGCCACATTAGTAAATAATTAGACACAAAATATTGATCTGAGTCTAAATATTTTATTAGCTCTTTAAACGCATAGCTTCCGCGGAGAGAGCAGTTGCTAGTGCGGTAAGTTCGACGGACATTTAAGGGATATGGTATACAGTCACACCACTTATTACCCAGAATTTCGCCACATAAATAATTATGGAGATAAGAGATCTTGATTTCAGATTAAACTGTTTTAAAATAGTCACAAAATGGCAGCAGCTGCGTTTGTATGAAACAAGAGAGAGTGAGTCCACGATTCGACTGAGTTTTAACATTTTATTAGCTCACCAAAAGCAAAACTTCCACGAAGAAAATCCGTTCCTAGCAAGTGTATAGCGCTGCTGACTTCAGTAACCCGGATGAGCCTGCATTATCAGTTATCAGCGGCTGTTATCAGGGAATGACATACGCTGGATGGCGCGATTGACCAATCAGAATCAAGTATTCCACAGCGCCATGTAATATAAATATATATATATAGCCTAGCAAAACATTGAACTACAACTGAAATTTAGTAGAAAGACAGACTTGACTAATTTTTGTTTTTATTTTGTTTTTACAAAAAAAAAAGGAAAATAAACTGGTAATTTTATTCATTAAGTTTGCGTACATTTCCTAAAACACACCACAATTCAATGCTTCATTCAAAACATGAATAAAACCAAAAAAAAAGAAAAAAAATCAATATGTAAAATTCTGTATTCTTCCGTATACATTTATATGTGGTGCATAAGATGTACACACAATTTCTAGAACACTTATTTTATGCGATATTTATTAAAGATTCACTAAACAACATTGCACTGGCAATTCATTAGCAAGGCTGTAGGTATTTTAGTATTGACACTAGGTAAAATGAGCACTTCTATTCAGTCACAGGACGCATAAAGTGATAAGTGATGTCCATACTCATGAAGTCATGCTTGTTATGAAACCGAAACTTATTATGTGGGCTCAGAGAGAAAACAATTAAAATGGGAAAACGTGATAAACATAGCCATAGTCCGCTGTAAAAACCTGTCTTATAGGTGGCTCATGATGCATTATGATTGTTTGTAATTTGGTCAAATATTAAGTGTAGCAGCTGTACTACCAGATGGTGGAGATGTGGTTGAGCTGGTAGAAAATGTGATCAAGCTGATTAGAATAATCTAGAACCACCAAGCTACCGTGTTTCATAACCGCATGTCTACCTTAAGCTGGTATATGAACTGGTTTTTCAATCTGAGCCCATGACGAATATAGTCTACCAGGTAAACCAGGTGCACACTTGATGGTTAACACATAATCCAGCTTGGAACAACCTAGTTGCCATGTTCAAAAAAAAAAACAGCAACCATCTTAAACTGAATGTTTGCTTGATTTTACTACAGTCAATTACTGAAATACATTTTTAAATAATGCAACATACTCTCCAAAGTCACTAAAAATATCTGTAAACAAAAAATGTGCTTTATCCATTTTGGATAGAATTTGGACTGGAACTGAAACTAAGAAAAATTACTACTTGGGTTAATCGCACACAGGAAACATTTTCAGTCAATACCAAATATCGATATATAAAGACCAAATATTGAGTGTAAAAACACTAAATAATGGGTTTCAACTCTGTGACCTAACAGTCACATCTAAAATGTCACAAAAGCCGTTTCACCATTTGAAGAGCTCTGAAAATCCTTAATGATACAGACATTCAACCTATAATTTAACATTATGCATCATATACAGTGCCATTTTGCTGCATCAAACGGTTTCGTCAACCTCAAAACAATGCAAAAGCATTTTTTTTCCTGCAGCTAATAGAAGCACTGAAGTGCTCAAAATCCCCTCATTATTTGTGACTGAAAATAAAACGATAGCCGTGAGCTAAATGTAATGAGAGAAAGACGTACAGTAGACAATTCCAGGGTTTAACTAGTGTTCCCCAGCATTCATCGCTGATGTAAGTGTTAATGCACACCAGAGTAAAACAGCACGGGGTGGCGTATTCATGGTTTGCCTGTAGTCTGTGTTGGTCCACTGTGATTTCAGTCTCGGCCACCCGGGAGATCGACAGCTGGAGACTCGCAAGGCTTTTATTACGTGTCACAAAAAATTACCCATCTCCCTTAAGTGTGTCTGCCTCCTTCAGAGCTGATGAAAATGAAATCAATAACGCCTCAATCACTCTAAGCAGGAAAGAAAGGTATGGCCTTTTCCAGTCCTCCACCTAGTTCGCAGTGAGAGCCGGATCGTTTGGTCCTTACACACTGTCAATATTTGCCACAAACACAAGCACAACATTATTTACATTTACGGGGAGACTTGGATTCTTTTAGAAGCAGGATCTTGGAATGGTTTCAAAAATGCACAGTTCTCTTTTCATGAAGCAAATACACTTACAAGTGCTCAAAAGTGTCTAAACATGGCCTGTGGTAACTGCTACACTCAAGTGTCTCAAAATCGACAGACTACATCAGAAAATACAGATGTACGTTAGAATTGCTTGAGCACTACAAAAGACATTCGATTGGTGCAAAACAACCTTTGTAGAAGCTACAGTATAGTGACCAGCCACCAGATTTAAGTGATCGAAGAGATGCTTTCAGGAACTAGCCCTTCGGTGACCACAGAGTATTGACTGATTCTGGATCTATTACACACACTGGTGACCTCAGCTTGGACCCCAAGTGAATTTTGTCCTGAAGCGTAGCTGAGACCGGATGGAGCTCGGCATTCACTCTTTCTGTTTCCTCACAAGGACAATAGACCGGCCTCTGCAGAAGCAGTGTGAAAACCTGTTATCTTTAATGCCTGGTTCAGATTACACGATTTTTTTTGTCTGTTACGATAGTCACTGTGTCAGATTACGCTATTTTGACTCCTAAAATCTTGTCGTGTCGTCGACAAGAAACATGTCAGACTAGACGTTGCTTCCTGACCAGTCATCGCGTGCCATCTTTAACGACGCGCATGATGTCATTGAGAAGGCGAAACTCGTAGCGAGTGACTTCCGGACACGAACGTAAACAAACAATGGATGAAGCGAAGAGTGTTGGCTGTCCTGTGTTCAGAAAAACATAAAAAAAGAAAGAAAACCCGACAATGGACACGTTCCTGGATTGCTCAAAGAGGAAAGTATGGGCTGTCAATCCTCCAAAGTGAACTTGAGGTAAAATATTGTTCCCTTTTGAGGGAACTTGCACTGTGTCGTTAAAACGACTCTTTGAGGACACTCCCTTAGCGTGCGCCTCTGAAGTATGAATGAAATGAATCCAATCCTGATTGGTGTTGCGTCGTGACGTAACATGTGACAGCATAACCGGATGCATAAAAGTGACGCTGACACACACACACACTAGCTTTCGCTCTTCAGCAAGCGCTCTATGTTTCGACTGTCTGTCTTATTTTGTGTTGTTTGTCTGATTCTGATTGATATATTATGGCCAGTGAGCAGTTTAAGAAGTGTGTGCATCCCTGCCCTCGTTTCATTACGGATGGGGACATGCATGTTCTGTGTGTAAACTGCTTGGGAGCGCAGCACACCCAGGCAGCTCTCGAGGGACCTTGATCTTGGCCACAAGATGAGCAGGGAACGCAAGTCAAAAGCAAATTAGACGAGCGTTTCCTGCGGCACAGGTCACAGCCTCAGCGCAGCTTTCGAGTTCGTGGGATAAACCGCATTCGTCCCGTGTCTCCAATCCATCCGCGGTTGATTACAGCAATGTTTTGGGGGCACGGGATATGAGTCATGGGAAGATGCCTAAAGTGGAGGAGGCATCAGCTGGATACCTCTCTCCTGAGGCGGCATCTTCCCTTAAATCCCCGGCGCTGCCTAGTAAGCCCTGCAGAGATACATCTGCTTTAGTAGGCAGGGCTTACATGGCGGCAGGTCGGACTGGTTCATGTCTGCACTCTATGGCCGTTTTGCAGGCATACCAGGCCGACCTCCTGAAAGATTTGCATGAGGGGGAGGGGCCAACTCCGGAAGATATCGCAGAGTTGCGTAAGGCCACATATTTGTCTCTCCGGGCCACTAAAGAGATGGCCCGCGCCATTGGCCGCTCTATGGCAGCTATGGTGGCCACGGAGAGGCATCTGTGGCTGAATTTATCAGGGTTGAAGGAGAAGGATAGATCCATTTCGCTGGATGCGCCGCTCTCGCCTTCTGGCCTGTTCGACGACGCCGTTACTTCGGTCGTCGACAGGTTTCAGGAGGCGAAGAAGCAATCTGCGGCGTTCCAGCAGTTCCTCCCCCGTAAATAAAAGTCCAAGTCGAGTAGGGTGGGGCAAGCAGATCAGCCCCAGCCATCAGCCAGCTCCTCACACCGTGCGGAGCAAAGGGAGAGCGTTTCCTCTAGAGCCCCTCCTCCGGGAGCTTGGCAACAGAGGAAACGCTCCCAGCAGAAGCCCTCCAGCCAGAGGGGCGACCTGAGGGACGTCCTTCAGGCTAAGAGGGCTTCAGGAAAGAGGTCCTAGCCAGGGTGGTGGGACCTCTGAAGGCTGTCCCCTTCGTTGCAGAGCAACCGAGGTTGTTCTCGCAGCAGGGCCCTCAAGAAAACGATGTGAGTTGCCCGCCGTCGGTGACGCTTCGGGCAGCATCATCTTCCAGCTAACGCGCTCCGCGTCGTTTTTCTCAAAAAATAAAAAACGAGCATCAGTTATGGTCACGAAAACTGTATCGACTACAGCCTGCCGGTGTTTCCCTTCAGGAGGTCGAGAAGGATGCTCGAAAAACACCAGAGGCCAGTCTCGAGAGGCTGGTTCCCTTAGTAGATTTTGTAGAGGCATGGTATCATCTTCCCAACATATCTGCATGGGTCCTGCATGTAATAAAATCAGGGTACAGACTGCAGTTCGGGCACCGCCCCCCAAATTTTCTGGGGTTGTGCAGACTACAGTGGTTCCAGAGCAGGCTCAGGTGATGGAACAAGAAGTGCAATCTCTGCTGCTGAAGGAGGCCATAGAAAGTGTTCCTCATTCAGACGAAGCTTACCAATATCGGGTTCTTCCGTTCGGCCTAGCACTCTCTCCCCGCACATTCACCAAATGTATGGATGCAGCACTTGCTCCACTGAGACTTCAGGGCATCCACATACTGAATCATATCGACGACTGGCTCATTCTGGCCCAGTCTCGAGAAATGGCAGTTCGAAAATTGGGATTGAGACTCAACACAAAGAAGAGTGTGTTAGAACCGTCCCAGTGCACAACATTTCTGGGTGTAGTGTGGAACTCGACTACAATGCAGGCACGTATGTCTCCTGCGCGTATCGAGTCCATTCTGGCGATGGCGTCCAGGCTAAAGCTAGGCCAGGCCATCACTGTAAATCAATTTCAAAGACTGCTGGGCCTCATGGCAGCGGGATCCAACATTATACCTTTGGGCCTTCTACATATGAGGCCCCTTCAGTGGTGGCTAAAAGCCAAGGGGTTTTCCCCCAAGGCGAATCCGTTTCGTATGATCAGAGTAACACGCAGATGCCTTCGTTCTCTATCAATATGAAAGAAACCTTGGTTCCTGTCCCAAGGGCCAGTGTTAGGAGCGTCATGTCGCCGGAAATCCGTTTAGACAGACGCCTCCCTCACTGGCTGGGGCGCAGTCATGGACGGCCACTTTACCAGGGGTCTGTGGCAGGACCATCATCATTCTTGGCACATAAATTGTCTAGAGATGTTGGCTGTGTTCAGGGCTCTGGGGAGCTTCCTTCCAGACATCAAGGGTTACTATGTCCTAGTACGATCGGACAATACATCAGTGGTAGCTTATCTGAACCGACAAGGGGGACTCAGATCGCGCCCTCTGTGCAGACTGGCGCATCAGATTATTCTTTGGTCCCAAGGGAAAATACTGTCTATCAGAGCAATGTATATTCCGGGGGTTCAGAATCAGGGTGCAGACATCCTGTCGAGGCAGGGGCTGAGGCCCGGGGAATGGAGACTTCATCCAGATGTGATGGAGTTGATATGGGAGAGGTTTGGACCAATGGAAGTGGATCTATTCGCGTTTCGAGAGACATCCCACTGCCTACTTTGGTTCTCCCTCTCACATCCAGCCCCACTGGGGTTGGATACCATGGTACAGGCCTGGCCGAGGCTTCGCCTGTACGCATTTTCCCCGATCGCTCTGCTCCCGGGAGTCCGTCAAGAGGGCATCAGTCTACTTCTGGTTGCCCCGATGTGGCCGGCCCGAGTATGGTTTTCGAACATTAATTTCACTTCTGATAGCTCCGCCGTGGCAGATTCCTCTGAGGAGGGATCTGTTGTCTCAGGCAGAGGGCACAGTCTTCCACCCTCATCCAGAGCTGTGGAAACTGTGGGTCTGGCCTCTGAGGGGGTTCAGTACCTAAATGCTGGTCCATCAGCCGGGGTGGTTGAAACCATACTTAGCTCTAGGGCTCCGTCTACTAGGAGATTATATGGCCTCAAGTGGAATGTATTTGTCACTTGGTGTAGAGAACATGAGCTGGACCCAGTTAACTGCCCGGTGGCTTCAGTTCTGGAGTTTCTTCAAGATCGTTTCTCTGCCGGTCTCTCCCCTTCCACGCTTAAGGTGTACGTGGCTAGCATTGCGGCTTTCCACGCGCCATTAAGCGATGGGCCTCTGGGGAGGCACCAACTGGTCATTCGTTTTCTCCGTGGTACTTGGAGGATGAGACCGACAACCAGGTCCAGGGTTCCTGCCTGGGACCTGGCAGTGGTTCTCGAAGGGTTATCCCTGCCCCCCTTCGAACCTCTTCAGCCGGCTTCGCCTAAAGATCTTACATTCAAATTGGTCTTTCTCTTAGCTATCACCTCTCTTAAGAGGGTGGGAGATCTCCAAGCCCTGGCAGTGACACCAGCTTGCTTGGAGTTTGCCCCTGGCAAGGTTAAGGCCTTTTGCACCCGAGACCGGGCTATGTGCCTAAAGTGCCTGCTAATACAGCTAGGTCTACGGTCCTGCAGGCATTCCATCCTCCACCTCATGTGTTGGCAGAAGAAGAGAAGCTTCATTTGCTCTGTCCAGTCAGAGCTTTGAGTATTTACCTCGAGAGGTCCTCTTCTTGGAGGAGGTCAGACCAAATGTTAGTGTGTTTTGGGTCACCTAGGAGAGGGCTCCCGGCTTCCAAGCAAACTATTAGTAATTGGAGTGTTCAGGCTATTGCTTTGGCTTATGAGGTGCGCAAATTGCCTTCACCTCTGGCCATAAGGGCTCATTCGACTAGAGGCATGGCGTGCTCTAGGGCCCTCCTCTCGGGAGTACCCCTCCAGGAGATCTGTGAGGCAGCCGGTTGGGCTACCCCGCACACTTTTATTCGGTTCTATAGTCTGCACCTCCCTAGCACGCCTGGCGCACGTGTGCTCTCATCCTAGCTGAGTGCCTGAATCAGTTTCACTCCAGGGCAGGCATTTCGGTGCGTGGCCTAGTGGGCATTCGTTCCCCAAAGAGTCGTTTTAACGATGCAGTGTAAGTTCCCTCGAAAGGGAACATCTCGGGTTATGACTATAACCCTTGTTCCCTGAGAAGGGAACAAGACACTGCGTCGTCCTGCCACGCCCCTAGAGGCCTTAGAGCGTCTTGCTTCATCGCGAGGCTAGTGTGTGTGTGTGTGTGTCAGCGTCACTTTTATGCATCCGGTTATGCCATCACATGTGATGTCACGACCCAACACCAATCAGGATTGGATTCGTTTCATTCATACTTCAGAGGCGCACGCTAAGGGAGCGTCCCCAAAGAGTCGTTTTAACGACGCAGTGTCTCGTTCCCTTCTCAGGGAACAAGGGTTATAGTCATAACCCGAGACGTTTTCTTACTGTTGCCAGAGCTCCACGAACCTTTCCTCCATGTCATAACTCCACCTAGTAGCACAATCGTCTCTCTTTTGTTTCGCCATTTTTGAAAGTTGTGTACGGAAAAGCTTCTGTGCTCCTATTGGTCAACCTCATACATGTGACGGAACCCGTCGTGGACGGCCGTTAAAAAAATTAAACATGCTAGTCTTTTTGTCGTGATGTGGTGAAGCATCGCAGACGCGACGTAGGTTGTCACCCACTATGACACACTATACGAGATGATACGATCGAATCTTGCGTTCCGACGCCCGTTGTCGTTGACGAATCCCCACGACACCCTACATCAAACAGATCATACCCAAATCGGGCTAAAATCGTGTAATCTGAACCAGGCATGACTCTATTCTTCATTGATATCATGATCTAGATCTGCGTTTCTGAAACGGGGGTTTGTGAGTTGATGAAAATCTAACAATTAAATAAAATGTCAATAAATAAAATAAATAAATGTGGCTGCACGATTAATTGATATAAAATGTGATATAGCTTGGTGCAGTTATCAAATCAGATGCATTTCTGTGGATAGAAATGTACAGCATTTCCCCAGTATTCTGCAAAAAGAAAAGCTCAAGGATTTGACATAGTTTGTATCAAAATAAGTCTATATATACACTGCTGTTTGGATTTAAATAGGCAAATACTTAAGAGTGAGTCTATTGCTGTGATTATTATGTTTCTAGCATGTTATATGTTTAGCAACAGTTCTTCTAACCCTAATTGAGGTAGTCTGTAGCTTTTCATTTCTTAAAGAACCATGTAGGAAGACACACTATGGCCATATTCCAAGATGACAATGTCAAGATTCATCAGGCTCAAATTGTGAAAGAATGGTTGGGAACATTGAAAAAAATTATCTTTACAGTTGTACTCTGAGTCCAGACCTTAAATTCACTGAAAGTTTTTGGAATGTGCTGGAAGAGACTTTACAGAGTGCTGGACTCTTGCATTGTCAAGATCTTGACCTAAAATGTATGCACTCCTTGATGCAAATAAATGTTGTGATGTTACTTCCATCAAGAGGTGCATCCATTTTTGGCAAAGAGCAACTTTTTTCTTTTAGCTGGGCAGTGTGCATATGATGTGATTATATAATATTACAGAACGAACGTGTTAAATTCTTACAATATTTGGTCACACTTTAGATTAGGGTCCAATTCTCACTATTAACTAACTATTAACTATGACTTTTCCCCTCAATAATTACTGTTCATTAATAGTTAGGTAGTGGTTAAGTTTAGGTATTGGGTAGGATTAAGTGATGTACAATATGGTCATGCATCAAGGCATTAATGTCTGCTTTATAAGTACTAATATACAGCCAATTTACTAGTAATATATGTGTGCTAATAAGCAACTAGTTAATAGTGAGAATTGGATCCTAAACTAAAGTGTTACCAATTTTTTTGTTGTTGTTATATTTGTGGATCTCTTTGCCTTTATTTAGATAGGACAGTAGGAGGAAAGACAGGAAATCATGAGAGAGAACAGAGGGGAATTGGACCTGGAGCCGGGACTCGAACTCAGTTCGCTCAAAGTGCAACCGCACCATACGTCGGAGCACTTGCCCATATGGCTATGGCTCAGACAAAATATTGAAATATTAATTTAAAATCTTAGGGGTTCAAAAATAAAATATTTTACATCTATGTGGTTTGGCTAACAAAACAGTTTGGGACTCCCTGATTTAGATCAAAGCCAAAATGAGCGAACAAACATCTTGCGACAGCTGAATTTTCAACCTCAACCTCCCTGCTTCCTGAGAGCTTGCGCTAAATGATTCACAAATGAATCCTCTCCATATTTAATCAGATACAGTCATTTGAATAGTTGGAATTTAAACGAAGCAACATTTCCAAAAAGGAGAATTTTCTGCTCTAGACGTTTTTGTTCATACCAGGAGGCAATTAAATACATTTCATGAGAGTAGTTACAGATCTCTAATCTAATACATTTTAATAGCAGCAGTGCATTTGCAGTTAAAGGCGGCCAAAGCCAGAGGCCTATGTGACTCATAACCTACTAAAACTACTGTGGAGAATCAAAAAATATTACATAAGCTTAATGTTATGTCAGTAGTAAGAATCTAAAACCCACCGGTAGTAACCTAAAAACAATTCTCCCTCATTATGCTTTGTAAAAGGCTTTCGTAAGTGTTTCCCCATGCAGTCCCACATGGGAGTGTCTGGCCTCTTCAGTAGGGTGTAGTGTTTCAGCTCTGGAGCTGGTGTGAGTGTGGAGGGAATACCTCCAGATAGAGCATCCTGCAAACAGCTTGCAGTGGGAGCGGGGCGGGGCGGGGCGGCTCTGGCACAGGCAGGACGTTCTTGGCCGCTATAAACCAGGTCCTCTCACTGGGCTTGTTTTGTTTATCATAAACAGACTGAAATATTATGCTAACTAAAATTTTAAAGGTGACGAGTGTCATTCACTGTAAAAAAAACAAAACAAAAAAAACTGGAGCGCTGTCAGAACAACACTGACTCGACCAACATCTACTGATTCTTTTTAAAGATATGATAATACTTGATAATTTTGTTCAGCAAAGATGCATTACATTGATCAAAAGTGGCAGTAAAGACATTTATGATGATACAGAAATACTGTTTTTTGAACTTTCTATTAAAAAAATCCTATTGTAAACATAATAGTCTTTTACGTGGTGAAGAAATCTTAGATCAGTTAGAAACTAGCTATCATGCTTGAAAGCCAGCAACCACCCAAAACTGGTTTAAGATCAACCATTCAGAAGGCCAATTTTAAATAGCCATATTTTGACATATGCCATATGATTGTCACTGTGGTTTCATCATGCACAGACTGAAGACTATAGATACAATTATAGATACAAACTCAAACTTTAATAATGGTACTCTGCAAACAAGCTGACAGGCAGGGAAAACACAAATAAACGCAACGCAACAGAGATCGGACAAAGACTGAAAGAAAGGGTGAATCTTAAATAGCAAATAGCAAGCAGAAACGAGATAATGAATCATACACAGATGGGACAAATGAAATCATAATGATAGTAACCATAGAAACGAAGTAGCGGTGGGTAAAGAACAAAGAAAAACAGGAACCAATCAAAACACAAACTGAAAGCCCAAACTTGCAGTGACACATGCCAATGATATGTTCATAATCTGTACATGTTATATATATTTATTTTTACATTTAAATCGTAATTTTATTACCGTTTCTTGTTGTTGAATTTGGATGTGTGCACTGGAAGCTTCAGTACCAAGAAAATGTCATTGTGTGTGCAAGCACTTGGCAATAAAGCTCTTTCTGATTCTGATTCTGATATTCCCTGGCTACCTTTCACATTTACTTAAAATACAGCAAAGTGCACCAGAAGTCTCTTGAACTTGGAAACTTGAGCTGGTATCCACAGGACCTCAGAAAGACCTAAAATAACCAGCACTAGAAATATTGACTTGGAGAAACTGACGTCAATAATCCAATGGCTGAGCACAAGCCTCTGAGTGTGAGTGTGGAGTAATCAATAGCTTTTATGATGGGGACTGAGACAGCTCTCTTAGTTAAAGGGCCTATAATAATGCACTGCACATTTACGTCATTTGAAACGCACTAGGCACAATGACATCACACCTCAGAGATATATAGTAGATATGGGATTTAAAACATCATAATTCATACTTCTTTATCAGTGACCTCACATGAAGTGTTTACACCTATATCAGTTAAAAAAATCAATAGTCTTGCAAGTCAGTGTAAATGTGATTGTTTAGTTTTTCTCGTCTTGATCGACCATCTTAACCAAACACACACACACACACACACACACACACACACACACACACACACACACACACGCTATCTTATGTACATTATTCGTATTTCATCAGCCCCTCTCATGGAGTTTTAAGGCAACTATCAATTAGGGAAATGACTCAGATCAATTGTTGGGAGTGGGGTTTCCAAAGAACAAGTTTCATAACACATAAAAGATATCCCATAAATCACAGTCCTCCCCTGCAGCTCTTGAATTATCACACTCCAGCACACCCATCATGTCGCCGTCTGGCTGAACAAATCTCCTTCATAAAACTGCATTGTTGTATCATTGTTGTATTGAGTATGGTCCACTTAAATGGGGGAAAGAACCCTGGACATAAACTGCCGAGCAGAACTTAATTCTCAACCTTTTTCATTTGAAGGACCACTGCTGTTCATCACAATTGTCAAAGGCCACTCTATATTTGCCAACATATCTTGGATATTTCTGCTGGAACTAGGACACAGCTGCTTGTTTTCAAACAGAAATTTTGAATATTGATATATTAAAGTAATGAATTATTTTGTGATTCATGTTTCAAGAACAGTATGCTCATCAATAAACAAATCTAATAAAATTCTTTTTAGATTTTAAATTAAAATAAAGTATTTTAATTATTCAAATATATTATTAAAATATATTAAATATATAATTAACATTTATTTTAACAATTAATAATTGCTTTATTTAAATACTTTTAAGTCACCTATACAGCCACCTTGAAAGTTAATTGAGGCCCACTATAGGGAATAACCAACGCTATCTCACGACCAAGTGAGTAAAAGGTGGCTAATTCGTACGACCCCTGACCCTGCCCCTAAATCTACCCATCACTGGGGTTTAGACAAATCGTACGAATTCGTACGACCTCACTCACGGGTAGGACGGGTAGGTTTAAGGGCGGGGTCAGGGGTACGTCATTCGTACGAATTTTACTGAAATACTTTTTTGGCCATCTAGAGCGTGTTTACATTGAAAAATAAAGTAGCACAGGCCAATGCAAAAACTTGATTTTCCAATGCTATCTCACAACCAATACGTACACATTCGTACGAGTGAGTACGAGGTGGCAAATTCGTACGATTTGTCAAATTCGTACGATTTGTCTAAACCCCAGTGATGGGTAGGTTTAAGGGTGGGGTCAGGGGTAGCTCATTTGTACGAATTGGGCAACTCGTAAAATATGTACGATTTAGAAAAAATCGTACGAATTCGTACGAGTGAGGTCATAAGAATTTGTACGATTTAGCCACCTCGTAAAATGCCTACGAATTGCCGTGAGATCGGGTTGAATTTTCGGTACAGGATGAGAGCTTATTAGTTACGAAAACGATTATTTATTTTGCTAACTATTGTTTTATTTTAGTTCGTTTTTCAGTAAATGTTGTTTCATTTTGTTTTATGTTGCAATTTCTATTTTAATTCAGTTTACGAAAATGTTTTTTTGACCAAAAGTTTTACTCTTAGTTTCAGTTTTCGTTTACGGAAATAACCTTGCTTGGTAGAAGTTTAATTTTGAAGACCTTTTTCTGTAGTTATGTATTTTGGAACTGCATGTGCTGGGTCTCCAATTAAGCAAAACCTATATATAAAATAAAAAAAAACTGTATTTAAAAAAGAATTTGGTTTAGTAACAGCTGTATGAGTAATAGAAACATAGCAGCATCTCTAAGAGAAAAGAAAAAAGGCATTTAGGGGTTGCTGAACTGCAGCTGCTCTGCTCAATGTCTCTGGGATAGTCCCAATCCCCATAATAACCATGACTACTATCTCCAGATGCGGGAAAAGTCAGAGATAAACTGGTTTAATCTCTCTCTCCGCAAGATTTCCTTCTCTCTGCCTCTCTCTACACACACACATACACACATTTTCTTCGCCTCTTAACAGCACTTTTCAGACTCCTGCTATTTCTTGAAATTAGTACTAATGTGAGAGCACATTAAAAGATGTGTTCGCCCATGACTAGCTCATCCCCTGAGAAACTAGACGAATCTTTCATTTGACTGCTTCATTTCTACTTTCGATACGTTTCTAAACAATTGTGGCCTGCCACACAAATATGAAAAATGGCATTATTTTGACACAGCTAAATCCATAACCGAATTACACCTACGCTGTCTTGTTAGCTCTTCCTGTAGGGTACACAGACAGGCAGGAGGTACCAGGAAGCATCATTTGGCATTGGCCTTCAACGAGAAATTCGAAAGAAGACTATTGCAAATAAAAACACATAGACCTAAACAGAAACACTCCAAGGCAGAAGCTTGCAACCCTTTGATAATATTACGGTTGTTAGCCCTCCCAAACCATGAAGAAACAAACCTAATGTGGCAGATCTGAGACAATCACTTTAAGGAGAATTGCCTCTTCTCTTGAAGGAGGTAATTGGATCTTTCTCCTACTTGTTTGTTTCCCAAGAGGACAAAATGGCAAAAGGAAGACAAAGCATCCCTCAATGGTTGTGAATCTCTGGTTAATTGTTTTATTCGTGTCCAGGCTGAAAGCACTAAGCACTTCTGTCCACTCTGATGATTCAATTCCAGGAATGAGGACACATAAAAGACAAGAGAATAGAGGACAAAATGACATGCTGCTTTCTTTGTGGCATAAAGTGCAAAATCGCCTTTAAAAGCCACAGTCAAAACATATTTAAAAGGAACAAAGTAAAACTGAGGCTTAAAAAAAACTCTAACTAGGTAAGAAACTTTAAAATGTATTTTTTTTTTACATGAGTATTTGTTTAGCTAAAGATACAAAATCTGCAAAAGTCTACCGTAGGGTTGTCCAATCCTGCTCTTGGAGTGCCAGTTTCCTGCAGAGTTTAGTGCCAATCTGTCCCAACACACCTGTCTGGAAGTTTATAATAATCCTGATGACCTTTATTAGCTGGTTCAGGTGTGTTAGGATTGGAGCAAAACTCTGTCCCTCAAGGAGCAGAACTGGACACCCCTGTTTGTGCAAGTCATGTGACTGGTGACACACAAAATACCAGCCAAAAGTCCTCTAAGTTCTTTACACAACACTGGATACGTATACATGCAACCAAATAATTCGTTAGTAATCGGATTGACGGCTCGATCGGACAGAAAAGCCTTCATGTAAATCGATCCGATTGAGCTCGATCCGAAATGAAATTTCGATCCGATTGAAAGGGGTGGTTTATTTCTTTTCTATTCTGATCGAGAGAACATGTAAACACTTGATCGGATTGACAACCGAAACTGAAAGGACTGCGCATGTGCAATGTTTAACTAGCGTAATGACGTATGACGCGCCGAACAAGCTGTTCTTTCTGATGAATAAAGTGTCATATAAATGAGTGTCCCGTCATCCTAAAATTCTCATTTCACTCAGCGTCTGTGAAGTGGAGCAGGACAACGTCCCACCAGTCCTTGTTTCGGATTCTCATCCACAGACGCAGGCATGAGTAGGGACGTTTTTACTGCGTGATAAGCAGCAAGGCACAATGGTTCATATGCTCATTTACTCCAAATTATGACCAGAAATGGATAAACATTAAGTCTGCTGGTTAAAACAAATAAAAAACAATGTAAGAAAATACTTATTATGCGCAAACAGCGGGAAACTGCATATTCGTGCAGTGTGCGCATGTAAAAAAAAAAAAATTCAGAAAAAAAAGAAGCTTGTGATATATAAACGCACACATCAACCCGATCACATGTTTAGCGTTGATATAAACACTACATTCAGATTCATCAATCGGAATGAATTCAGTTGTGCAAACAAAAGTTGTGCATGTAAACGTAGGCAAGGATGTATACTAAAAACGGAAACGTTTTTCCTTTGTGTTTTCCATGTACAGACGTCAACGTTGTCAAAACGACCCCCATTCACACTGATCTGTGAAAAAAAAACTCTGTGTTATCCATTCCAGGCCAGTAGATGGCGATGTCACTTTGTAAAGAAACACTACACCCCTATAGACTGAACACATAATACGCATGCGCATTTGGGGTGCACTTTGAATCCTGTTTTCAAAAGCTTGAGTTTTCAGGCCTCAAAAACGACGTTGTTGTGTAAACGAATGGCCAAAACGCATAAAAAGTTTTAACTTTTTAGTTTAAAACGATGTTGTGTGTTTCAATCCTGGTCGAATTAGTAAATGACAATGGATGGCAAGAATTGATCGTTTAATCTCGTAAAATGTGTCATAGTAGACGACAACCAATGGCGAAACGGGAGAGAGATGATGATGTTGGTGCTACTAGGTGGAATTATACAATTGAGGAAAGGTTTGTGCAGCTATGGCAACAATACTCCTAACTTTATGATGTTTCCACAAGGGACTACCATGACAGGGTGAAAAAAGATAAATGCTGGCGAATGATAGTGGAGGTGCTTCAGCCACCCGGTCAGTACAAAGTTTGTTCACGCTCTTGTTTTCAGAAGTCAGGCAGGATGTATCGCCCAAGTCGCAATGAGGGAAACTGCCAACCTTCCTCAGTTTACTGATATGGTGGAAGGACGGCGAGCTCTGATTGAGGACAGCTATGTGGATGATATCCTAACCTCACACAATGATCCTGAAACAGTGAAAAAGATCACCAAAGGGGTGGAGGAGATGTTAAAAGCGGGAGGCTTCTTCCTGAAACCATGGGTTCTATGATGCCAAAGTGGGAGGGGTGGAGTCCCTACTGAAGCTAATATACCAAGGACTTTGGTACTGCCTAACCAGATTCATGATGGAGAGAACAAAGCACTCTGAGTCGGTAACGAACCTGAAACTGACAAACTTCGGTTGCTGACGTCTATCAACTTCTCCAAGAAAAGAGGAAAAATGAGGACGGGAGTTAATCTGAGCATGGAGGATGTCAGGGAAGCAACACCAGACCCCCTTACCCGACGCATACTTCTTAGCCAGATAGCCGCATTGTATGACCCGGTTGGTTTTGCTTCACCAGCCAAGCAAAAGGGTATAATGTTGGTTCGAGAATCATTCCAGGAAGCTGGCAGGGACAACACATCGAAAAATACATGGGATGCCCCTCTCTCATTGAAACTTCGAGAAGCAGCAATAACTCTCTTTGAAGAATTCGTAAGACTTGGTCAAGTAAAATTTGAGAGAAGCCGCCTGGAGCTAAAGGGTTGCCAATAGGGATCACGTTCTCAGATGGAAGCGAATCCTCCTATGGGGCTGTACTTTATCTGAGGTGGGAAACCAGCGATAAAGTTGAAGTGAAGTTGGTAGAATCCAAAGCGAAACTCACGCCTCTCGACTTGAAAGGAGATGTAATCAAATCGGAGCTTTGTGGTGCGGTGTTTGCTACCCGCCTAAAGAAATACTTTGAAAAACACTGCCAGATCCAAGTCAAGCAATTGGAGGTGGATTGAAGGCAAAAGAAATATTGCTGACATACTTACCAGAGGTGCAACTCCTGAGGAACTGGGCGAAGGGACAGAATGGCAGCAAGGACCTGAGTTTCTGAAAAATTCCAAAAGTGACTGGCCTATGAAGATGGCTAGTGAGATTGTACCCTCTGCTGCTGAAGATGTGGGAAAACTTCAGCGGAAAGCCTTCTCAGCAGTGGTCACCAGGGTTCAGTCTAAAAGAAAAACAAGACCTCAATAAGCTTGACATTAAGGCGAACCTCAAGTATGGAGGAACCAATGACAAATCGACATCACCAGCCATCCCGGGTGTAAAATCTGCAGAATATAAGCAGAAAAAGCATAATTTGACAGGTGCGTCTTGTGGAACCTCAACGTTTATCAACGTTACAGTTCTCTTTCCAGACTGTGTGGCTCCATAGCCTGGACTCCATGGGCTGCAGAAACTTGGCTGAAAAGGTGTCAAGCACCAGACTCATCAAAGTGGGAGGCTAACCATTCTATCCTGTCGACTGAGAAGAGAGCACAAGCATTTCGAGACCTGGTCTTCGCGGCCCAAGATGGCTGTCAGTTTCTGGACTCAACACTAAACCGCTTGGTGGTCCACAGGGATGAGGGTACAGAAATACTTCTCTGTGGAGGACGAATCCAGTGCTGGAAAGAAGATGGAACAGCTGTTCATTTAATTCCATTCCGTTCATGGCTTGCAACACTACTGTCTAGAGAAGCTCATAACGAGAACCATAAAGGTGTTGCTGCCATGCTTTTGCGTACCAGGAGGAATGCATGGATTATGCAGGGTCGGAGGATAGTGAAGAAAGTTGTAAACGACTGTATTACATGTCGCAAAAGAAAAAGTAAGATGTGCCAACAGATGAAGAGTGACCTGCCGCCAGAACGATCACAGCGTGCTAACCCATTTGAATATACCACACTTGACCTCTTTGGCCCTTTCGAGATCAAGGATGCTGTCAAGAAAAGAACAGGAAAGAAAGTTTGGGGCATAGTATTCTGTTGTATGGCATCAAGAGCAGTTTATGTGGATCTAGTTGACGATCAATCATCTGAAAGCTTTCTCCAAACGTACTTTCGCTTTGTAGCAATGAGAGGCCATCCCAGAAAATTGTGGTCAGATAGGGGAACCAATTTTATTGGAGCTAAACCTGCCCTACAAGACTTGCACAGGTACTTAGCGACTGTACGGGAAGTATCCATAGAAGACAAAGCCGCCAAGAATGGGACAGTGAGGCATGGAACTTTCATCCGGCTGACGCACCACATCGTAATGTGGCTGCGGAAGCTGCAGTAAAGCTCTCACTAGTCTTGGAGGCACAACAAACTCACTCACTTAGGGTGAGCTCCAAAAACTCTTCTACCAGGCACCTAACCTCACAAATGAAAGGCCGATTGATGCAAGAGCACAAGAACAAGAAGACTCTGTAGAGTATTTTACCCCCAATGCTCTGCTTCTCGGGAGGACCAGGCAAGTGGAGATACAAGAGGAATTGACTTGTGTACCCATCCCTGGCGCCGTCTCAGGCCCCTCCAGATTGGTGTGGATATGTTCTGGAAGAAGTGGAGCGAACTCGCCGGATCTAACTTATTCGTTAGACTAAAGTGGCACCAGACCCAAAGGAACGTAGAAATTGGTGACATTGTTTGGATTGCTGATCAAAACACATTACGAGGGCAATTCCGGCTCGGACGGATCCAGGCCGTGTACCCTGATAAAAAAGGACTTGTGAGAGATGCTGACGTTAAGGCATGTGCAGGTCTTCCTGCCTCCCAAGTAAGTGGGCATCTTAAGAGGAACCCTCATCAGCCAACGTCAGTAATCCTACGGAGAGATGTGAGAAGACTGGTAGTCCTCATTCCTGTGGGAGACCAATGACTCCTAGAACTTTATGCTTCTTTCACCATCACTTGCACTACCATTCGAGGAAATGGACAAACCCGACAGAATACTATGTATCTGTCAGTGGAGGTGTCTGAACAGAGACAATAATGGTTTTATTCTTCATAAAAAAAAAAAATAAAAAAAAAATTCTTTATGTAATGTAAGGTTGTGACCGCTTGGAATCACATGATTACGCGGTCAAGTGGGAGGTGTTGCGCTCACTACAGCACGGGTGTTTTAGTAGAGATAGAACGCAGGCTAATAGGTGGGAGGTTCATGTTCCTGATTGAAAGAGGGACCAGTAAAACGCAAATCAGTGAAATCTTAAAATGGTGTGTTAGTATAAGCATGATATATACGCAGAAGTAAGAGTTAGTTTGCATGTTGTCTCGTTGGGAGAGATGCGCCACCGGTAAGCTGTTGTTTAATAATGAAACGCTTATTGATATGCGGGGAAAGTTTGTCTGTCTGTTTGTGCAATCATTGTGCTACCGCGGCATATGCTCGCAGTTTGTGTGTAGATAAATGTTGATAAATGTTGCTGTGGGAACACTGATAAAACCTTGTTTACAACCAAATGTTTAATGTTGTCGTATTAATAGTATTCGCGGTAATAGTTAAGTAAATGTTTGGATTTGGAGCGGTTCACTTTCGTATGAGTTACTTCCTGCTTTGCGATGCCGGATGGGATATGTAGTTTGTCGTCTTATGTTGATAATGAGTTTCTATGCTAAAGCGTCACTACATAAAACTACACTCACTAGATTCACTTTGGGCCAACGCACTGAGAATATCTCTTTGATTTTAGAGCGATTGGTTTAATTATAATTGAATATTGGTGTATATCTTATATGTGTGAAGTTGTTGCATTTCTGCGTTTAAAGTTTATGTTTGTAAAGTAATTTAGATTGAGCACTAAAATTATAATATTTATAGAGAATGTTGATTAATATTATTCCGTAATGTTTATTGGAATTTATATTTATGTATATTTTATATTATTCAGAATTTATAGTATGTTATGTAAGTGATTATTAATATTGTCATTTACATTGTCTTTTTTATGTCTATAGGTTTATAACCTATTGTTTGTGGACTGATCAACTAAACAAATCCAAGTAAATGCAAAACCACAATGAGTTATGAAAACGTGTCCTCTCCTGACGCCTCGTTCGGTGGGGAAATTCTTAAAAGAACCGAACACTGGCTGTAAGCCTAAACTTGACATAAACTGTAAACCTCAAATCTGATCTGTTGATTGGAATGTTGTTCACGGATCAACAAAAATGTTGTTCCAGAAACATGTTGTACTTGGTGAAATCACGTTCACCATGTAGTCTAACATATTTCTTGTCCATGATACGATTTTAGGAGTCAAAATCGTATAATCTGACACAGTGACTATCGCGATTCATGACCGACCAAAATATTGTGTCGTCTGAACGCAGCATTAAAGAACTACTCGAAGATAGAAAATGCTAATAAACCAACAGAAGACGAAAAAAGTGGAATCAACTACAATGGATGTGCGAGGGAATCGGTCATGCATTTGAACATCTCACATATGAAAAACTGTAAAGATAACAACTCAGTGGTGCCCTCTACAGGTCACACAGCAGTCATCAAGCGCGCCAGTACAGGGTCATGATACAATGGAGGTGAAAAACAAAGCATTCCCTCAAAGTATGTCCATGCAACCAAAAACATGGCTCTGAATCACCACTGAATTATTCCTCTCCAATTTCCTATAAGCCAGGTCTCAGTTCAGCCTCCACCAGTGCACATGGACCACAAGAACCCTACGCAAATCCATACTTCTGCAAGAGGTTTCCACACAGTGTACAGAAAAGCCCCATGGAAGGAGATTGGGAGATAGGCTTTCATTTACTCCAGAGCAGTGCCAACACCAAAGCAGCCCTCTGGAGAGGGACACACAATCACAGCGAGCAGGTATGACCAGATCAGCATAATATCTCAGCTGTGTAACGGTAGAGGAACTGAAGTACAAAAGGTGCAAAAATACTCAAATACAGCTGGAAATGCCACATGGGCTTCTCATAGATTGACTTTGAGGTTTCCAGCTATCAGAAAAAGCAGCACTCTTTGAAAATGCCATGCTATTCAACGTACACGTGCTATTAAAATTATTAGGCCTACACTGTAATAAAAAAGAAGATTTGTCGAAGTTGTAAGTAAAGCAGAGATTATTGCAGTATGTTTTACAAGGATTCCAGTTAATTAAAAACTGTTTCTTAAACCATTGTCCCCATGTATTTCACAACAAATACTAGTAAATACAGCAACATTTAGTAGTAATTGGCTAAATAATAGTATCTGCTTTTACTTTGCATATGGTTGTAAAGGTCCGAACACAAAATCCACAAAAGAATCACAAAATCCTGATCATCTTCATTGAGAATTAGCGGCACAAGATGGCAGAGTTTTGTGTGCCGTGGCAGATTGCTGACAGTTGGGTGTCTGTCATAGGCAGCATAGAGGTTATGTAATGAGTTTGGCTTTTGTCTCTAAACTGCTGATTCTGCATATGGAGCTGTGCATGGTTAAAAAGAGCTGCCTTTTTACATTTGATACCTTCAATGACGTGCAGAATGTTTGAGAACAGTTGGCAGATACAGCAAACAACTAGGACTCATTCTCTTTCTGCTGGCCTATTTTTATTTTCCCACGAATCACAGTATCATGCAGTCTTGTATAATAAAAAAATAATAAAAAAATAAAAATTAACAGAACATCCTGTAAATTTTACAATTTAAAACTAATTTACAAACCGGTGAATTCAACAGCCATTTTCTACTGAATTACTAAGGCCACACTGGTTCTAAAAAAGTTTTTTTTAACACTGGCAACCACCATAATAACACAGGAGGTAAAGAGAAAACGTCTAGGTTACGATTATAACCTCTGTTCCCTGAGAACAGGGAGCGAGACACTGCGTTGATGAAGCTATTGGGGAACGCCCTCCACGTGAACCGGTGTCTGAAAAACCATCCAATCACGGCAATTGAAATTGACCGGCGACAGCCTATGACGTGACAGCCTAGTGCGACTCGGAAGTATAAAAGGGGCGCCTAGAGAACATGTCATCCACTTTCGTCTGAAGGGACTGTTCACCAGGCATCCCGAGGCATGGCTAACGGTGCAGTGTCTCGTTCCCTGTTCTCAGGGAACAGAGGTTACAGTCGTAACCTAGACGTTCCCTTTCGAAAGGCAACTCGCACTGCATCCATGACGGTATTGGGGAATGAAGTACAATCCCACCATGCTGAGGGGAGTGCACGCCAATTATGACTCGTGACAAAACATCAGAACTGGTAGTTTCAACCTGAAACGCCAAGAAAACTGTCACGGTTGGTAAATCCGCTGTCTCATTCTGGTCTTGTGTTTAGTGTGTGTGTGTGTTCCTTCGTCCTAATTGTTTCATGTGGGCGGCACGCTGATCATCAATCTCGTTATCAGCACCAGCTGCACTTCATCAGTCAGCCTATTTTACCCTCTGAGGTCGGCTATCGCGCCGGCGCGATAGTCTCGCTTTTTTCTTATCAGTGCAAAAGAAACTCAAAATACTCTGTTGATTTTGATCTAACATATTAAGTGTTGTACATCATTAGATCCTGATAAGTGTCTATTTTTTTGCGGATACTCACAATAAAAAAAAAAGTGTTGTGCTTTTCGCCAAATAAAGAAAAACAAACATGATGCGCGTTCTGCCTTCTCTCTGTCAGTTAAGTCCATTCTGAAACGCGTCCGAAAATTAACTGTAATTCCGCGAATACTTGTCATACAGGCACGAGTGTTTTTCCATAATGAAGCTTGAACTCTCTTCTTTTAAATGAATTAATTTATATAAAAAAACAAATATTCTCAGTTTATGTAATCTGTATGAAAAGAGAGAGATGTCAGTATTTTTCTTTCCAGCTCATTATACCTAATTACGCGTTAATGTGCCACGCCCACGGAGAGCGCGCGCTATTCAAACGCAAATGATCTAAGGCAAGCCATTCAATCATGCCAACGCCCACCAGCTGGATTATAAAACACATCGTGTTTAGTAAGTATCTTGTACAGCTGTGTACACAGCGTATCCTTTCGCTGTGAGGAATAATACTATCTAACCCTGGAAAATGTACCAGAAGTGTTGGTAGTTTCATTTCGAGGAGCAACGGATCCAGCTGATGTAGTAAGTCATTTATTCTTAAGTGCTTTGTTCTAATCGCGATATTGAATAGTGTCTGACTGTAAACCGCAAAAAGACTGTTTAAATATGAATTGCGTGTCTGTGTGTAGGCTAAATGATGAGTGAACGGCATAGGCGCGCGCGCTTTGTTTACTACAGTTATACAGCACGTGTCTGTGCCTTGTTCATTCACTCTCGCACCTACATTAGTAAAAGTTATGTTTACATGAACACATCCAAACTATATTGCTATAGCCTACTAAGATGAGTAAAAATAGACTGAAATATGTTGAAATAAAATGTCTGTATAAGCAACAAGCTGCAAATTCACATGTATATACTAATATATCATACACAATATATTACAGACTAAATATGAATGTTTAGACAAGATTTTGTGATTAGTTTTGGATAGATTATAAAGTTTTGACTGTAAAAAAAGACTACTGTCACATTAAATAGGTACGCTTGTGTTCACCAATTTCTGCTCATAGTTAAATATACTATAGTATGATGTTTTGTCAAAAAATAAAGTAGGTATATTGAATTATCAACTAAGATGTTATTATAGTGTTTGTTCCAATATTCAAACTAATGAATCCTTACCTTTTTTTAATACGTATGATAAAATGTATACTTTTTACAAAGAAATACACTTGAAATATTGTTAAAATTGTAATTGTTGTTGTAATTGTAACCTATTTGTAATTGGTTACAATTTCTAATTGTAAAATATGTATATGCTATATAGATAATTTCTTTTGTCCTTGCATTCTTTGGGATCCTGTGACACACCTGTGTGAAAGGGCTAATTAATATGCAGCTCATTATGCGGCACATTATCCGGCCTTTGTCTTCTCAGGTGTGAACACGCCTCCACGCATATTGCCTTTCCAAACAAAAGGTGTCTAATAAAATTTAAATAAGTGTATGTTTTTGTGTAAATGATTAGGCAGGATGATTTTCAGATCCTTTTGAAGCAAAAATTCTAGGCAACAACACTCATTAGTCAAAAGTCTTGTGGACACATATTTAGTATGTGTTTTGTGGCCTTATTTCAGACACTTTAAGTTTTAGTTTTTTCAATAACCATGCATAAGCAATATTCTCTCAAAAATACAAACATGTACATAATTGTTGCTCGGATATTAAGGTAGCCCAGTTTGTGCTATATTGAGTGAATTTACACCTTTGCCATTAACATGTTTATAAATAACTGAAAAAAGCACAAATGTCAGAGCATGTCAGAACACCTCAAGGACCCCAAAAACCCTTAGACCTCAGAGGGTTAATGCCTTGTCTTTCATCTTGTGTTTGTCAGATCGTTGTCGAAGCTTCTCGTGTCCGTGCCTGTTCCCTGTGTTCCTCGTGTTTCCTGTTTTCACTGGATTCTGGAGTTTGCTTCGATCACCGTCTCATTCACTGAGTCATCACTCCGCATCACGCATCCGAGGATCGCCCGTCTCAGTCCCTGCGTCATGCTCTCCTGCTGGCTGTTGTTCCGGCTCTGTGTTCCCGCCTTCTTCATGGCTTCCCGTACCATCTACTAATGAGACTTTGCCTCACCTGTTATTGACCTGAGTGAACCATTGTTCAATAAACCATCATTTTACTTGCTATTGCTTCTGTCTATATGTTTCCATTACAGAACGATCTGAGCAACCATGGAAGCAGCAAGTGCAACATCATTGACGGAGTTTATTAACCACAGCGTCTCCAGGATGGACTAGCAGCAGGAGAGCATTTCCAACACCGGACGCGCAGTGCAAGTGCTCATGACGCAGGTGTCCGAGCTCACCCAACTGATCCAACAACTGAGTATTCCCACTGCGCCGCCCACACCGCCCATTCTCCCACCCGCACCAGAGCCCAATCATCGACCTGAGCCACGTCTTCCAATCCCAGAGAGTTATGCCGGTGAGCCCAATTTCTGTAGAGTGTTCCTTACCAGATGCTCGATGCACTTCTCGTTGCAGCCCAGAACATTCGAGAGGGAGGAATCCAAAATGGCATTCGTACTCACGCTGCTCACGGGGCGAGCGGCATTGTGGGGAACGGCGGTGTGGGAGAACCAAGACCCATGCTGCGCCTCGTTCCACGCACTAACCGCTGAGATGAGAAGAGTCTTCGATCGGCCGGCAGCTGGCAAAGGAGGCTGCCAGAAGACTCGCAGATCTCAAACAGGGCGATCGTTCTGTTGCAGACTACTCGATTGAGTTTCCCACGTTGGCAGCAGAGTGCAAGTGGAACGAGGAGGCGCAGTGGGATATGTTCCTGCATGGGCTGGCCGATCATGTTCAAAGGGAAATTTATATTCTGGACCTGCCTCAGAGACTTAACGGACTCATTGACCTGGCCATACGGGTGGATGCGATTTTCATGCACAGTCTGTTTCATTCCTAGGTTACATCGTCAAGGTTAAGGCTGTGATGAATTGGCCAAGTCCAGATTCCTGTAAGGCCCTATAGCGTATTTGGGGTTCGCCAATTTCTATCGATGTTTCATTCGCAACTTCAGCCAACTAGCCACACCTCTGACCACCTTGAACAACGTTCAGATGGTCCGATACAGCCGAGGCTGTATTCACCAATCTCAAGAGCCGCTTCGTTCCGGCTCCCATCTTAGTCGCCCCTGATCCCACACGTCAGTTCTTGGTGGAGGTCGACGCGTCAGAGGTGGGGGTAGGTGCAGTTCTTTCCCAACGCGCTTCCTCAGACGACAAGATGCATCCTTACGCGTTTTTGTCCCATCGTTTATCACCTGCCAAACGAAACTATGACATTGGTTACAGAGAGTTGTTGGCCGTCAAGTTAGCGTTGGAGGAGTGGCGTCATTGGTTAGAAGGGTCGGGGGTACCTTTTATCGTTTGCAGCGATCACAAGAACCTTGAATATATTAGATCTGCTAAGAGACTCAACTCCAGGCAGGCTCGGTGGGCACTTTTTTTCGGACGTTTTGACTTTTCTCTCTCGTACCGCCCGGGGTCCAAGAACATCAACCCCGATTTCTTACCTCGCATTTTTTATCCACTTTTGATCCACTCGTTTACTCCCGAGTGTATTTTGCCCGAGAAGGTAGTTATCTCCACACTCACATGGGAGGTCGAATCGAAGGTCAAGACGGCCTTAGAAGGGGTAACGCCTCCGCCCGGTTGCCCACCGAGTCGATTGTTTGTTCCGGAGGGGTTACGGTCCGAGGTTATTCGATGGGGTCATTGTTCCAACGTGGCTTGTCATCCAGGAGTAAACCGCACCAGTTGTTTAGTAAAGCAACAATTCTGGTGGCCTTTAATGGCTCGCAACATTCAAAATTTTGTTTTGGCTTGCTCAGTTTGTGCCGTTGGTAAGACGTCTAACCGTCCTCCTGATGGGTTACTCCAACCGCTGTCTGTCCTTTCAAGACCCCAGTCCCACATTGCGCTAGATTTTGTCACCGCCCTCTAATGGCATGACGGTTGTTTTAACCGTAGTGGACCGGTTCTCGAAGGCGGCACATTTCATTCCCTTGCCTAAATTACCTTCAGCCAAGGAGACAGTGGGGACTGTAATTGATCAAGTCTTTCGGTTACATGGCCTCCCGATGGATGTGGTTTCTGACAGGGATTCTCAATTTGAATACAATACAATACAATCTCAATACAAAATAGAAAAAAAACGTTATTAAAATTTATTTGTTTAAAAAAGCAGTATAAACTAATATTGTGAAATATTATTACAATTTAAAATAAATGCTTTGTATTTTAATATATTTTAAAATGCAGCACAGCTTAATTTCCAGCAGCGTAGCCTATTTCATAATTAAAGGCATACAGTATGAGTGGGGGAGTTTTTGATATGATGAAAATAGAATATAAACTGTATAATAAATCAACTATATATATATATATATATAAATATATATATATATATATATATATATATATATATATATATATATATATATATATATATATATATTAGTATATATATATATAGTGTGTATATACTGTATATATATACACAGGTATAGTAGCTATAGATTAATCATATTATAAGTTAACTTTGCTTAGATGTGTTTTAGTCACTATTATTTATCCTGCTTATAAACTGAATTAAGGCGACAATGACCGACAGCAGCAAGACAGAGTGGGCACTAAGCAACAGTTGGAAAGTCATTGACTTGAGGAGAATGTCACATTCCTGTCCCAATGGCATGGCAAAAAAATTTAATAAGAAGCAGCTAAGGTCACAAGTATCAGCCACTCCAATCACAACTATATCATTCGAGGAGACATTCAGCATTTCCTAGAGCTGGAGAACACATTCAGCAGTGAGTGAAAGTCAGCGTGAAATGAACAGAACACCTCAGTCATCGCCTACTGCTAAACCCACAAGCAGTATCAGAAAAGAGCAAATGGTATATATGTTTCACTAGCACCATATCTGTACACCTGTGTATCTGTGAAACCTCCAGTTCATCCACAGGCCTTTATAAATATTCATCAACTGGTATGACTAAGTCACCAAGAAAGAGCTGTGGAGAAGAGTGGGGCATAAAACGGAGTCAGTTGACATGCACATTAAACATCAGAATGTCTAGATGCAATCTGCAAAGAAGACAAGTTATGGGCCTGTATGGGGTGAAGTGGTGTGCAAGCGACACAACAGGCTTCACATGTACTACCCTTGTAATGCAATACATTTTCATAATACAAAAATACAGTAATTGTATCCAGCCATTGTGGTTTGCAATCTTGCACATTCAGTTTACAGTTACTCCAAAGAATTTGTAGAAAACATTTTATCTTATTGACCACAGAAAAACAAAATCGTCCAAAAAGTCTCACAAACTACCAGTTTGACTCAATTTGATGAAACCTTAACTGTCTGCATGAACGCCATCAGAGTTGTTTCTGAATGAACATCTGACTCACTTAATGTAGTACAAATTCTGTCAAGTCCAGTCACGTTTATTTATATAATGCTTTATACAATAAAGATTGTTTCAAAGCAGCTTTGCAGTGTTGACAGGAAAATGATTCAACAATGCAAACAGAGTTTATTTCGGCTGTACAGCAGCTCTAAAAGAAAATGGTGTCATTGTTCAGCTGAAGTCATTTCAGTGTCTATTCAGTTCCATTAGATCATCAAATATTAAATTAGTTAATTTCATCTATAAAGCTGTTCTGCAGGGAACAGTGATTTCATCGTCCAGCTCAGTTCAGTTTTCATCCAATAATGTCAGTGCAGTCTAATCAATAATATTGTTGAATATGTCCTCTTTATGTTAATAACATTAATAACATAAACATTAACACCACAAATGTACAATTTTAAGGGCTGCCAGCCTAAAATACCATGGTAACACTTCAGTATGGGGAAAACTATTATCTACAACTTTTGCCTCAATAAACTCCTAATTTAATAGTTAGTAAGGTCGTTTTTGTCGTGTTTAGGTATGTGTATTGGGTGGATTAAGGGATGTAGAACATGGTCACGCAGAATAAGGCATTAATATGTGCTTTATAAGTACTAATAAACAGCCAATATCCTAGTAATATGCATGCTAATAGGCAACTAGTTAATAGTGAGAATTGAACTCTAAAATAAAGTGTTACCAAGATCATTATGAAGCAAATACTAACAACATACGGCATATCACATACTGTTTAATTCTACTCTAATTGTGCCCTTGTAAATATGAATTCTAATCTGAACAAGTTGCCTTTTTATGGAATGACTGATAAAACTTGGGCACCCTGACTCCATTAAATCACACGAGGCCAGCCAAACAGATTTGAGCATGTTTTTTTTTGTGAGCTCTTACTATTTTTGTGTGCAATTTGCATTAGTCGGTCTGTGAACAGTCCATGGGGGGTTTATTGGGGTGCTGAGACTATTGCATAGATATCTGACCCAAAGGCCTGAAATGCTCCAGATTCATAACTCTGTGGTTCACTTCTCTTCTCTTTAGGATTTGATTATCTGTTTCTATGAAGAAAATCCCTCTTTTCCTACAGAGTGTGGGGATAAATCTATTGGACGGTGACTGGCTCTCCCCCAGCTGTTCTCTTGGACAATGCTGCTTGTATAGAGAACCAAAGTCATCCATCACCGGCTCCCTTTACAGCTCTAAACAGTCACGCCTGAAAATAATGTTCACTCAGCTGCTGATTAATTGCAACTCTCTGTGGCTCAATATGAATGTCCTGCAAATACTACTGTGCTGTGACATGCTGTTTGAAATCACACACACACACACACACACACACACACACACACACACACACACACAAACAAATACTTCTTATACTGTACATAAGTATACCAGCTCCAGATTATCATTATAGAATAGAAGCAATTTTTTTTCACGGTAAGATAAGAAAGAAAAAAATCTCAATATAGTTTACAAAACAAGTCTTTTATATACTGAGTTTGATTATTGTTAGAAAGACAGAACGAGAGAATATGTGTGATATCCAAGATTTCAAAATACAAATTTTTCATCACCATTCAATTAATCTAAATTATGAAATAACTCTTGTCTTGTCTGTTTGGCATACAAACTGCACACACAAAAAAAGGTTGCCTTAAATGGATACTTCACCCAAAAATAAATATTCTGTCATGATTTATTCAGATCAAAATGTTGAGATATCTTGTGTTCTGCAAAAGAATGTGTCATACAGGTTTGAATGTAGTTACTTTTTCATGGCTTAAAGTACAGGGATCACTGTAAGGGTTACTGAAACTTAACACTCTAAAATAGATTCAGTTTTTAATCTTGTGCATATGCACATGCACTGTCTTTCCATCCTTAAATGCAAATTATTATAATCTTTCCCAGAGGCAAACAGTGAAAGTAATGCAGTATGACAAACTGGCAACGAGTATTAACCTTTGGCCCTTCAGGATTTTGAATATGTGACAGGATCCTTTTTTGCAGGATATTTCATTTAATAAATAAATGAGAAGTATTAACAAAAGAAAATAGACTATTTTACGTACGTTTAAAGTGCAGTCAGTAATATTTAGTCTGTACAATAAAAAGTATTCAGCAGGTCATGTGACTTAATTATGTCTGTCACTATGAAATGACCAGTGTGGATTAAGAGAAGGAAGATCAACGATGGACATGATCTTCTCATTAAGGCTTTTGCCATTTTACCATTTTTTACTTTAGAGGATTGGATGCCCCACCCCCCAAGCTCCTGAGGATGATTATGATTATGATTATTATTACCATGAAGGGCACCGGTCCAGTATGATGGCTCCTCCTCTGACCCTTTTCCAATTAGGAGTGGTGTGAAACAAGGATGTGTCCTGGCACAAACACTCTTTGGCATCTTTTTCTCTCTATGACATCATGACTTTTGCGTAAACAGACACGCCACTTTCAAGTCAAGTGGCGTGTTATCTATACGCATTTTGAGATATCCGCGTGTATGCGTGTATGTCTACGCCATTAATGTCCAAGTGATTCCGCGTATATGTACACGCCATTAAATTTCCGAGCGAAACGAAGCAAAATGTAGATCTACATCTGGGGAGCGATATTTTTTTTTCCCTAGGATGGTAGGGGAAGACTCATAAATGCTATTAACCCCAGTGACGGGTAGGTTTAGGGACGAGGTGGAGGTAGGTCATATATTTATATATACAGTAATAACGTTAAGTCAACTGCGTTCATACACACGCTGAAAAGCGATTGTGCGTGTTGATAGCACGCCAAAAAAGGAAATACGAATTGGCGTGTCATACACACGCAATTTTATGAGATCAGTCTGCGGTTGCTGTCTAATGCCTTCAATCAGTCAGAGGATGATGTATACATTCACACCAGAAGCGATGAGAATCTATTCAACCTCGCATTTCTCAGAGCTAAGACCAAAGTATGAAGTATTGATCAGGGAAATGCTATTTGAAGACGATGCTGCCCTGACAGCACGTAAAAAAAAAAGAAGCATTAAAGCGCCTCCTCAACTGCTTTACACATGCTTGCAGTGAGTTTGGACTCCCTATTGACCCCCTCAGAACTAACATCATGGGACAAGATGTCAGCAGCATCCCCAGCATCTCTATTGGTGATTTTGTTTTTAAGTTTGAGCTGATATATCTCCATATGTGTTGTATATTGCTTATGTTTTTAGGACCCCCTTGAAAATGAGATGTTACATCTCAAGGGGCTATCCTTTCAATAAATTCAAATTCAAATATTAATAACAGTCTTGAACTGTAAACTCTCAAGTGTTGGCTTTTTAATTATATGTTGGTTATGTTTAAGTGTCTATTCTGAATGACTTATGAGCAGCAATCTTTTATTTTGGGTACGTCATTTATGCCCCACTTGCCGTAATGGGGTGGTGGTGGTGTGTGTGTGTGGGGGGGGGGGGGGGGGATAAGGGGTTAAAGTGTCAGCGGGCAAGTGGTACCCTTGCAACACATTGCTCACATAACAGTGTTGGGAAGGTAATGAAGCGACTTTTCTCAAAAAAGGATTCTTGACCTTAGAGCAGAGCTACCGCTAAATGGACAAAGCCTTAGCTGAGCCCATGACCCACCAGTTTTCCCAGCCGCCGCATACACTCTGCCCACCAACCTCAATGTCGTCTGACATGGTTTAGAGGGCAAAACGGGAGCCTTCAGCAATGAGGATGTACCCGAGGAAAGGTGCTACCCTAAATTTCTTTCCACCTGATGCATCCTCCCATAATCCTGCTCACACAACCCCTCTGCATTCCAATAATTTGAAGCCGAATGAACCATGCGAGAAGAGTATGGGTGTCTCCATGAACCAGACACATCAGTTTGCAGGTCTGGGAGAAAAGGAAGGCTCACCAGAGCTGTACACTTATGACTCTTCAGATATAGTTTATCTAAACGACCTTCTGCAGTCTCGCGTTTCGAGCCGGACCTGTTCAAGCTTAGTTGGGCTGCTAAGCTTATTTAAGCTCTACTAGCTCATCGTAAAATAACACACCAATGTGACCATCGCCAGGCTTTAAAAAAAAACCAGGGCATGGAGAAATGCAGTGTTTCAATTGCCTTGCTCGCCATATTCTGCTTACCTTCTATTTTTCTACCTTTCTTTACACACACTGCTATTTACACAACACACAACCAAGCGGCTTCCTGAAGACAAAGAAGCTGATGCCATGTTCTTAGGTACCCTTCTTGTATGCAAGGGCACACTTTGCGACGTCATCGCTGCATCAGTCATTGCTACGTGTTTGAACACATGCCTTAGGCAGCAGGTTACACAAGGATGCGTCCCATACAAAACACACATACAAAAATGTCTTTCGTTCTGTAGGCGTCCTGGAGAATATTTCTGTTCGTCCTGAACACACATTCTATTGTCAATTTAAAACTGAAGAAATCATCACCGATGTCAGATAACATTAACGTTACCCAAATGAACCACCTTTAACGTATATGACACACACACCCACACAGCTAGCTACCACAATCGAACTTATAACTTTATGACGTTAGGCTGATGCAAAGTTTACAAATGCAAAATTAACGGGCATGCAGACGCAGAGCGTGACGTGCGAGGATAATCTAGTGTGATTGGTTATTAGGTGGCCAGTGTTTCACTTTTCCTTCAATATTATTAACATAATAGAAATACACCTGGACTCGGTCGTGACCAAAAGCCATATTTGGCAAGACCAGTGGCCGAGACCGAGACAAGTCCGAGTCCGAATACCAGCGAATCCGAGACAAGTCCGAGACCATAGAAAAACGGTCTCGAGACCGGACTCGAGTACTACAGCCCTACTTTTTACCATTAAAACCTCCTGCAAGTTTCATAGCTTAAGACGTCCTCCCCATTATAAACTAACCATTTATTTAATCAAGCTCTAAATACAGCTCGTTCTAGATCCTTTGAACTTAGTGACGTCACTCTAACGTTTCGTGTTCCGGACAGAAAACAAACCAACGGAGAAGTTCTCAAAAACGTCTTTACTCTTCAACATCCTAATACAGACTACCAAACTACCGAAGCCGATTTGCTCCGGAAAAGTCAAACTCGTTTCTATAATAAACCATTAAAGTAATTACTGCATTTGCAATACTGAACCACAAGATGGCAATCTCTACCTGTTAATTACCCCAATATATTACACTCCTCCCCTTTTAGTTTTTTTTTTTTGACATAGTCCCTTTAATTTAGCAATAATAACCAACTACTAATATTTCATGTTACTCAACCAAAAAACAAAAACTATTGCCCTGAACAGTTTCTAGATTTTGCAAAAGAACATTCTATTTGCACAACAAAACAAAAAATCACTTTGCCGCTTAACATTACTGGATCAACATAGCTTTTCCATACGACATACTGCCAGTTATAAGTCCAGTTTTTTAGGTGGAACCCGGACCCTCTCTGGGTACCTCCGTTTTTTAGGTGAGCTCTTGATTTCTGTGTGCGATGGTGACACATCGACAACCTGTTCAGCTGGAGTAATGAGAACCGTAGGCGGCGCTGGCTTCACTGGTGTACTGGGGACAACAGCTGGAAAAACACAGTCCTTGGTGACTGGTTGTACATTCTCAACCACTGATGAAGGCAAAACAGTGTTTATTTGTTCACCCTTTCCTCGCCATGGCAACATGTGGTCGACATGCACTGTGCGTTGCCTCTGTCCCTCCTGTACCATGTATGTGACAGCTCCCAGTCTTTTCAGCACTTTTGCCTGCATCCATTTCTCTACTCCTCCCCTGAAATTTCGGACACGGACAGCTACCCCATCCTGAAAAAAACGAAGACATGAACCACCACTGTCATGATGACGTTTCTGTGCAGCTTGTTTCTCTTCAACCCGACTGGCAAGCCTGGGCTTCAGCAAACTGAAACGGGTCCGAATCTGGCGCTTCAGAAATAACTCAGCCGGAGTCCGACCAGTCACTGTGTGAGGTGTACTGCGGTACATGAGCAAAAAATTTGCAAGTCTATGACTAAGTGGTAAGGAACCCTTTTTCTCCGCTTCCAACACATCCTTCGCCAACGTACGTTTCAAAATCTGCACTGACCTCTCTGCAGCTCCATTTGATGCAGGATGGTATGCAGGTACAGCAATGTGTTTGATACCGTTTCCCTCCAGAAACTGTGTAAACTCCCTCGACACCAGCTGTGGACCATTATCTGATACCAGCTCTTCTGGCAGTCCATACGCAGAGAACAGGCTTCGCAGCACTACAATGGTGTTTTGAGATGTGGTAGAAGCCATGGGAAAAACTTCTAACCACTTTGAATGGCTATCAACCACCACCAAAAAATACTGTTTATCCTTCTCTGCAAAATCAATGTGAATTCTCTGCCACACTCTTTCCGGCCACCTCCAGTGGTGCAGAGGTGCGACTGCTGGCATTTTCTGAACAGCTTGGCAGATAGAGCAACCTTTCACCAGCTCTTCAATTTCTCCATCACAACCAGGCCACCACATGTAACTGCGAGCGAGAGCTTTCATGCGGCAGATACCTGGGTGCACATGATGAAGGTCTTCCAGTAAGCGCTGTCGATAACCTGGGGGTATGATGACTCGCTGGCCCCAAAGAATGCAACCTTGTTCCGCTGACAACTCCTGCCTGCATATGAAATAAGGCCGCAGTGCTTCCTCCTGAACATGACTGGGCCATCCATTCATTGTGTAGCTCCACACTTTGTTCAGTGTAGGATCTTTTAAAGTAGCTCTCTCAATATCTTTCGCATCCACTGGTAGTTCCTGTGTGAGAAGTAAAAAATACCTCCCTCTTCTCCTGTGTTGTCGAATGAGGCAGTGGGTAACCGAGACAGAGCATCAGCGTTTGCATGATCAGCTGATCTCCTGTACTCAATATCATAGCTGTATGCCATGAGGATGAGAGCCCAGCGTTGCATCCTTAATGCTGCCAATGTTGGAACTGCTGACTTTGGTCCAAGGATAGTTAACAACGGTTTGTGATCTGTAATCAGTGTGAACTTCCTCCCATAGAGGTATTTATGGAATTTCTTAACTCCAAAGATGATGGCCAATGCCTCCTTTTCGATTTGGGCATATTTCTTTTCAGCCTCAGTTAACGTCCTTGATGCAAAAGCTACCGGCCGTTCCTCTCCGTTCTCCATGACATGGGAAATTACCGCCCCTACTCCATAAGGTGACGCATCACAGGCAATCCGGAGTGGCAACCGTGTGTTGTAATGCACCAACACCTTACTTTGCTGTAATAGCTGCTTTGCATCTTCAAATGCCTTAGCACACTCCGAAGTCCAACACCACTTTTCCTCTTTTCTCAACAGGTTGTGTAGAGGGTGGAGTAAGGTGGAAGAATTTTGTAGGAAACGGCTGTAGTAGTTAAGAAGCCCTAAGAAAGACTTCAGTTCCGTGACATTTTTTGGCTCAGGCGCTTTGTTTATGGCTGCCACCTTTTCATCCGTGGGGTGCAGGCTATCCTGGTCAATGCGATGTCTCAGATACTCCACACTGCTCTGAAAAAACTGACATTTTGACAATTTCACCTGAACACCATGATTTTCCAGACGGGTGAGCACTTCATCCAGTTTTTTCAAATGATTCTCCTCAGATGAAGCAGTGATGAGAATATCATCCAGGAAACATGTCACATGGTCCAGCCCTTGTAAAATCTGGTCCATTACAGAATGAAAAATCGCAGGTGCACTAGAAACACCATAGCTGAGGCGATGAAATTTGTACAGGCCCTTATGAGTGTTAATCGTCAGATACTTCTCTGATTCCTCATCTAACAGCAGCTGCTGGTAAGCATGAGACAGGTCAAGCTTACTGAACGATGTTCCTCCTGCTAAAGTAGCAAACAGATCTTCGGTATTAGGCAGTGGATATGTTTGCTCTTCTGTACACCGATTAATACTGACCTTGTAATCACCACAAATCCTAATTGTTTTGTCTGCTTTTGGCACAGTTACAATCGGAGAGGCCCACTCACTCATTTCAGTCTTTGAAATCACTTCCATTTCCTCCAACCTGTCCAACTCCTTTTCTACTGCTTCCTTTAATGCGTAAGGAACAGGGCGCGCTTTGCAAAGAATTGGTGTGGTGCCTGGTTTTATGCGGATTTTGGCTTTAAAACCCTCTATGCAGCCTTTTTTCTCAGAAAAAACGGCCTGGTGGCGCTGTAACACCTCGTTGACTCCTGGGGTCCACTCTGCCTGTGTGAACACCCTGTGCACTGCGAAAATCTGTTTCCAGTCCAGGTGTAGTTCCTTTAGCCAGTTCCTACCAATCAGAGCTAGTCTACTTCCTTTCACCACCACAAGAGGTAAGGTAACTTTCTGTGATTCATACTGCACTGGTATCTTGATGTATCCTCGAACAACGATACATTGGCCTGAATACAATTTCAGCTTTAACTTGGGGGCTGGTTTTAACAGGAATTGGTTCAGATTTGTCTGGTAGTAATCCTCTGAGATCACTGACACCGCTGACCCTGTATCCAGCAGCATTGTTGTGCTCCTATCACCCAATGCGACATCCACTGTGTACCCCTTCTCACAGCTTAAGGTGGAATATAATGCATACACTCCAAAAAGTTCAGCCTCTTCATCTTCTCTAGATGTATTCCCTTCAGCTTCCACATACTGCGTTTGAGAAATGGCTTTTCCTTTTCTACATGCACGTGCTATGTGTCCAATTTTGGCGCAGGAATGACACTTTTCATTCTTGAATCTGCAGTCACGTGCTGAGTGTCTTCCACCACATCGGTAGCATGTCTGTGATGTTCCAAAATTACTTTTTTCTCCTTTTTGGCCTTTGCTTTGCGCTTTATTATCCTTCTGTCGTCTAAACTGTCCTTTCCTCCCCTTATCAGAAAACCCTGCCCCTGACAAGGCATTTACCTGATGAGCCTGGCTGTGTCCAGAAAACTCCATGGTTTTCTTTGACGCCAGCTCCATTGCTACTGCAATCTCACAAGCTTTCGGGAAGGTCAAATCCTTTTCAGATAGCAATCTGCGCTGCACGGCATCCGAGCGTAATCCACTCACGAAACGATCTCTCAGCGCGTCATCCAAATACTGTCCAAACATACAAGTGGCTGATAACTGCTTCAAAGCTACCACATAATCAGAGACAGATTCCCCGTCCCTCTGATTACACTTTTGGAACCGAAAACGTTCCGCGATTACAATCGGTGCTGGCTTATAATGTGTGCTCAGTGCTCTCACCAGATCAGAATACTCCATAGTACTCGGTACGGTCGGCGACACCAGATTTTTCAACAATTTATAAGCATCCGCCCCAATCACCGAGAGAAACACACACACCTTCTTTTCATCCTTGATTTCGTTTGCCAACATCCACTGTTCCAGACGTTCCAGATATGACTCAAAATCCTCCTTCGCATCAATGTATTCATCCACGCGACCGACTGGCACAGCCATTTGAGATTTTTTTGTCGAGGCTAACTGTTAACTCTCAAAGCACACGTGCCTGGTTCCTCCAAAAAAAAACAACTTATTTTCCTTTTTTTCACGACCAGTGTACGGTTTCTTTTACAGTGCAGTGCGGCAGTGGCATTCGTTTAATATCCTCGTCGCCATTTGTAATGTTTCGTGTTCCGGACAGAAAACAAACCAACGGAGAAGTTCTCAAAAACATCTTTACTCTTCAACATCCTAATACAGACTACCAAACTACCGAAGCCGATTTGCTCCGGAAAAGTCAAACTCGTTTCTATAATAAACCATTAAAGTAATTACTGCATTTGCAATACTGAACCACAAGATGGCAATCTCTACCTGTTAATTACCCCAATATATTACAGTCACGGTACGAAGTGACGTACCAGTCGTTTGCATATGACCGCCTCCAGCGCAAGACAACTACGCCTCATTTGACATCATCGCATGAGTTGACGTGCAGCGAGGGGGTCTGTTTACAAGATGACTGCGATGCCACGCAGATGTGCTGTTCCTGGCTGTGGACAAACAACATGTTTGAATGCTGCCGAACGATCCAGACGTCAGGGAAAGCAGTTGGATGCAGTTTATTTTCAGCATATGCAGCCCGCCAAAGCCTTATTTGTTCGGTGAGTGATGTAGAAGATGAGTGTGACAGGGCGCATGTTACTGAAAGAACGACAAAACAGAGAGAGAGAGCCCCGGCCGCGCGAGCGCCTTCAAACTGTCTTGCTCTTCCTCTCTCTCTCTCCCTCGCGCATATGAATCAAAATCAATTGAGAATTGACACGATGGTAAAAGATCGGAAGACCGAAGTTTCACGTGGCGGAGCATTGTGTAGCCTACATGTGATACAAAATGATTAACGTTAATAATTTATGCATAAGCAGCACTGACGTTAGCCAATCATAACAATGGGCGTTAACACTGAACTCTTAAAGGGGAAACACCTCCAAAACAGACTGTTTGAATCAGAGGGGGAGAAACAGGGTGGGAAAAGGTCACAAATCACTACATTTTAAAAGTTTTTTTGTACAAAAAACTATAATAATCCTATAATTGCACATAAGGGAACATAATAAAACAAAACAAAAAACCATGTCATGACCCCTTTAAGTAAAAATATATATTTAAAGGGTCTGAATTAACCAGAATAAAGATCACACTGTTACTTTTTAATGGTCAGGTCTGGTTGAAAAATTGATTACAAATCCCCTTGAAATACAAAATCAACAATTCTTACTTTTTTATAGAACATTGCAGTATTTCTAATAAATGATTTGTCTATGTACATTATTATTATTATTTAAAAAAAATGCATGTTCCCTCATAATCTTTAAACATCGTGCAGCGACTTCTCTTCTCTTCTCTTCTCTTCTCTTCTCTTCTCTTCTCTTCTCTTCTCTTCTCTTCTCTTCTTTTCTCTTCTCTTCTCTGATGATGTGTTTACTGGCGTGAGGGCGGGGCAACCTGTCACTCACATCACATGAGATCCACCAATACCAAACCACAACCATCCAATCAATTTCACATGGACAAAACAAGTCCCACCCTTCATTTGTCCTTGTTTGAGAAGTCAATTCACTAATAGGAAATAGAGAGGACTATTAGACCCCCCCCCCCCCCCCCCCCCCCACGCGCGCACACACACACACACACACACACACATTTCAAAGGTGTGAATGTTTATCACCAAATTACACATGGCTCTATAATCTTGAAGTTGAATCAACAATCATTCAAGGCCAGGAAAGGAGAGGACAGGGCTAATCGATTCTCAGTTGGCAGCCATGTGGTAATTGTGGAGGTATCAGCCTCCCGAGGTGAACTGCTGTGAGCTTTAAAGTCTACAAATGACTCCAGCCCTTCAGGGAGAATGTGGATAGCGCCTCAAATGGGTGGATACACAAATGACATGCATTGTTTAGTGCTGCAAGTGTTAAATGTGTTACTTGTCAGCTGATTTTCCAGTTAGACTAGTAGTTTATGACATTCCACATATACGACTGTAATTTATAGTATAATGCTTGTAAGAAGACTTAATATATTCTATAACATCCCCATGTTTATGTTTATCTGAGTGTTAACTGGAGCCACCAGTGATTTCTGTGACATTTATTTATGTTATGGTCCCTAAAAGAATCGTACACTCCACTGCTGCAGAATTTCTATTTAATATGACTTATGAGATAATGTTGCTGATGCCAATGCAAAAACAGCCTTTAAAGGCAAACTATTTTTCCAATAACTTCTCAAATTATTATTTCTCTGCTGAAAGAACACTTTCTCACTCTATTAGTCACATAAGATGCAAATGACGCCAGACAATGTGCAGTCTTTCCATATTCAATGTGTCATATCAATGCCATTGCATTTGGGTGTTTTTTAATGGTTCCGTAAACATTTCATTATTCTTTTTTTTTTGTTGTTGTACATTTTCTGTTTGCCTGTTCAAAACTCACCACCACAATGCTAATGTGTTTCCAGGGTCTTGCTGTGCAGTTGCTAGGGGTTTTACTAGGGCGTTGGGATTTGATTGCATATTGCCTCAAGTCAAACGACCTCATGCCTAGATTTCCACGATATTGTGGTCTGTAGACATCCTTAACATATAGGTGTTGTTTTCAGTGGAGTGTTGAAGTGTTTACAGTGTTGAAAGGGCAGGACAGCTCTGTGTACAGGCCTCATTTGGCATTCATGTCTTGGGTGGCCAGTCTGTCTCTCTCTCTCTTGCTCTTTTGTAGGATTGCTCTTGCTCTACACTAGAAGTAAACAGCAGCTTTGATCAATGATTCCTCCGCGCTCTCCTGCCTCACACGTCCACTCTCCGGCAGATGGTGGACGTGCAGCACAATTTACTACAGCAGAGAAACCTCAAAGTCTTGACTTTAATGCACCTCTGTGGCGCCCTCAGTCCAAATGTTCAATATCTAAACCTAAATCATTTTTAAAACGCAGCATATGAAGGTCTGTTACCGGGAGGCTACTATGAACCTGTATTATTAATGATATAGGACTTTCTGTGCGATAGTTAAAGGGTCACTCCACCCATTTCAGCATTAATCTTTATTGAAAGTGGGTTATATATGTAGTCGAAATGTAAAAGAAATTTTGAACTTGGTGCCCTCTTGCCCGAGAAAAGACAGAAAATAACTTTAGGGCGCATTTGTATGTAAGACAACAACTCCCGCAATGCACCACATTGCACAGCTCCGCAAGCCACTCCCACTAATCCAGAACAGCACGCAAACATCAGAGAAATCACTCTTCCGTCTACAAGGCTAGCTGCCAAAAGAGTTTGAAATTCATTTCACACAAAATGTCTAGTTAGTTGGCTGTGGCGAGCAGGACGAGGGACGTGAGAGGACGGCGCGAGTGATAATGAATGACACCTGTGAGACGCAGCGGTCTCATATCTCTCACGGAGGAGCGGAAGCACAAAAGGAACAGGCCTGATTGTATGTTTTGTTTCTGTTGTGTGTGGCCAGCTGGCTTATACTTTTGTTTTGTATTTGTTTATTTTACTATTAAAACGTTTAAATGTTCGCCGGTTCCCGCCTCCTTCCCACAGCAACGAACCCCGTTACATTGGCAAACTCATTAGCGAATAACTCCTCGTTTGTATTTCTTTCTATATGGTGAATTATTGCATGATACCTGGATGTTCAGTCAGAACATATGCGGTGCGACACTAGGATGGTTCACATCACAACACAAACGTCCGTGTGCTCGTCTGATTCAGAGATTTCGTCCAGGAGAAATTGCTATCGTTGAAATTTTCTGCAGCAGACGGACTCTATCTGTGTCCGTAGCGCACAGCGAGAGCACAGGCACCAGCATTCCGCCCAGCTCGAGCCCGTCCGGGCTCCTCGTCCACGACAGGCAGCCACCTCCTGTTCCTCCAGCAGCCTCAGCTGCTCTTCACTATATTGCGGCTCGTAAAGATAGCCACGAACAGCGGATTCGAGCAGCAGAATTTCAAAATCCTCTTCTTCCATATCATGTTTAGTTTCTTCCATATCGTGTTTAGTTTCTTCCGTCATTGTCATAACTTCCTATCTCCACAGTGGTTGTTAGCTTAGCTTATAAACAAAATGGCTGATATTGATTTCAGTATCTACAAGTGAAGTCCCACCCACTGATCTGTGATAGCTCTGTTAGCGCTTTGGTCCAACCTATGGGCGGGTTTGAAAGGGTGGGATCTAGTGCTTGTAGTCTTTAGAGAAATCCCCCCTTCTTACACTTCCTCCTACAATGACGTAAAATGACGATTTTTGCTTCATTGTAGGAGGAAGTGAAAAGGGTAAATAGCGGATTTCTCTCGTCTCAGGGGAAAATGAGAGAGTGTTGCACGACCATTCAATAGTATGACTAGGTTTCTAACAATGGAAAGCTTAATGCAAATGGGTGGAGTGTCCCTTTAACAGCACAAAAATATAAAGTTAAAAAGCTATTTTTTTTCAATTTCACACATCCATGTACAAATTTGCATTAATGTTTCTGCGTTTACAGTATGAATATATCCAACATGAAAGTCAGAGTGAAATTTTTATGCAAGTAGCGATTTAGCACCAGACACCTCTCAAATAGCAGCTGAAACAAAATGATCAAATACTTCGAGCTGTTGAAGTATCTTGTGTTCAGATGCAATGAGCTGTGGCTTGTGGCTTGAACACTGCTTGTTCAAGTCTGGTTTAGTCCTTTAATAAAAATTTAGTAAAAACACTAAAGTCTATAAAACCAATAGTTTACAATGTTCTCAGTGGTTTGGTGATAATTAAAAAAGTTTTACACCTTAATAAATAAATAAATCACATGAGATGAAGACTGTACTTATAAACGAGCATAAACATTGCTTCGGCATACCATAAAGTGGAAAGATTTGATGGGAGAGAAAATCCCTAGTAATGTTTAAGTTGCTCAGCTGCTTCTTTTTTGTTTGCCAGGTAAGGGAATTAATTGTTGTTACTGTATACCACTCTCTAAAACTCAGTAGTATGAGTGTAATTTACATAGAACTCAGTGATGATAGAGCTGGACCACATCGATAGATAGCAGAGCAGCATCTAACACCATTGTGGTATCGGTACTAAAGGTAAGGTAGGCAATTTTCGAAGAGGCGAGCTAGCTTTAATTAGCGAGCTAGCTTTAAACTTAAGCTTCAAAGCTAGCTCGCTATTGCTAGCCTCTTAGCCTCATCCCACCCTCCCTTCAAAACGTCTTCAAAGCCACTACAGCATGTAGCAAACAAAAGTGTCACGAGAGACACCGTTAAACTACCTCATGTATCAAAGCATGTAACGTTACAATAATAATGAACATAAAGAGCACTGACCTGTACCACCTGACTGCTGCAGATTCATTTCAGCATTGATAGTGTTGCCATCGAAATGCATAAATTTGAGTCACGAATCGCTTCGAGTTTAACGTCACGGGTTTCCATATCTTTCAAATTATGGTAGTTATGGCGTGAAAACAGCATAAGCTCGTTGTTTTGGTTCAGGGGGAGCTGTAAAAGGCGGCTGCTGCTTCGGTTGCGGCGCTAGGTGACTGACGTCTGTCTAACTCTGCGCAGCATGAAACACGCTGATGACGTGTGACGTCTGTGCGAGTAAGTGTATATAGAAATGCATACGTTGACAGGCAGGTAGCGCATCGTATCATTGCATTCGGAACGAATGAAATGATTGGACCTAACTTTGTTATTGCTATCAGGATGTGAAGAGACATTCAACAAAAAAAAAATCTGGAACAAATCACCTAAAGTACACTAATAAAACTGATTCTAACTCTAGCTAAAGAACTACTGAATTCACCTTTAAAGGGTCATTTATTTTTAATTTGCATACATTTTACGTTTATGCATTTGGCATAAACACTTTTATCCAAAACAATTTACATTTTATTCAAGATATAGCCTAAATATATCGGTTCAAGCATTCCATGGGAATCGAACCCATGACCAACTCCATGCTGTATGGTTATATCAGCTAAATAAGTGAAGTAAAAACGTCTCTGTTACGTATGTAACCCTAGTTTCCTGATAGGGAACGAGACGCTGCATCAAACGCTGCGGGAACGCCCCTGCGTTGTGCGTCATGAAGCACGTATGGAATCAGCCCAATGAAGAGATGAAACGTCATAGCCGGGTGACGTCATCGACCAGGAAACTATAAAGCACCCCAAAAACACAAGCGCATTAGCTTCTGATAGGCTTGAAGGAAGCGCTAACGGGAGTGCCGGGAGTATGGCGGAGCGACGCAGCGTCTCGTTCCCTATCAGAGAACTAGGGTTACATACGTAACCGAGACGTTCCCTTTCAAGGGAACTTCGAGCTGCGTCAAACGATGCGGAAACGCGAATACCCACGTCGCCATAGGACCAAATGACCGTCATGTGAGAACTAGCGCACAGAGGACGAGAGCACCTGTGCCCCAGGGGTAGAGCTTAAGTCTAGGTTATAGAACTTAATAAAAGTATGCAGTGAAGACCATCCAGCCGCATCACAAACATCACTCAGGGAAACCCCCGACAAAAGAGCTTTTGAAGCAGCCATACTCCTGGTAGAGTGGGCTCGAACAGCCAAAGGTAAAGGCTGACCAGCCGACTCATAAGCAAGTGAGATAGCCTCGACCACCCACTTGCTCATTCTCGGTTTAGACGCAGGACACCCTTTCCTGGGTGGCCCGAAACATACAAAAAGTTGTTCTGATTTCCTCCACAGGGCAGCTCTGTGGACATAAGCGTCTAATGCCCTAACAGGGCAGAGTAAATTAAGTTTCTCCTGGTCCGATGACATAAATGGAGGAGGACAGAAAGCCTGCAGAACCGTAGGTCTAACAACATTAGTAGGGACCTTGGGAACGTAACCTGGTCTAGGATGCAGAAAAGCTATAAACATGCCAGGCGAGAATTCCAGGCACGAGGGTGACACCGACAGAGCCTGCAAATCTCCGATTCTTTTTAGTGAGGAGATAGCAAGTAGAAAAATAGTTTTAAAAGTGAGAAACTTCTCGGGAACTTCTTCGATAGGTTCAAAAGGAGCTAGGGAAAGACCTTCTAATACAATGGCCAGATCCCAAGTCGGCACCCTCGTACAAACTGCTGGCCTCAGCCTCAAAGTGCCACGGAGGAAACGGGTTATAAGCAGGTGTCTCCCAAGAGAAACTCCACTGAAAGGGACGTGGTAAGCAGCTAGTGCCGCCACATACACCTTTAGTGTGGAGGGGGATAACCCTGTGGAGAAGCGCTCCTGCAGGAATTCCAGCACTGCACCCACTGGGCAGTTAACTGGGTCCTGCAGGTGTTCTCCACACCAAGAAGTGAAAAGTTTCCACTTCAAGGCATAAAGCTTCCTCGTGGATGGAGCTCTGGAGTTAAGAATGGTCTCAACAACCTCGGTTGAGAGACCGGAGTCTATGAGCTGGGCCCCCTCAGAGGCCAAGCGCACAGTTTCCACAATTCTGGGCGGGGGTGAAGTATCGTGCCGCCCGCCTGGGAGAGTAGATCCCTCCTGACCGGGAGCTCCAAAGGAGAACCGTCCAGGAGAGAAATCAGGTCCGCAAACCATACTTGGGCCGGCCAGAACGGGGCTACTAGTAGTAGGCTGACCCCGTCCCGGCGGACCCTCTCCAGAACTCCTCGTGACCTCGGCCACGGCTGCACCATAGCGTCCAACCCCAGGGGGGCTGAATGACTGATGGAGAACCACCGATGACAATGTGTGGTCTCCTTGGAAGCGAATAGGTCCACCTCGGCGCGACCAAAACTCAACCAAAGGAGCTCCACCACCTCGGGGTGGAGTCTCCATTCCCCTGGCCTCGGCCCCTGCCTCGACAGGGAGTCTGCTACCACATTCAAATACCCAGGAAGATACATTGCTCTCAGAGATAGTAGCTTCCCTTGGGACCACAGGAGGATCTGACGGGCCAACTTGTAAAGCCGGCGAGACCGCAGGCCCCCCTGATGACTTATATAAGAGACCACCGACGTGTTGTCTGATTGAACTAACACATGATGGCCTCTCAGGTCTGTTAGGAAGTGTTTCAGAGCCTGAAACACAGCCAACATCTCTAGACAATTTATATGCCACGATAGATGATGGTCCTGCCACAGACCTTGGGCTGGGCGACCACTCATAACCGCCCCCCACCCTGTGAGGGAAGCATCCGTCGTTAGCATTATGCGACGACAAAGAGCCCCCAGCACAGGACCTTTGGATAGGAACCAAGTTTCTCTCCACATGACCAGAGCACGAAGGCAGCGCCGCGTGACTTTGAACGTGCGGAGCGGATTTCCCCTCGGGGAGAATCCCTTGGTCCTGAGCCACCACTGTAGCGGTCTCATGTACAACAGGCCGCAAGGTATAACGTTGGACGCTGCTGCCATCAGACCCAACAGTCTCTGAAACTGCTTCACAGTGAGTAGCTGGCCTAGCTTTACTTGTTTCACAGCTGAGAGAATCGAAGCGATGCGGGTCGGAGAGAGTCGCGCCCGCATCGAGACCGAATCCCAAACGACACCCAGAAAAGTGGTCTTCTGGGAAGGAGATAATACACTTTTCTTTGCGTTCAGCCTCAACCCCAACTTTTTGATGTGAGCGAGGACGATATCTCGATGCCGAACCGCCATCTGCTCCGTCTGAGCTAAAATCAACCAATCGTCGATGTAATTGAGAATACGAATGCCCTGAAGCCTCAGAGGCACTAGTGCTGCATCCATGCATTTCGTGAAAGTGCGGGGTGATAAAGCTAGGCCAAACGGAAGAACCCTGTACTGGTACGCCTCGCCCCCGAAGGCGAACCTCAGGAACTTCCTGTGTTGTGGAAGGATGGAAATGTGGAAGTATGCGTCCTTTAGATCTATCGTGACAAACCAGTCCTCGGATTTGATTTGAGACACGATCTGCTTGATAGTGAGCATCTTGAATTTTAGCTTCCCTACCGAGCGATTCAATAGGCGCAGGTCTAAAATTGGACGCAACCCCCCATCCTTCTTTGGAACGATGAAGTATCGGCTGTAATAACCTGACTCCAAACTGGGAGGAGGAACCCGTTCTATAGCCTCCTTTTGAAGGAGCGTTTTCACCTCTTGTTCCATTACCAGAGCCTGCTCGGGGCCCACCACTGTGTGCAGAACCCCTCTGAATTTTGGTAGACGACACCTGAACTGGATAGCATAACCCTTTTCTACTGTCTGCAGGACCCAATGAGATATTTTTGGAAGGCTGGCCTCTGGTGTAACTTGAGCAGCAAACGCAGCGCCCTGTAACGGCGCACCGGCAGGGAACAACTGGTTTGACCGCTCTGAGACCCTCCTCAGAGGGAGCGAGCGTCCCTCGGGAAAGCGCTCGCTGGGACCGTCTGCACCCCGGCATAAAGGCGGGGTTGGCAGAACGAGCCCCTGAGGGCACCGAGGAGGAACGGGCACCGTAAAAAGAGGTGAACACCTTTCCGCCTCGGTGGGGGCCACCCTCAGTATCCTGAACGCCTTGGCGTCAGGACTTCTTCTTAGCCGAAGCCTTCTTAGCCAATATAACTGTCCTCAGATCAGTTCTATTGCTAGAAGGCTTCGGCTGAGAGTGTCGCGGCTGAGCCCACTGTCCAGCAGGGGGAGCACGAGACGCGACACTCTGCCTCTGCTGCGCTCTATGTGATGAGCTCGTAGACGGCCGGGGCTGCTCCCGCCCAGCAGCCCCAGGGACGTGAACTTTCAGGGGAAGAAACTTTTTAAAAGCTGCAGTTTGTTTCTTCTCTTCCTGGAATTTGTCGATAACCGAATTAACAGCATCACCAAACAAACCCAGGGGAGAGAGAGGAGCATCTAAAAGAAAAGCCTTTTCTTTCTTTTATATTGGTTTGGTTCAACCATAAATGTCTTTCTGCGGCCACCAGAGCTGCCATAGAACGACCCACTAGCTTGGCCGATTCTCTGGTGGCACGCAGGGATAAATCAGCAGCCTGACGCAGTTCGCGAACTACGTCAGTGCTGACCTCCTCAGTCACGTCCCTTAGCAGATCAGCCAGGTATGCCTGCAAGATTGACATTGTATGGAGGCATGACGCAGCCTGACCTGCTGCCGAATACGCTTTACCCACCAAAGTCGAGGTGTTTCTTAAAGGCTTGGTGGGTAATGCCGGTGCCTTAAAAGATGATGCTGCTTCGGGGGAGAGATGGCTCGCAAGCGTCTCTTCCACACGAGGCAAAGCACCATAACCATGAGCCTTAGCTCCCATAATATTAGAATATGTCGAAGTCTGGGGACTAAATATTCTATATGACACCGGTTTTCTCCACGATTTCGAGATCATGGAAAAACGGCAGGCGTGGAGGCTGCACACGTGACGGCAAAAATCTCTCATCCAACTTTGATTTTGAAACAGACTCCTGTCTAGTCACTGGCCATTCAATACTGAGTTTCTCAACCGCTCTTGTTAAAACCTCCATAAGCTCATCACTCTCGGGAGTGTGGGGTGGCGAATCCTCCACATCTCCCTCAACACTAACAACATCCAGCTCCTCAGAACTGGATAGCTGCAGTATTGGTGCCTCAGCCCGAGCGGAAGAAACCGCAGCGCGTGCTTCCGAACCCGGGACTGAGGCACTGGATCTCACAGGTGAAGGGAGAGATAAGGCAGAGCCCGTCTCAACCCCCGCTGAGAGATCCATCTGCGATCCCCACGATAAGCGCCGCCGCTCTGCCTCGGCAGAAGCGGGACCCGAACCGCGGGGAGCGCGCACCGAACCGGTCTCCTCAAAGAGCTCCCGGAGGGAGCGGAGCGTCCTTAACGGCAGACGCTCGCAATGCTCACAGTCAGCCCCCTCGAGAGCTGACTGGGCATGCTGCACTCCCAAACAAACAACGCAAAGATCGTGTGTATCCCCGCCCGTTAGATAACGCGAGCAGGGAGGAACACACTTCTTAAACTGTTGTTCATCCACCATATCTCTCAATATAAGGATAAATTGTTTGTGTGGTGCAGAGTATGTAAAGACAGACAATATCACACAGGGACAGATTCACATGTAGCGCAACTGAAAGCACAGAAGCTAATGCGCTTGTGTTTTTGGGGTGCTTTATAGTTTCCTGGTCGATGACGTCACCCGCCTATGACGTTTCATCTCTCCATTGGGCTGATTCCATACGTGCTTCATGACGCACAACGCAGGGGCGTTCCCGCAGCGTTTGACGCAGCTCGAAGTTCCCTTGAAAGGGAATTAAATGTAATGAAATGAAAATGTAATTTTGTAATGTTTATATATATATATATATAATTTTTTTAAAGTTGTTTTGTCATCTAATCTGCTAAAGAAATTAAGTCCAACAGTCCCGTGGTACAGAATTACAGTTAGTTATAGGGTTTGGTTTAAGGTTAGTGATTAGTATAATTATGCATAATTTACTGTTATTAATATAGTAAGTATATGTAACGTGTAACAAGGACACTGCAAAATAAAGTGTTACCAGATTGTCTTATGAATTATTGTTTAATTTATACTACAAGATAAAAGGTTTCCTTTTTGCTTTTGCTAGCACTATTTGGAACAACCCTTTCTACGTGTATTACCACATTTTTAACATTTATTTCTCTTAAAAACCGTAATAATTCAGTCACTTCCCTCTGCATGACTTTTAGGATGTGCAAATGCCAGAGTCCTGTTTCTGTGCTCCATTGCAGGTTCATGTGAGAATTTAAAGCTAGAATTATAAGAAGGAAAAAAAAAAATTCAGCACATATGAGACAGCCCTGACCTTGAAAAGCTTGTTAGCCCTTTCAACAATCTTTACTTGGTTCAAGCCATAACATTCCTTTCTTTCTTTCACAGCAAAGGAGGACTGCTTTTAAGATTCTCTCTAGGCACTGCTGTGTTCACTCACTCTGCACTCCTTTACAGGAGAACAGCCATTTTATTTATGGATAAATTAACACATCCTTTCAGCCGGATTGGCAGAATCTGAATTATTTGGGATGCACAACATGATGCATCGCCACAGACATGCAGAGGACAGTGTGTACTCTTTGAGAATACTGTCATCGCTTAAATATGAATTGATGGCAGATAAGCTGTGATGTCCTCCTCTGTCTGTAACATCCCCCCATAGCACAGAGGAACACAACGTGATAAGCCTAAAGTACAAAGGGAATACAGTAATAGCGAAGCACGAGAGGAGCACGGTAACGCTCAATCATGCTTCTTCTAAGCTCCGCCCTGACTCCTCCTCTCTGCCTTCCCTTTGGATTAATTATGCAGCTCACTGCAGCATTTTCAGTGGTGCCTGCAGTTTGTCCTGCCACAACTCCATGTTCCTCTCTCTCTTCCTCCTCCTCTTTCCCTCTTTCTCTTCTCTATTCTTACCGCCTCTATTCTTGGAGGTCTAAATTTGATTAAATTCTTCCCCCCTCTCTCTCACTCCCTCCCTTAATTCTCCGCTCTTCTTACAGCACCATGACAAGAAATAAGGGTGCAATTCAAGCTCGTCTGAAAACACACACAGATAAAGCTTCAAGCACTGCATACTGCAAACTACTGCATACTCCCCGGCTAATGCCTGGACGAGAGCATTTAACCCTTGTGGGCTCAGACCGTAACTGCATGGTCTTATTTCAGCAATTCACAGCAGCTGTTCATCAATACATCTGGCTGTAAATAATGCAGTTATTCCAAATTGTTGTCCCTGTTAGGTTTCATTCTATAGTTTGCATTCCTTTTTGTATCTTTATATGACTGGAATGCCACAAATAATAGTCTAAGATGGGCATAACAATTTACGTATTAAAGAAAATGCTGGAGGACTTAAAGGGGAGATATCATTAAAATCTGACTTTTTAAGTGTTTAAGTGATATAATCGGGTCCCCGGTGCATCTACCAACCCAGAAAATGTGAAAAGTGACAACCCAGTAACTTTATTTCAGTAAGCCTTTCACTGCAAGCATGTTAAACAATAAGCCGATCAGATTTCGCTCCCCTTCTGACATAGGAAGGGGATCTTACTATAATATTACAGTCCCTTATCTGCATGTTTCCACCCAAGGCGCCGCCATTTGGTTTTCGCAAGTGTAACAGTGTAACCAGTTCTAACGCAATGGCACAAATTCAAGCAAAGCATGCAAACTGTTCTGTCGTTGGCTGCACAGATGAACACAGAACAATATTTGACCAAACAATCTCACAGCTGTCTTATAAAGACCTCAGGAAACTGTGTCAACTTGTGTAAAAGTCACACATGCACCGATGCAAAATTTTTGTAAATATCATAATAATTTGTTAACAAACAACTATTCATTACTTCAATGAGCTCATTGTTTCTGCCTTAAATTATTATACTGTTTTTTTGTTTTTTTTTGTTAACTGTACATTTCTGAAATACATAACTTAGACAGTTACCTCTGATAACAGATCACTCTAAATTGTAATGTGGAATATGTGGAAATTTTCTGTAAAACTGCTTTGAAACGATGTGAATTGTGAAAAGCGCAATACAAATAAATGTGAATTGAAATTGAATTGAATGACAGTACATGCAAGCCGATGAGTTTCAATGAGTATCAATGAGAATTAATGTAACTCTACAACAACTACATAAATGTATCCACTAACCATTCAGAATTGTCCAGGTTCAGTCTAAAAATTGCAACCTCTTCCCGACTCTCTCCATGTCATGGGTGGTTGCTGGCAGACAGATTAGGAAGACGTATACGATTCTCTAAAGATCCAACAGAAAGGAAAACGGATAGCAACACAAACTTAACATAATGCCCCCTCCTGGTAGGCATAATCTCACACCGTGAAAAGAAGGTAAAGAGGATGAGGGGATGGTGAAGGGATGGTTAAGGGGGCTGGCAAAGGGATGGCACAGACAGGCAGTTGAAGAGGATGAGGGGCTGGTGAAGGGATGGCACAGATAGGCAGATGAAGAGGATGAGGGGATGGCAAAGGGGTGGCACAGACAGGCAGATGAAGGTTCTGGGGGTGGACGGACGACCGGGAGGAGGACGAACAACAAAGTCCAGGGTGGTGATGAAGGTGGAGTGAGCCAAGGGGTGGCCTTGAGCAGGGGCTGATGGGTGGTGCCCCACGGCGGCGTTGATGGAGGGAGGAGCTGTGGTGGAATACTGATGAGGGCCGCCATGGGGCTGACCGGAGAAGACGATGGCGAGGACAAGTCCACAAGTCAGCAGCGGAGGTGAAGCGATGTCTGACCTCGGTGGAGCCGACGTGCCGAGGGAGTCCGTGCAAGACCAAATGGCTGATGGTCCACGCCGAGGTCGAGGGTGGATGGAGTGCAGGTGCGGGAGCCAGGGTGACAGGTCGAGGCAGGGCGTAGCGCACCGAGGCTGCAGGCGGAGCTCCTCATGCCCAGGAGGAGATGGCTCCCGACAGGTCCGAGGTGGTGCCAAGCTACTGAGAGGCAGAGGTGGTGCCGAGGGACTGAAGGTTGACGGAGATGACTGGGTGGCACAGATGGCTGGAAACTGGGGGAGAGACTGAAATTCCAATGCAGAATCCCCCAAAAAAGAAAGTGTTCGGGATAGTTTGGAGAGGTGATGGGAGAGGCTGTGATTGGCTCACTTCCGAACCCTCGAAATCCACCAGCACTCCCTCGACGATAAATGGCTCGGCCGGCTCACACACCTGGTCAGGCGCGCGCTGCTCTGGCTCCGTGGCGATATGGTCCTCGGTCGCTCTTGTGGCTGCGGGCTCATACATCATGACGGTCTCCATCACGCTACCTGCGGTGGGCTCAGGTAGACGATCCTCGCCGTCTGGGTGGTTCTGGCTGGGAACTGGATGGGGAGTGAGGCTGGCGGCATCCTCGACATCGAGCGCAGATCCGCAGAACGCCAGCACCCACTCCACATATGACGTGAATCTCCCTCGAGGAACCTCCCCGGACAACTGTGCACATGTGGCAGCGTTGAGTCCGACATGCACGAACATGCACAGGCAGTTGTCCGGGAAGGTGGTCTGATGAGCGAGACTCAAAAAAGTATTTCTCGAGGGAGTGTTCTCCCTGCTCAAGGCACATGAGTTAAACTGCTGGAAAGTCATTTTCATTTTTGTGAATGAAAAAGGTCTGCAAAGTTTCAAAGATCAAAGTGCACGATAAATAAAGTTATTTTCTCCCAAAAGAAAGAACCAACTCTGAACTGCCGGAAACAATTTTTCAGTAATTCCAGTCTCACTTCCTGTTACAAACCTACATAGGGTTGTAACATATTTGCATTATGCCAGCCTATGGTCTTCATTGGCTGCCTGTGAACAACATTTAATTTGGCCCACCCTCAAACACTGTAGTTTTGGTTTGTGTTGTCGACATGTCGAGAAGACCGTGTTTTCTTCACTTCCAAAGCAAATCCGCTTTGATTCAAAGGATGAGGATTCTGGCTCGAATTGATACGGTAAAAACTGCATTGGTAAAAACAGTGATACTGTCCGTATCAGTGTCTATCAAGTGCAGAGAAAGTTTCAGAGCAGGGATTCAGATGATGGGTATTTTGTTTCTGACACACACTATAAGCGGTAGACCAATCACAACAGACTGGGGCATCTGACCAATCAGAGCCGAGTAGGCTCAGGGACAGGAGGGGTTTAGACTTAAGGATTCAAACCTTTTGAGACACCATGAGAAAAGAGGTGATGCTGTAATGTACACTCACCTAAAGGATTATTAGGAACACCATACTAATACTGGGATGCCAGAGTCACTGTCAAGCCTTCTTGAGGTGTCGTGGGCTAGTCGACGAAACACTGAGGACGGAAGGTGCCCACTTGAAGACCCTAGAGATGTCCCCTACTCGGCTCAATCCAGACGGTTGTCTGGACAGAAAGAGATTCACATCACCATATGGAAGGAAGCGTAAATGGATGAAGAGGCATAGGTTACTGTAAAGCTACGTCTTAGTTTGTGCTTATCTTGGCAAAAGCCGAGTACAAATCAGCATGAAGTTTTAACATCTACTCTCGTGTAATGAAAATCTGTGTTTGACCCCCTTTCGCCTTCAGAACTGCCTTAATTCTACGTGGCATCGATTCAACAAGGTGCTGAAAGCATTCTTTAGAAATGTTGGCCCATATTGATTGGATAGCATCTTGCAGTTGATGGAGATTTGTGGGATGCACATCCAGGGCACGAAGCTCCCATTCCACCACATCCCAAAGATGCTCTATTGGGTTGAGATCTGGTGACTGTGGGGGCCATTTTAGTACAGTAAACTCATTGTCATGTTCAAGAAACCAATTTGAAATGATTCGAGCTTTGTGACATGGTGCATTATCCTGCTGGAAGTAGCCATCGTAGGATGGGTACATGGTGGCCACGAAGGGATGGACATGGTCAGAAACAATGCTCAGGTAGGCCGTGGCATTTAAACGATGCCCAATTGGCACTAAGGGGCCTAAAGTGTGCCAAGAAAACATCCCCACACCATTACACCACCAGCCTGCACAGTGGTAACAAGGCATGATGGATCCATGTTCTCATTCTGTTTACGCCAAATTCTGACTCTACCATCTGAATGTCTCAACAGAAATCGAGACTCATCAGACCAGGCAACATTTTTCCAGTTTTCAACTGTACAATTTTGGTGAGCTCTTGCAAATTGTAGCCTCTTTTTCCTATTTGTAGTGGAGATGAGTGGTACCCGGTGGGGTCTTCTGCTGTTGTAGCCCATCCGCCTCAAGGTTGTGCGTGTTGTGGCTTCACAAATGCTTTGCTGCATACCTCGGTTGTAACGAGTGGTTATTTCAGTCAAAGTTGCTCTTCTATCAGCTTGAATCAGTCGGCCCATTCTCCTCAGACCTCTAGCATCAACAAGGCATTTTCGCCCACAGGACTGCCGCATACTGGATGTTTTTCCCTTTTCACACCATTCTTTGTAAACCCTAGAAATGGTTGTGCGTGAAAATCCCAGTAACTGAGCAGATTGTGAAATACTCAGACCGGCCCGTCTGGCACCAACAACCATGCCACGCTCAAAATTGCTTAAATCACCTTTCTTTCCCATTCTGACATTCAGTTTGGAGTTCAGGAGATTGTCTTGACCAGGACCACACCCCTAAATGCATTGAAGCAACTGCCATGTGATTGGTTGATTAGATCATTGCATTAATGAGAAATTGAACAGGTGTTCCTAATAATCCTCTAGGTGAGTGTATATTATGAGAAAATTCAAGTGTTTTTTGACCTTGGATACATGTAAACCTATTGTTGGAGACCTTCAAAACAAAACTAGGAATCTTTAAAATAGCATACAATGGGGGCACTTTAAAGACTCATAGGCACTGTCCCAAATAGCACACTTCACATAGACTTACAACCTTTTGGACTTACAATGGCCACAGTGTGCGTGTGATCGTGAAGTCCACGAGACCATAGGGTGTACCATTTTTGAGTCGATATGCATCCTCAATGTGCACTTTTGATGATCGCTCTCCGCAGCAGACCTGACAGTTGAAGTGTCGTTACATCTGGTCAGAACACTTAGTTGTGACAAGGCAGTCCGAGCCTGACTATTTCATCTTAATACAAATAAATTTGAACAGAGTTCAACAGAAAAATATGTCGACTGTACACGTTGTTGCCTTTCACAGTTTCACAGACCTTGAGAAACATGGCTTGGCAGTTCTGCAAGTGTTTATTGGAGTTCTCAAATTGATATAATAATATTTTTAACTGTGACTTTAACTGTTTCTACGCTATGACAGGCCTCATGGATCAATATTTTTTTATCCATTTTGGTGATATATCAAGCTTTCAACAAAAGTCATTCCTTTCCCTAATTCATTAAATATGCTAATTAAAAAACGAATTGCCTAAATTTAAACTTTCAGCAACAGTGACAAAACAAACTGCCGGTGTTGATACAACATACATTCAAGTAGTATTTTACAAAGTTGGTGAGATAAAAAAAAAAAAACATATTGCTTCTCAAATGCTACCCGTGCTTGTTTAGAATCTGTTGATCTTTCAAATCCGAAGTGATGCATTCATGTGTCGGATAACCTAATGTATTATAGATATATTGACATTATATTGTATATTAAAGGTTGCTTTTCCATTTATAGCCCCTTGAAAGCATATTTAAATGAGTTTGTACAGAAGCAATGCACTGCTTTTACCTTTACTCTCTGAGTAGGATGACAGAACAGAGTACTAAGTAAAAAATATTGATATTTTAACTTAAAATCAAAAATGCACACTGTCCACTCAAGTGGACATCTGAAAATCTCTTGGAAAAATGTGAGAAAAAAATAATAAGTTCATGCCCTAAGAGCAAGAAGAATACATAGGGGGGAAAAAAACCTGAGGCTGTGATAACTCATGCATGAAAGGGTTAATAGTGTATTCAAGATCGGTTTTTCTATTCCCTGGGATTCGAAACCCATGACCTTGGCATTACTTAGTGCCATGCTGTCAAACATGAATGACTTAAAAGCTCTTCAACACAAAAGAATGTGAAAGCATTTGACGGTCATTTAGAGACATAGAGCATTTTGACAGGGGACGTCACCTTGTGCGGCCGGACCTCGCTGTGACACCGCATCAGATTGAGTGATGCGCTCAGAGGACAGGAATACTATTTTGGATGCACCGCGTGGGGGTTGGTCAACCGCTTTATGAATATCACATAGAACACACGAGTATGATACACATTAGAATAAGAGTAATGTTTGGAGTGTGTATGCTGCACTTTCAGTGGGGGGGCTGGGCGCTGCAACATACCGCAGTGCTTGAAGCTTTCAGCACACCCACTCCATCATCTCCTCTCTCGCTCATACTCACCCACAGTGCCCCTCTGTCTTTTATGTTCCTGTACCATTCTCTCTTTCTCCAACACATGCTCCTCCCTCTTTCTTCTGCCCTACATAGACTATTTCCTCTCCTTTACACTGCTTACACAACACCACTCTCCCGTCCTCATATACACACACTATGAACAGATAACACACACACACATAGGCCTACACACTTCCCCTAATGTAGTAACACGCACAGTCAAGCTTTGCTGTACCAAGATTTATCAGCTTGTCATCAAGCCCAGCAGGAAGACCAGTACTTGTTCGAATGAATCGATTGCCCATTGCACAGGGATTAGTTGGGGGAAATTTACCAGAATGTTTTAATTAAAATCTGTAATGAGACCTAACTTCTTGCCTGGTTGACTTCCATTACCTCATTAGTATTATTTAAGGATCGTATTTAAGCAGTTTTATTTGCAGTGGTAATGTGTTTCCTATTGAAAGAGGAAGTTAGGGCAGGACATTTTGAAGGACATGCCTATAGTCCTTTAGGCTACGTCTACATTAAACGGGATACATTTGAAAACGTCTTTTTCGTTTCAAAACGCTCTCCATCCACACTAGCGTTTACAAGCATTTTCCAAATGTTTCTAAAAAAACAACAACGCTAAATTCACCTTACAGCGAGTGTTTAAACCCTCATAAAAGCTCACTGACATGATACAGACGGAACAGGCATCATAAAGTTCTCATGCTATTCTTCAGACAGGATCATTTTATTTAACAAAATATCTCACCATTCACTGATGTATCCAGGTCGCACTCAGTCACCATTATGTGTTTAGTCTAAAACGCAACTGCTCTCATGTTTTCCTGCAGGACAGCATTATTGCGAGTACATTTTCTGCCCTCTTTGCAGGACTGTGATATGAAGAGTGTACAAAGAAACATATCTTTAACAACATTATGAAAGTGAATGGCAGAGGTGGAAAGAGTAATAAAATATTCTACTCAAGTAAAAGTACTACTACTTCAATGAAATTTTACTTAAGTACAAGTAAAATTACCGGTCAAAAAATCTACTCAAGTAAAAGTAAAAAGTAGCTTATTTAAAATGTACTCAGAGTAAAAGTTACTGAGTTACTTTTTTAACAGCGGGGGTGGGGGACTCTCCCGTGTATGGTGGTAATGGTAGGAGATTTTCACAGTATGATAACGTCTCAGAAAATATCACGGTTTACAGTATTAATCAATTATTAAATAAATAAATTGTATTAAATTATGGTTATTATTATAATTATTATTATTATTATCATCAGTTAAAATGACAGTTAAATTAATGAAAACAGGTTTTTTTTGTTTGTTTTTTTGCTTTTATTATAACAAACTTGAAACCATTTGTTTGTTTTGTTAATTAAAAAAATTCAATTTCAATAAAACATGTCTAATCAATTAAATTTGATAATTGATAATGAATTAGATTAACAACTTATTTTTAACGTTAATAATTTATTAAAATGTTTAAGAATAATATTGTCCTATGAAATGTATTTATTCAGAAAATGAATGTTTCTTTTTATGATTTAATCCAAATATATTATCAAAAACGGTGGTAATCAAATTTAAATTTAAACTTGTGTCCTTTTGGGGAAGCGCTGCAAAAACGGATTTACTAAATTAAACCATGGACAAAAAATATATTTCTTTAATGTTTAAAGAAAATGTATTATTATTGTTGTTGTTATTATTATTATTTTGAGAAGTAGAATAGTAATATATTTCTGTCATAATTTCGCCTAGTAAAACCGAACTTTTATTTTGACGGGTTGTAGTGAAGACCAAAAATGTAGAAAAGTATTTCAAAGTGTAGTTGACAATGGTTTTGTTTTTCTCAAATAAAATGATGAAAATGCTCATTAGGCGTTCTCTCAGAGCAGCTCTGGAAATGTTCATGTATTCATATCCTCAAATTGTTTGTGAGACGCTGAAAACACCATGAAACGTCACGCCTACTTGAGTATGTAAGTTAGTAGAAAAAGCGGCGCAGCTCAGCAGAACAAATAGGGATATATTTACATGCAGTATTTTTGTGCTTAAATATTCAAAGACCATGTCGCGATTGGATTTATTGCACAGTTCTACTTTCCATGTATTCATGCATCCATTATTTTGCGTGTTTTACGTGACATCTGCGTTATGTGAATTCCATTTTCATGACTGGATTCTGGGATTCCCTCAGCATCACGTAAATTATTCGGCCTTAAATTATAATCGGGACATACCTTTATCTGCAGGAGGGATGGTGTGTCTTATGTATATCCTCCTTTTGCAGCCACTTTGCGTCCACATTTTTTGCAAATTGGATATTTATCCTCGAGGACAACCACGTTTTTTTCCTACAAAGTATTTTCGTACTGGCCATAATCCGCTTCATAAGAATTCGAGGGCGCTTCGCTTTCAGCTTCAGCTGGGTCTGCGTCACCTTTCTTGCACGTTTGTTCTCCCGCCCTTTAACCAATGCAGTAGTTTCCGGAGTGTGATTTTTTTTTTCTCCCTTGTATTATTATTTTTTACTCAGTAACGGATATGATTTCAAATGTAGCGAAGTAAAATACTTCAAACAAAACTTACTTAAGTAAAAGTAAAAGTACAGATTTTAAAAACTACTTTAAAAAGTAGAAGTACACAAAAAAACTACTTAATTACGTAACGCGAGTAAATGTAATTCGTTACTTTCCACCTCTGGTGAATGGCGAATAACAGGCACAATACCGCTATACACATACATATCTATTAGCGTTGGAAGAATAAACATGCGTATCGTTTTCAAATACCTCTGTTTTCACAGTCCACACTACAACGCGGAAACACAATTTTCAAAGTTATCCTCTTGGGAACGCGTTTACAAAAAGCTACGTCTTCGCATGACAAAAACGTGTGTCAGTGTGGACAGAAGGCCAAAACGGAAAGAGAAAAATGCGTTTTCAAACGAAAACATATTAGTGTGGACAAGGCCTTAGCTGATCTGTTTCTGGGTCACTTGCTAGAGGAAACAAAGGAGCATTAGCTAGCATTGCAAAGCACACCATTATTTGCTGCTTGCTATTGCTAGTCAGAATTACAAAGTACTTATATAATTACCTTTATTATACCTCAATTATGTTGTTTATTGCATGTATCACAACAGTTCAGAAATGAAATGTCCGGCGAGTGGCGCTAAAATGCAAAAAAAAAATGTAGCCTTATGAAATAATGTGCCAGCTACACTAATGCCTAAACCTAACTGATAATGTTATCAAAAGCAAATATGAGATGAAAACGCATTTTCTGAAGCAACCATGCCATTTTAGCTTGCTTCTACAAGTGTTCTTTCGTCATGACTCGTGTTTCACGGTCCACATCGCAAATTTCAATCCTGTATCAGGTGAGCTACTGAGCAAGTTTACTATCTGAAAAGCTAAACACATGGAGCTGACACAGATCATGTGATCAAAATGTATTAAAGGTGACATATTATGCCCCTTTTCACAAGATGTAATTTAATCAAAATACCCCCCAGATAATTTAGTATAGTTTGTCAAATTTGTCTCTTTTTGAGTGTGCAAAATGTTTGTGTCCCTTTAAATCCAAATGAGCTGCTAGTCCCCGTCTCCGTTCTGAAGAGGCCGATCCTTTACACGAGCTTCAGATACTCTGGCAATAACAAAACATGCAAATAATTAAAAATCTCAGGAATAACCAGTAGCGGAGTGAAGCCTTACGGAGAGACTGAGGAAGAGGTTGCAACTTTTAGACGCACCTGGACATTTCTGAATGGTTATTGTATACATTTATGTAGTTGTTGTGGAGTTACATTGATTCATCTCATCGACTTGCATGTAGCCTACCGTCATGTTAAACTTTTACACAAGTTGACACAGTTCCCTGAGGTCTTTATAAGACATCTGTGAGATTTTTTGGTCAAATAGTGTTCGTCTGTGCAGCAACGACAGAACACTTTGCATGCTTTGCTCATACTTTTGCTTTAGTATTGGTTACGCTTGGGAAACCATATGGCGGCGCCGTGGGTGGAAACGTGCAGATTAAGTGACGGTAATATTATAATAAGATCCCCTTCCTATGTCAAAAGGGGAGCAAAATCTGATCGGCTTATTTTTTGACATGCTTGCAGTGAAAGGCTTACTAAAACATAGTTACTGTTGTCACTTTTCACATTTTCCGGGTTGGTAGATGCACCGGGGACCCGATTATATCACTTAAACACAGATCAAATCAGATTTTCATAATATGTCCCTTTAATGTACAAATCATGCACTATGGTAAACGTGTTTTTAGATCATAGCATAGTGTTGTGCAAGGAACCTTCTCCTGTAATCAAGTGTGAAAAGGAATGAAAGTTGTTGGTGTTTTACTGCATGTAATATTAACTTCAGCTGATGACTGAATTGTATGTATATATACATTTTTGGAGGTTTACAGATTTTTCTAACGAGACTATGTTGCATATAGATTAACTCAAAGCTAATAAAACCCACAAGACTAGAAACCTGGAGGGCCACTGTCCTGCAGTGTTTAGCTCCAAAACACCTGACTGGAAGTTTCTAGCAATCCTGAAGACCGTGATTAGCTGGTTCAGGTGTGTTTAATTTGGGTTGGAGTTGAACTCTGCAGGACAGTGTTCCTCCGGGAACTCATCTTGACACCCCTCTTTTATATAACACATGGCGCCCTCTACTGGCTGGAAAGCATAAGCTGATAAAAAGGCATTTAAGGTTTAAGCGGGGGTTAGGGTGCAGGGGAAGGGTTAACAGTATAAATATAGATTTAATTACTGAAAAAAATTACAAATGTAATTACATGCAGGTAATTATAATAATATAAGTACAATGTAAAAACATGTATGTACATAATAATTGCATTGTTTCAAATGATTGATTTAAATGTTAGTACATACAAGTTAAAGACACTTTATAAAGTGGGACCAACAAAGCTATTAACATTTGATAATTTTTGCTGTTTATGTGTTAATATGATATCTTAACTATTGATATAACTAACACTCTTTCTTACTTTTTATTTCTCATGATTTTAATAATAAAGGCTATCTTGTAATTGATTATATAAAGAACCCTAACACAAAATAGAAGTAGGCTATAATCACCTAGATCTTTAAACACTACAGCCAATAATACAGTCAAAACTAAGCATTCAGAGAGTTGTAGTACACCTTGTAGTTATCCATCAAATGAATAACAAAATCGTTGTTTGCCTTTAGTAATATAAGGTATATGTTCTGATGCTGGATTTTGAGGTTACACAATAGTCCAATCTATACTGTCCCAATAACGAATCACCCATGCAGATTTGGTAACATGCCTTCAAATTAAATGATTTCTGAGTATTTTGCACAATGGAAAAGTAAATAACAGGATTTTTATGCAGACATCATATTTTAAAATGGCTACTTACCATATGTGCCGAGTGTCCCAAAGAGAAACTTAATGGGATGTTAAGCCAAAAGCCTCAGAAAAGCACTATATTGTCTAAAATCTCCTCTCTTGAGGTGCCTTTAAAGAATACGCAGTGGCTTCAGTCGTCCGGCGTTATTCACAGTATAACTGACTCAGAGTTGAAGATCAGTTGATGCAGAAGCAGAAGAAAACATACATGCAGGATATTTCCTCTGCTCACTCAGCCCTTTAATATTTTACTGCTGTACTTACCAGCAGTGTCTCCTGATTGGCTGAGCTGCTGCACAGTAATGTATGCTCTTGCCTTTAATTGGATGGAGACAATTTATGAGGCCCTCTCTCTCTCTCTCTCTCTCTCTCTCTCTCTCTCTCTCTCTCTCTCTCACACACACACACACACACACACAGAAACACACAGAGATTTTTAAATCATCTATATTATCTATATTTAAATCATCCATCTATATTTTTAAATCTACATGTCATCCAATCCCTGCGCTTCCTCTGATATTGCACAGCTCAGCTATCCTCTCTCTCTCTCTCTCTCTCTCTCTCTCTCTCTCTCTCTCTCTCTCTCTCTCTCTCTCTCTCTCTCTCTCTCACACACACACACACACACACAGAAACACAGAGAGAGAGTTTCTGTGTGTGTGTGTGTGTGAGAGAGAGAGAGAGAGAGAGAGAGAGAGAGAGAGAGAGAGAGAGAGAGAGAGAGAGAGAGAGAGAGAGAGAGAAGAAAGAAAGAGAGAGAGAGGATAGCTGAGCTGTGCAATATCAGAGGAAGCGCAGGGGATGGATGACATGTAGATTTAAAAATATAGATGAAGGCAGAAGAGAGAACAAACTGTAAACATTTACTGTAACATAGCTTTATCGAGATCAACATACAAATGAGGAAAAGCACAAGGAACCAATAATATATTAGCAGTTCCACAATAATTAATTTTGAGAGGGGAGAGGTGTGACTGTATTTGTGTGTGCGTTTGTGTGTGTGTGTGTTAATAGGAGGAGTCTTTATGCACGATTATGGATTATTTAAATGTTCATAAAATAGATTCAAAGGGTCATGACAGGACAAAAGGTAGGAGATACTTGCTATAAAGTGTATGTTGGCAGTGTTAAGTGTTCTTGCAGTAAATGGTAAAATAATTTGCGTGACCAGTGATTATGATTACAATAATAAATGATAATGATATGATAACAAATAACAGTTTGCAATATCAAGTAGCAGAATTAATTTTTTTTTGTACAGTTAAAATAAATGGAAGTGGATGAGACTGGAAGCCTCTACACATTCAGGTTATCTAAGTTACGTTAATAACAAGGTGAAAACGCATACGACCCGTGTTTCTCACTTTAAAGGGAACCCTTCAACCTTCAACTACTTCTAGTTCAGTTCTCGCGCGTGCGTGTCGTGGAAATCTCTTGAAGTCTCGTTTCAGGCCTACAAGGAAGAAAAGGAATAGTCGAATAAAGTCGTTATTTTTGTTTGTTTTTTCGCACAAAAAGTATTCTCGTCGCTTGATAAACTTATAGTTGAGCCACTGTTGTCACATGGAATATTTAAACATTTTCTTCATTGACTTTCTGGGCCGTCAGGATTCATTCCCTTAGGGAGCCTATGGAGGAGTGATCCAGCTGTCACATTTAATCAAAAATATCTTCATTTGTGTTCCGAAGACGAACGAAGGTCTTACGGGGTTGGTACAGCATGGGGGTGAGTAATTAATGACTTAATTTTCATTTTTGGGTGAACTAACCCTTTAACTTTGAAATACATAAAAGGACAGAAACTAAGCTACTATATTTCACCGCTAGATGGCGATGTCTAATCTTTTGTTGTTGTTGGAAGGAATAAGGTTGATCAAATGAGAAAGAGGACAGTGTTAATTCCTGGGCTGGTCGATGTAAAATAAATTATTATTATTATTATTATTATTAGTAGTAGTATTAAGTACTGTTTTTAATTTTATTATATATTATACTATTTTATATGACATATACATTGTGCAAGACTGCATTTTTCTTAGGTTCTATCTAGTGTAAGCTCTTGCAATGCTACTAGCATAATATCTATATCTACAGCTATACATGTCATGTAGCATATGTGAACAATATTCCTTTTTGACATTTGTTTTTCTGAGCCAATATGATTATTCAAATGTAAAGTAAATATAAATCAGCAGTAGTTATTTTCTCATGAAAATAACACACTGTCATTAATAATTAAAGACAATGATTAATTATTAACCGTAACATTGACCTAAGCATTAAGCATGCCTCTAGCAGTTAAAACATAAAAGAACATTGTTTTGGTTGTGCTGTGCGGATGAATATGTTTCATAAACATTCACAGAGTTGCCAAGTCCGGTTATAATACACAACTTTTGGTTTCTTGTTTTAAGTCGCGTAAAAAAAAAAAAAAAAAAAAATCACAGGTCGCGGATTGCTTATATTAAAAAATATGGGTGCAAGGAAAATATGATAAGCAACTTCGTTTCTTTACATTTATGGTCACTGTTTTCTCCAATGCATTGATTGACACAGTCTGCTAATAGCCAATAAGTGCTGTAGCGAAATTCGTCCTCGATTCCGCCCACTCCTTCCCCTTCTCCCCCTCATTGGAGAATAACAATCACATGTAACATGCAAGCCCTGATTAAAAGACGACCCCACCACCTTTTCAAGATGTACCTTTTGGAAAAAGGCTTTTGAGGACCAAATCTAGTCTTTTATAAAGAAAATATTTTATTAGAAAATATAGTATTGATCAAATGTAGCCTACCAACAATCACAACAATAAACACTTTATGGCATACCTTAAAAATAACCTAGTTCTCATTTCCAGTAGATTTCACAATGACTCATTTCTAACAGCGACAGATGTTGGCATGTCAAAAAACACAGGCGTTTGATCCGCATTATCTATCTGATCCAGGGGATATGAATGTTTTTTCCGGCAAGCTCTGGGCAAGAGTCGTTCTGCCGCGTAATGCTAATCCATTGCGCCCCATCATTCTTAAGGTGCGTGTCCAATGGCGCAAAGCAAGCGGAGCAGTGCGAGCGTTTTCCTATTGAAGTTGAGCGTGAGAGTGAAGCTAAACTTCTATAGGAATGAACTGAAAACACTCGCTCTGCTTCGCGCCAGTAGACACGCGCCGACACCGTATTCTTGGCTTGCTTATTGAGAGTTGTTTGATGACTCCGCTGCATTTATCAGTCCTGGGGTGCACACTTGTTTTACACGTATTTGGCGCTCCCTATTGTTGCAGGTGTATTATAGACGTGTGAAAGTCTAGACCCTGAATATAATTCAACCCAATTTTTTCAGATGTATTTCCAAGAAAAAAAAAAAGTCTTATATTAACAGTTCAATTGATCATTTGATCAATTAAATTCTGCCTTTGAAAAGGTCGTTGAGCATCCATCGTACAAAATGTACAGCACTTATCAGCAATGTCATAGCCTATTGCATGTTCAAATACTTAGTGGGTATGCAAGGAGAGACGGCAGAAGCATCTACATTGCAGCTTCCAGGCACTAGATGACTCTCCATATATGACTGCTGTGTTTGTGTTCTAGAGCAATGGGAAGAGGTGAAGTTACATTTCCAGCTGTGCAAAGATCCAAAACGATGCTATGCTGCAAAAGTACTCTACTAAATGTACTGTGATCCCTTGAACAAACTCTACCTGGAGTTTCTCATGCCCATCTTTCAAGAGTTTTCAAGAGTCAACAAATTGTTCCAACTCGAAAATGGGAATGCATTCAAAATGCTGGACTGCCTACAAGTAATTCTTACACTTCGTTTTTAAAGAGTAATCACACTCAGCGCCATTCCTCCATCCGATTCCAAAGTCCTTTATGTCAATTTGAACGAAACATCCAGTCATCTGCCCGTGTGTGCGGTTAATTTCACTTTGCAGTTTACTATTGCTCTTGGACAAGCAAAGCTTGACAGCACTGTTGAAACAAATATGAACAGATGGCGGGACCGTCTTCTGGAAGCAGAGAAGCAGGTGCAGAATAGGCTCCCAGCAAATATCCATGGAAATCCATGACTTTATTCCGCCCATCAGTGATTCTATCACAGAACAAACCACAGTTAGCAGCAATAACCATGCTGAAAATGTACACCGGTGATCTTGTTAGGCTGGATGGAGAGTATAAGGCAATCGGCAGCAGTGGGAAGCAGTGTTTTAAATATCTGGCCCTGTTAGCTCTGTCCCTCTTATAATGCCTCTGAGCAATGTCGACATAGAAAGGGTGTTTTGTTTGTATCATTTAATTTTTTTTTTTTTTTTTTTTTTTTTTACAAATGAACAATGCAAAATCTAAACTGTGGAACAGAATGGGATAGAATAATCTCAGTATCATGTTTGCTTTTGCTACGGCCTAAGAAGACTTGAGTTTTTTTTTTAAAGGACTTTGTTCCAAGCCAGGAGATGCAGGAGACAGGGGAGAGAATGGATGACCTGCTTTTATAAGGTAAATCTCATTTAATAAGTAACATATTTTTGTTTTGTATTAATTATTACAGGCTATAATAAACAAACAAGTATAAAACTAACTAATACTAATACGGTTACTAATACTAACAGTAGATACACATTATATCTACACAGTGGATATAATATTTTATTATAAATATTCTCTTTTCCTTTTCTCCGTTTCCATCTCTCCAATCCTATTCTGCTCACAGGTGATTGGAGATGAGTGAATAGTGCGTGCCCTCCTGTTTTGTTGCAATTTGAGGATTTTTGTAAAATATCAGAGTGGTTTCAGTTTAATATGTTCCAGGCTCATTTATTGATGATAAATAATTGATAAATAATATAATGACATTGGGCTTGTTTGGGGCTTGTTTTTTAAGTGGTTGCTTAATTATCTGTCTTCAGTTTGAATTGGCAACACTGTTCACTACTAGGCTTAAGAGATATAACCAGTTTAGATGTAAAGGATCTCAAGCTGACTAGCTGAAGATGTTACTGTATCTTTAATCATTAATAGACACAGTACTTCCTTGAAAAATAAATTCCAGCACAGCGCTATACTGAAATTACCCTTCACAACTCCCACCGTCGACTCCACCGTGGGCTGTCACCCCAACAAAGCTCTGGGTCTCATCTATTAAGCCATTCATCCCATCTGCTCCTCCCCGGTCGTCGTCCTCTGGCAGTCTGTTTACCTGTTTTTCCATCCCTTCCCTACTCCTTTTGTCATCCCTACACCATCTCCTCATGCACCTCCAAAGCCCCCACCACCCCTCCCTCTTAGGGAGGTCCTTCCAGGAGGGGGCATAATGTCATGGTTCTGTTCAGTTCGTTTCATTTTAATGGACTTTTAGTTTTGTTTTCACTAGTCATGTGTTTTGTTTCGCGCCACTCATTCATTTCTATGGACACTTATTACACTTATTGTTCGGTACCTCTATGTATTTCATTTCCTCCCTGTTCACTCTCAGTTGTCGGTTGTTGTTCGTGTTTGTGTTTCACGCATGCCATTATGCCTTACTGCCTTCCTGTTTAATCAATTTAGTTGTTATTTTTATATCCAGTCTTCAGTCTTCTTCAGTCTACATGCCAGAAAAAAAATTACCTAAAATGGAATTTACTTGATTTCATGGAGAGATTTTGCTGTGTTGGCGTTACCTGCCCCTACGACAATGAAACCCTGCAGTCATTATTCTGGATAGGGGCAAACTATCACCATCCCGTTGACCTCCCAGTTGACACCTCTGAACAAGACTGGAGAGAGGCCGGCATCAGGTGTCTGGAGAGCATCTATTCCCGCGCAGACGGAGAGCGACCGCCCGCCCGCCCGCCCGCCGTGATGAGTGAGCCAGATCCCGAGGAGAAGAGGACAGCACCGACCATCTACCCAGAACAGGAGCCCCAGAGTGTGTCTGACTTGGGGTGTGAGCCCGCGACATCAGCAGCTGAGGGAATACAGGTGGAAAGGGAGATTGTGGACTGGCTGAACTGGCTGATTATCATGGATACAGAGGTACTGCCTCCCACCCTATCCTAGTATTATCTGGTATTATCTGTTGGTCCTGAACCATCGCTGTTTCAAGACAGCACTAAGAACTCTATGGACTGTAATCTATCTGTTTGTTTTGAATAATTGCTGTTTAATAGCTGTTACTTATTCTTTGACTTGTGGGGAAGTGGATTTACCTCTATTTATCACACCAAGCTTACCTCTATCACCCTCACCGCAAAGCTCAGCTAGTCCTCCAGCCCTGCCTCTGCTGGATGCCTGCAGCCCTTCGTCTTCCCTAGGAATACTTTGCTATGAATTGAATCCTCAGGTAGTGCAACCCCCAGCCTTGCCCGAGTGAGAGGATCCTGTGGATCCACCTCTGATCCCTTCGCTCCACCTCGGACCATCGACCTGTCGGCTCCACCAGAGATCCTCGACCTTGCGGCTCCACCGGGTTCAATCATCCCACCGGCTCCCCTTGGTCAGTCATCACTCTACTTCTGCCACGGACTTGCGAGCCTTTAGCTGCGCTCAGTGCCACCACCCCTACAGTAGGGCGGGAGTAACTATGACTGTTACAGGGCCCTGGCGCCTCCTCGTGGCGACCGCTGGGGAGGGTGGTTTCCACCCGAGCTAAGATCCGGGCCCACTTCGCACGGGCTAACTCCCCATGCGGTAGTGTTCTACTGGTTTCGTCAAAGAATAATGGAAAAAAAAGTCCCTGGTCCCTCTGGAATCCAGGGCAACAGTTGAAGTGGAAATGCAAGGGAAGCTGAGCGGACCATGAATCATGACTGTCTTGACTGTGCTAGATCCTTTCCATGTGCGAGAAGTCTGGGGATGCACAGGCACCACCAACATGCCTCAGAAGTGAACCTTGAAAGGATCGACGTCCTTCAGGGCAAACGGAAAGGATGGACAGAGATGGAGGACTCTGAATTGCGAAAACTTGCAGATTTTCTGTGGGAGGAGGGTATGATGAAGAAAGATATATTATCTCTCCTCCAGGGAAGTTTTCAACATCGTTCCATTGAAGCTCTGAAAAAGAGACTTCAAATCATCAAATGGGACCCTCAGAGATTTAACATCGAGCCAAGCCAGAACATCCCAATTGATACAGATACACAAACAGATCTACTATCACAGCCCCGATCATTAAATCTGAGGGCGTGGACTGAGGAGGAAGATATTAAGCTGTACCCTAGAGCGGATGCGGAGTGGAGAATGGAGATGACCAAAAAAGAACTGATAGACAGTTTACGTCTAACTATGGCTGAAAGATCAGAGATAGCTATTCAGAAACGCCTATCGAAGTTGGGGTGGAAGCCTGGTGTTGGTAGCCAGAGGGGACACCCATCCACAACTTTAGATCATCCTCATCCACAGATGTCTCTCCATGGCCGCCATCGACCGACCGATCGCGGCAGCGGTTTTCTTGGTGGCCCGGAGAGCAAGATCTGTGGTACGGCGCAGCTCAGCCACCGCCTCAGGGGACATTCCTGCCCCCTCGTCGAGATCCCCCAGCAGGTCGGCCTGGTATGCCGGCAGCAACGCCATGGAGTGCAGGGCAGCACAGGCCTGACCTGCTGCCGTATATGCTCTGCCATTCAAACGAGCCGTTGTTTTCAGCGGTTTGGATGGCAGGGTTGGAGCTCTCAGTGTCGACGCCTCTCCAGACACGAGATCCCATTCGCAAACATCCCATCAATGGGCGGCATCGACACGTACCTATGCTCTTCGATCCCCTCAACATCAGCAAAACTAGCCCGCTGATGTCGGTGGATACGAGCAGAGTATGGGTTCTTCCATGCTTTCTTGACCTCAGTGTAAAGGTCAGGAAGAAATGGAAGGCTCACCTGAGCTGGTGGTCTATGGCCGGGGAGATACCGATCGTCGAGCCTGCCGAGCGGTCTCTCCTCTAGCGCATTGCAATGGCAGCTGCAGCCTGCCGGCAGCGTGCCCCATAACATCCACCAGCTCTGCATACACAGGGCTGGGTGGCTGAGGAGGTTCAGAATCTACCTGATTATCAACCTCCTCAGCCATCTCCTGCTCGTCCTGAAGAGCACTATCTGCAGGAACAGTCGGCGAGAAATCTTCATCATCGACCTGCAGATCGCCCTCGTCAGTCGTCGGATCATCTGAGAGGTTTACAGCCCTCTCAAGGTGATCGACGAGCTCCATCTGGGAGCGCCATGATGCAAGTTGCCGCTCTGCCTCGGCATGAGCGGGACCTGAACCACGAGGTCCAGATGCTGAACCCCCTTCACTCGAGAAGAGGGCCAGACGAGAGCAGAGCTTTTTCAGAGAAAAACGCTCACAGTTTGCAGAGAGGGCTGCCTTGAGGACCTCTCATGCTTGCTCTTCTCCCAGACAGAAAACGCACAGTTCGTGTGTGTCACCCGGCGTCAAAAATCTTGGACACGGGTCGGCACACTTTTGAAAGCAATCGGCCATTCTCTTACCGTTTCTTGAGTAGCGTTTTCAAACAGACAGCCCCTGAACACGAAAAGATATTGTCATGTTTGTTAGGCGTCCTTTTATACTTCCAGGTCGCATGTTAATCATTCACATTAATGATTCACAGGCTGTCGCTGGTCAATGTGATTGCCGTGATTTGATAGTGATTTCAGAAACCTGTCACGCCTGAGGCGCTCCCCAGAGCCGTTGAAAAACAGAGTTGCGACACTCCCAGAGGAACTTAGGAATGCGGAAGTAACGCGTGTCGTGGAGCAGCCAATAGTTCCAAACACTGATAGTTCCAGCATTGAACCCCATTCATTTTCAGTGTTTCCGAAGTACGCTCGCTGGTAAATTAATGGAATTACTGTATTTTTTTACTTTTTCACACATTAGCCGACCTCTCGTGAATCTAGTCAGTAGTTATATTTTATGTAGCCAGTTTTAGTTCATGTTTATTGGAAGATAATAGGTTAATTGCAGCGATAGCTTACGTGACCAACACTTCACTAACGTTAGCTAACTTACGGTAACCTGATGTATATAATGTTCCTGCGAGAAGCTAGCGCAGTGAACGGGGCTTGAGAGCGTGTTGTGAATGAGGGTGCGGGTGCAGCCTCCGTGTTGCCAGATCCACCTAATGGAAAGGTGGGAGTAGTCTCCTGGACCTGTTTTTCTGATTTAATGTGACACTTTAGGAAGTTATTAAAGTGGAAAGTTGCATGTTAGGGTTAGTGATATATTAATCTTATTTCCAAAACACAAGCTTTGAACTTATTTCGGATTATTATTATTTTGTTTTGTTTTGCTTGTTTTTCGTAGCAATATCTGGCAACATTTTATTGTCGGCATTAATAAAAAAAAAAAAAGCTTATAGACCAATATATAGCAAATTCATTTTAAAAAAGGGGTCGCAGCTTTATGTCCATGGGGAAATGTGGGTCCAATGGCCTAACCATTATTATAGCACAATTCTTTACACAACTTACAACATACACAACTCACTAATTTTCAAACCCTGGTTATGGCCTTGTGTGTACTGTAGGCCTACACAGTACATCGTATAGCCTACATGTATTTGTGTGTGTTTTCTGATGAATGGTTTAGTCGATGATAAGGGAAGGACCCATACACAAAAGAAATATTTTGAAATATATTTTATAGTGTCAAAAATATATGTGGCATATATTCCAAATACATTGAAATATATTTGCATTGTTGTTCACTTATATTTATCATTTTGAAATATATTCTCAAATATCCACAAGTTTCCTACGTCCCATGAGGCATTGCGTCAAAAGTGGGCGCGACTTCCGGTTCGAAGTAAACAAGCAGGAGTTGACACTCATTCATTCATTAGTTGACCGTCATTCAAGATTTAGCGATCCAAACTTAATGATGTGGGAACACAACCTCAACGAAATTAAAAGGGGTGATATAACAGTACCTTTACCATCCGCGGTAGATGGTTGGGAGGATGACGTGAAGAAGTGGCCTCGTATCACGTATGGTAACATTTTTAGCTATTTTGTAGATTCAGTAGCCTGTGATGGTAAGGCGATGAGCAACCTGAAAAGCTCAGAGGCATATCAATATCTACACAGTGATAAAGTCGGTCGAGTGTTGTTTAAGGACGTCGGAAACGACCTTGCGTATCTAAAAGCTGACATTGAGCCGAGCCAGAGTTTGCACGTAACACATCATAAGGCTTGGGTGCTAGTTTCAGTGGCAGGTGAAGTACAGACAGCGGGTTGTTCATGTATTGCAGGGCCAGGACGCTCTTGTAGTCATGCAGCAGCACTTTTGTGGAAGGTCAGTAAAGTTAGGACAATTAAGGGCACAAAATGTATTATTGTATTGTGTATTATTGTATATTTTGTATTAATTAATAAATGTACTAAACTGAAATGTTCACTGTGTGTCATTCATGTTCTGTATCTGTTGCTTCACAGTAGCCTTGACTTAAAATATTTATTTTAATATTGTTGGATAATAAAAAATTGAATTCAATTTAGGTTGAGAATGCAGTCAGGCAGGGAAAGACAGGGATGGCATGCACTGATGTGCAAAGGAAGTGGAATTCAGGTGCGAAGAAGAATGTAGGAATGAGGAAGGTGAAGAACATTAATTTTAACCATCACAGGCCATACCACATTTATCCAGGCACATCAACAATGCAAGAATCAACAATGCAAGAATCAACAATGCCTCCCCAACTTTTTAAGAACCACAGAGAGTTCATAGCCCACAGTAATTCATCAGTGATGGCCCCACTGTTTCAGCTCCAGACAAATGGTCTTATTCAGTTAAGTTATAGAGCAGATGTAGACAGCAACAAGGCAGGCCACAGCAAACATGATCCAGCCCACAGTAATACACTCTTTCATACAGAACACAGCACAACACTAACATGTCCAAAATGCACACATTTTTATGAGGCCTACATTAAAGTGTCCCCTACACAAGCAGCTACACTGATGGAAGAAACCAGGATGCAAAGTGCTTCACAGTCATGGCATGATGCTAGAAAGCTTCGTCTAACAGCCAGCACAGCAAAACGGGTCCCAAAACGAAGCACCACAGATCCTCAAAAATTTCTAAATGAGCATCTGTACCCAACATTCACCGGCAATACAGCAACACTGCATGGCAAAGAAAATGAGATAAACGTCATCACACTCATGGAAAGCAGAGGGCAATCTGTGGAGAAGAGAGGCCTGGTCGTGCACCCTGACCATCCTTGGTTGGGAGCCAGCCCAGATGGGATCCTTGACTCAGCACAACTCCTTGAGATCAAGTGCCCCTTCAAGAGTTCCATGTCACTGGCAGAATTTCTAGGACGGCCAAATGGTGACATCAAAAGTTTAGGTGATGGACAGTACCTGATTTGTCCTAAAGGAAAGGATGGATACTACCTCCAGGTGATTCTTTAATAATTTAATTATAAAGATTATTGTTTTTAAATAAAATATATTTTCTATATTTAGAAATATACTTTTTAATATGAAAGTAGCTCTATTATTAGACTAACATTGTATTGTTAACTTACAGGTGCTTCTCAATAAGAATGTCGTGGAAAAGTTCATTTATTTCAGGAATTCAACTTAAAATGTGAAACTAATATATTATATAGATTCAGTATATGCAAAGTGAGATATTTCAAGCCTTTATTTGTTATAATTTTGATGATTATGGCTTACAGCTTATGAAACCCCCAAATTCAAATAAATGAACTTTTCCCCGACATTCTAATGTATGCACCTGTATGCATTAATTAAACAGATTATTTTTACAAACATGTACTCTTAATCCTTCTTTCAGACACAACTGACCATGATGTGTCTGGGCCTACAAAGTTGCAAGCTAGTCATCTGGACACCAAGTGAGGACATCGAATTGGAGATTCCCTTTGATAAGCACTACACAGATGCAGAACTTCTTCTTTGTTCACATGCTACCTAGATTGGCTGATGATTTTGCTGACAAGAAAATCCATCTCTGTCCAACATACCTGCAGATGTTTAATGCGTAGTTGGGGGAATGTTTACACTGTTCTCAATATTATTATAATATATAGGCATGGTATATAAAGGCATGGCTTATAAAGGCATGGTTAGATTTGTGGGGGAAACAAACCACAATTAAAATAAAAAAATACACACTGAATAAAAACATATTAGACACTTAGTCATTTGGCTTTTGAATTTATTTACAAGAATAAATTAGTGTGTCATTTGCACATTTGGTTAACAGTTGTATTCAGAACATTTCATTAAATAAAAATAGCAATACTATACTGTGAAAGTACAAACACTTCTCTCTTTTGCAGAATATTACGAGATTTAAAAATATTAAGAATTTAAATTTACACAGCAAAAAGAAAATAGCTGTCTATGAAACAACAACTAAAAGAAAAGGTGTTGGTATATCAAGGCAAGTTTATTTATATAGCGGATTTCATACACAATGGTAATTCAAAGTGCTTTACATAGAAGAAATTAAAATAATCAAAACAAATAAGAAAAATTACAACAGTTTAGAAAAAAATCAGTGCAAGGAAAAGTTGTGTATTGGTTTATACAGTTGATAAAGTTATAGAGAGAATTGAACATTTAAGCTCAAGCTGATTGTGTAAGATATGGTGTCTATGTTCTAGAAATAAGCTGTCCTCGCAGATTTACGAGTCCTGCACAGATTTTTAGTATTCTGTCGATTTTAGGGACAAAATGAATAGGCACAGTTTGAGAGAGGATCTTGTACACCTTAAGACGTCTGATTGCTCGCTCTATGTGTATGCGGACATTAGCAATGCGTCTTGTGCGAGTGACCTGCTCATTTGTCCGCTGGCATTTCTTGCGCGTAAAAGCTGGCATGATCAAACGAACATTCCGTTCCTCTAGCAGATCTCTGATGGTGAAGCCACGGTCCCCCATCACCTCATCTCCAGCACGCAAATGGTCGGGAAACCCAGAGTTCTGTGTGATGAATCTATCGCTACATTTGCCACCGTAAGCCTCTGAAATGTACATAACCATACCAGCTGGAGCAATTGCTACTAGATACTTGACAGTATTGTTTGCATAGTAGTGACTATAAGATTCAGTTCTTGAGTCCAGATTTTTAGCCTTCTGCAAGACACTTTCTGTGCAGTCAATGACACAAGTTGTGTTGGGGAAATTGTCCTTAAAAATTTGCGGCAAAGTGGCTTTTATTGTTTTGCGCGGCAGCCATGGAATGAGATCCTGGATCCAGAATGTCAGTGTTTTACTGACCTGACCAGATGACATTTTGAAGCGTCTAGCTAAATCGGCAATAACAAAGTTCTGTCTAAGCTTCATTAATGTCAAGAGGATTTGGTCCTCTGCTGAAAATGCTGGCGATGTGGGGGCAAAGCGTTGCAAGCAAGACACAAGGGTTTTGAATTCGAGAAGTGGAATCCCTGTGTACAGCAGATAGTCTGTATCGTCTTTCAAAACACCATCTGCAACAGGCAGTGTCCTCTCAGTGGATGGGGCAGTTGTCATACCACATGTGATGGTAGGTGCTTTGGAGTAGGTGTGGTCATCCATTGTTGGGTCAGACCACTGTGTCTGGGCATCATGAAAGGTCTGTGAGGTAGGATCTGGGTCCCCAGAAACCTGCATCACAATAGGCTCATCTGCAGGGAAGTACATATTTAGCTATGGCGGTCTTATATTTAGCTGGTTAGTCCTTCAATGACGATTTGTTTAGTGGCAGAAAAAAACAAAACAATTAGGGGGCATTAGAGTCTTGAAAAACATCTAGACTAGGGATGTCAACGATTAATCGACGATCGATTAATTGTCGATAATACATTTAATCGATAAAACTTATCGATCATCGATTAAGCAGGATCATGCGCGTGCGTGCTGCTCAACCGCGAAACATGTAAGCGAGCGCGCCGGTGTGGTGAAGTGTTGAGTCCCACTGAACGACACACCGGAATGACACACACCCCGGAGTTGTTTGGGACTATTTTACACCTTCATCATGACTATAAGTTTGTGTGTGCATTCGCAGCCTTTTGTTTTGTGCAAATGTAAGTTGTAATAGTTTATTTTGTGTACGCTTATCTATATCTGATTGGTCTCATATTGGATGCATTTGGTTAAGAATCGACGTGATCTTTAGCACGCTCAGCTCAAACGACAATGCACGACTAATAATGACTATTGGGACTGTCATATTACACAAGATTATAAAGAGCACACTATTGTAATAAAACATTGTGAATTATTTGGGTTTAGATGCCATGTCGCGTTGTTCCAGGAAGAGCTCGTCAGAGACTTTGAGCGCGTCCACCACAACATATGAGTCATTCTGAATGGCACGTAACTCAGTTTAAGTTCACTTGTGGATTCACGTCATTTTGTGCAGATATAATTTTGTAATATTCTGCTTATTTTGTATATATCTGATTAATATCAAATAGGATGCGTTTCTTTGAGTTAAATAAACGCTAACAAAGTGCTCAACGGTTATTCATTCAGCGCGCGCCGCTCAAGCAGAATACACAACTAATAATAACGATGGTTAATTTGGGACTTTCATATTACATAACATGAGAACACTATTTTATTAAATGGTTGTGAATTCATTGGGTTTAGTTGCCGTTTTCAGTGCGTTGTTCTAGCACTTCCACAACAGTCACACATTCTGACAAGCACGCATATGAGGCGGCGTTGGTGACACATTGTATTTGTCGTTATATTTATATATTCAATAGTTAATTTAATTTATCAATCACATCAAAACATTTTACAATCCTAAGCCTTTATTTAGATTAAAAAAACATTCTTATTAATTTGGTGAGTAACATAGCTTTTTGAGCAGCATTTGCAGACCCTGTAATGTTAACGATTAATCGATTAATTGATCGTTAATTTAAACGACGATCGATCATGGGAATTTTTGAAAATTGACATCCCTAATCTAGACTGCGTTTAATATCATCAATATAGATATTCTGTAACATCAAATGTTAACTAATAGAGGAAATTAAATTAGCATCTGTCACTGTGTACCATTGTGCCCTCCAAGCTCGTCACAATAAAAGTTTATACGAGGTAAAAACATCAGGCTACCTGTCTACCATCATGGCACAGTTTTTCATATATTAATAATAAGTAATTCAAGAAAAACTAAGGAAAAAAACAAGCTAGTTGACATTAAATTAAATGTTAAGTTACCAGTTGTTGTTGTTGTGACATGTCGAATCCTAGGTCGTCGTCTCTTCTCCGGTGGCTTCTCGTAATCCATAAAGAGCGTTGGGTACGGGTTATCCAGTGTTGGCTTCTTGTCCACGAAGTGAAACGAGCACACAAACAGGTGTTTTGGAGGTGTTTTTAAGTTTAGGTTCTTCCTCCATATTCTATTTGATTCGTCGTCTTTTGGGAGGTGATGGAAACTGTATAATCGTTCACAGGAACACTCAGATTTAGTTTTAGGCTTATGTTCAAAACACTCACGTTTAAGCCACTGAATTAATTTAGTGCGGTTATATGTACAACCACGAACAGCACATGTTGTCCCTGAGCTCCGTAACGACATCTCTCATTAATGTTTGCGACTTTAAATAGTAGAAAAATGTACTCGAAAAATACCTAACCTCTTCGCTATGTAACACAAAATACCGTTGATTTACTACTTCCGCCACCTAACCGGAAGTTTTACCCACGTTCTATTTTACAGTAGCGCCCCCCGGAAACAGGTGGATATTTCTTTTGTGTATGGGGATGAAGGGGTACATCATTAGCCATACTGAAATGAATCCTGTTAACAGTTATGGATCGTATGTTAAAAACATACATGTTATGGATCGTAGCCTATTTATGAACATAGTTAATTCACTCATAACTATCTCTCCAGTTTCATTTTATATACAGAAATGTATTATACCTCATGGGAACAGTACCCCTTCCCTCCAAAATTCAAAACACAACAAAATGTATTCAATTCAAAGGGCTTTATTGACATAAAAGTTAAAGGTGCAAAACGCAGGTTTCTGAGTTTTTGCAGAACTACGCCCCCTCTGGCGACAAGCGAAACTGCAACCAGAGTTGTGCACGCTCATAGACCACACGCACACGCACGCATGCACGAGCATGAGCTGTTCATAACTAAAGGAGCATCTGCCGCACAGATCTTTGGTGTACAGCCAAAATGTCTTCAGAGGTAATAAAGTTATAAATCTGCAAGTCATTTCAAATATATGGAAGGAAAGACATTTGAGTAAATTACTCTTATGTGTGAGGGGAAAACGGGGGTAGTAGAAAACTTTGTTTATGTGTTTACTTTACTGTATATCCACCTATGATTGTATTGTAATGAAAACACGTTCATGAACAATATAATTGATTACTTTCCAATATTTCAAAATAATAATCATACCGTACACGGTTGGTCAACAACGTTCACTCAAATGTCTCAAGGTAATAAACAATCAAATGTCACATGACGTTTTCATAAAAGCCAAACAGGCTAATCCGCCGAAGACTTGCGGGGTTCAGCCTGTTGTATTGATCTGCTAAGTAGAAAATTCCAATAACAATCAGTGTTGTGCAAGTTACTTCCAAACTGTAATACATTATATATTACTTGTTACTGTTATTTAAAAGTAGGCTAATTCATTACCTTACAATATTACTGTCTCAGAATTGTAATGCGTTAGCATCTTTTATTGGATATGTTTTATGTTTCATGTTGTACTATTCTTCCGAACACAATTCCTAGTTTATGAAACTGTTCACTAACAATGGTAGTAAAATCAATTATGATTGTACATGTATCTAGCTTACGCTAAAGCATTTTAGATTGGCCGTATCAAACATTAGAGACTGGGCTATATCTTACCGTTTTATCAAGAAAAAAGCCAACTGAGGATCCCGTTTGAGACCAAGAGCAGACCGGAGATCTCTCCATTTGTTGAATGCCTTCCCGAGGTTGACTCTCGTCTTAGGCCCTGTTTACACGAAAACGATTCCGGGTGAAAACGTAATAATATTTTATCGGATGTGCCTTTCGTTTACACGGCGACGGCGTTTTTGGGGCTTAAAAACGCAAAAAAGTGAAACCACCCTCCAAAGTGGAAATCTTAAAAACGCTCCACCGTCGCGTTTCCGTCTAAACGGGTAAAAACGCAAATCTACTAGGGAGAGAAGTAGAAGGAAGGTTGTACGCAGGCGCACGGACTTGTTGTTGTTGTGTGGCAGTGCTTCACATTGCCACCTAGCCGCCTGGAGTGCATACTACATCGCATTTCTAACACTTTTGCGTCTCCATATGCACGCAGACTTCCCCCCCCATAACGCTCGTCTAAACGCAGAATAAAAAGTGAAAACGAAACGCCACTTTTGCGTTTTCTCTTCAGATCGTTTCCGTGTAAACATGGCCTTACACCGACGCTTGTCTGACTCCAATTTGGCCCTTTTGGTGGCACTAGACAAATTTTTTCTTTTTTTAACTTTACGTGGAGTTTGCGTTGGGGTTTGGAATGGACTACAAGCCGGTCTCTTTGAATCCATCTTCTATTTTTGACGCACGAGTTGTCCGCTGATGCGGAGAATGGCGGCGCCGGCGAATACACAAACTTGCGAGACAGCCTGGTGAGCGTGAACGCGCATGACGTCACGCCCAGTCTCAAATTCGAGCCCGAATCCCTCCTATATTTTACTGTACAGGATTATAGAGGCAATCTCAGTGAGCAGAGAAGGGCTCAATCAGCCCATCAGGCAGTTCTTGAAGCATGTATAGGAAGAAAAACAGGTATTTTTAACATGAAAAGTTGCGCAATGCACCTTTAAATAAATCAATACTTTTATTCATCAAGGATGAATTAAATTGATCAAAAGTGACAGTAAAGACATTTATAATGTTACAAAAGATCCTATTTCAAATAAACACTGTTCTTTTGAACTTTCTATTCATCAAAAAATCCTGAAATAATTGTACACAACTGTTTTCAACATTGATCATAATTATGTATTTTTTTGAGCATCAAATCCACATATTACAATGATTTGTGAAGGATCATGTGACACTAGAAAATAGTTATTTTTAATTGTCATATAAAAAAAAAGATCAAATAAATTGCAATTTGCAGCCTTGGTGAGCAGAAGAGATGACTTATTTTAAAAACATTAAAAATCTTAGCCTACTGATCCAAAACTTTTGACTGGTAAAGTGTGCACATATATATATATATATATATATATATATATATATATATATATATATATATATATATATATGTGTGTGTGTATGTGTGTGTGTGTGTGTGTGTAACTGGAGAGACGCTTACTGAGTGAAATAAGTATAAATACGATCTAACATTAGTCAAGTCAAGTCATCTTCATTTATATAGCGCTTTTAACAATGGATTGTTTCAAAGCAGCTTTACAGAGATAAACATATAATTTAAGGTAACAGAGATTGTTTTGGCTTTATAGCGGTTCTTGAATAATGTTATTTCCAGCTAAAGTTCATTTTGATTGATTCACCTCCGTCGAAATGATCAGACTTTAAACGCGAACCAGTGATTAACGCTGACGGCGTTCACATGCTCATTCAGAATTGATTCTATAGTTATGTGCTTTTGAAAATACACTTACCTTAAGGATTATTAGGAACACCATACTAATACTGTGTTTGTCCCCCTTTCGCCTTCAGAACTGCCTTAATTCTACGTGGCATTGATTCAACAAGGTTCTGAAAGCATTCTTTAGAAATGTTGGCCCATATTGATAGGATAACATCTTGCAGTTGATGGAGATTTGTGGGATGCACATCCAGGGCACGAAGCTCCCGTTCCACCACATCCCAAAGATGCTCTATTGGGTTGAGATCTGGTGACTGTGGGGGCCATTTTAGTACAGTGAACTCATTGTCATGTTTAAGAAACCAATTTGAAATGATTCGAGCTTTGTGACATGGTGCATTATCCTGCTGGAAGTAGCCATCAGAGGATGGGTACATGGTGGCCATAAAGGGATGGACATGGCCAGAAACAATGCTCAGGTAGGCCGTGGCATTTAAACGATGCCCAATTGGCACTAAGGGGCCTAAAGTGTGCCAAGAAAACATCCCTCACACCATTACACCACCACCACCAGCCTGCACAGTGGTAAGGCATGATGGATCCATGTTCTCATTCTGTTTACGCCAAATTCTGACTCTACCATCTGAATGTCTCAACAGAAATCGAGACTCATCAGACCAGGCAACATTTTACCAGTCTTCAACTGTCCAATTTTGGTGAGCTCTTGCTCTTGTAGCCTCTTTTTCCTATTTGTAGTGGAGATGAGTGGTACCCGGTGGAGTCTTCTGCTGTTGTAGCCCATCCGCCTCAAGGTTGTGCGTGTTGTGGCTTCACAAATGCTTTGCTGCATACCTCGGTTGTAACGAGTGGTTATTTCAGTCAAAGTTGCTCTTCTATCAGCTTGAATCAGTCGGCCCATTCTCCTCTGACCTCTAGCATCAACAAGGCATTTTCGCCCACAGGACTGCCGCATACTGGATGTTTTTCCCTTTTCACACCATTCTTTGTAAACCCTAGAAGTGGTTGTGTGTGAAAATCCCAGTAACTGAGCAGATTGTGAAATACTCAGACCGGCCCGTCTGGCACCAACAACCATGCCACGCTCAAAATTGCTAAAATCACCTTTCTTTCCTATTCTGACATTCAGTTTGGAGTTCAGGAGATTGTCTTGACCAGGACCACACCCCTAAATACATTGAAGCAACTGCCATGTGATTGGTTGATTAGATAATTGCATTAATGAGAAATTGAACAGGTGTTCCTAATAATCCTTTAGGTGAGTGTATGTGCGCAGGTTTGTAATTCCATACAACCCAGCCTAAACAAACTACTTGTCTTGCCTATAAATTTGGATACAGAATTTTGTTTTATTTTATCACAACATTAACGCTGTAGGATTCATTTTAGTATGGCTAATGTACCCCTACATCCTTTCAAACCATTCATCAGAATGCACACAAATACATGCATACGATGTACTGTGTAGCTACAGTATGTCTATTGCCTACTGAAATGAATCCCGTTAACAGTAACGTTAATGTTATGAATTATTCCACTCAGTAACCATATCTCCAGTTTAATTTCAAACTGACCACACTCTCCATCATATTTACAGAAATTTGCTGCAAATGGTAGTTGCTGTTTATTCTACGTCATGGGAGCACCCCATTTCCCTCCTAAATAAACACAAAAACGTAAATGCTGTGTTTCTGCTACTCCCCAGAAAAAAAAAATATATATTATGCAAGTCATTTAAGTGTCAACGTAATAATCAATGTACATTATGCGTCAATATTTACCGATAATGGCTGCAAATATAGCTGCTGCTGTCTGCCCCGCTTTAAAAACCATTGGCAACGGAGATTTGTTTGGAACTATGTAGAGCTACATGAACCACGTGACCGCGTGGCGGCGAGATCAAAGTGTGTCGCAACTCTCATATTTAACGGCTCTGGCGTTCCCCAAAGCGTCATTCGACGCAGTGCGAGTTCCCTTTCGAAAGGGAACACCATTTACACATAATTTCAAATTTCACAACATTTAAAATCCCTTAGTTCTCACATCTTCGAAAAGCTAAGCAAATCTTGATTCTCGGTTTATAACGAGCTCTGTTGCATTTGCTTTACATTTGATTTGAATAGTTTGATTAGTAGCCTTTAGTTATCATTCGGTGAATATACTGCAGTGTGTTGACAAGTTCTAAACATGTTTCTGTGCCCTAATCAAATGTATATAATGTGTACAAAATAAACAAGAAATTAAGGATGACACAGTATACTCACAGTCACACCAGGCTAGCTTATATACATTTAATCAGGGAACAGATACATTTGCAGAGGTTTATTTCAGGTATAACTATTCAAATAAAATGTAAAGCCTACCAAATGAAAATTAAAAGTCAAATACATCACATCAAAGGCAAAACAACTGCATTAGCCTAGACTAGAGCATCCTTAACTACAATATGTTGAATGTCTGTAATCAATCAGGGAAACAGCTCCGAGGATTTATCATATTACACAAGCTATGCATTGTTTGGAATATGTGAACTGTTGCAGTTATTGGTTAGATAATAATAGAACATTGAATCTTCATTACCTTTTTGAAATAATCCATTAAACAATTTTGATGAGCTTGCACTAATATTTTCAGTTCCACTTTCCACTTGTGCGTTGTCTTAAGGACAGGCCCACAATAGGGGACAATTCATGAATATTCATGTTTACTCCACCCACTAGAACAGTTTTAGAACACTGGAGCAACTTTGATCTATTTATAGATAAGAATACATGCACGGCCGAGTGACGTATGTACGCAATTTCCAACTTCCATCATGTCTAAAATATAAACACTAAACATAATGGCATACCATAATGAATCAGGATACGACAAAAAGATTGATGATTTATTGACTCATTATTTCAACTTTGTTCATTTTGAACAGAAAAACTTACATAGTGTGTCTTTAAGTCAGTTTTGTGTAAATGAAATGTCCTCTCATTTCCTTAATATAAATACAACCTGAATGTTAATTAGAATTCAAAGGAAATTTACGTTATTATTATTTCTGTAACTGCATGATGTTGTAATCAAGTAAATTGTGAAGGCGTTTGGGTCACATTATACAATTCTCATAGTTTTGACTTGAGTACGCAGAACACCTTTTGAAAACCAGTCAAATGAAAGTATAACTTTGTGTTAGTCTTACATGTTTATTTAAATGTAAAAATCCAGGACCAACACACTAAAAACACAAACACACAGAAACAATTTCTCAAATTAAAGGTGCATAAACTACATAATTATTTTGAAGCAGGTGTCACTCATACAGTAGAAAAAAATATTTTGTTCAATATGCAAATACAAAATAACAACAAAACAATCCAGTAAATGTATTACAATCACCAAAAAAAAATAAAAAAATATGGTGTCCTGTTGTAATATTTGTATTTGCAAGTAACAAATTAATCAAACTATGTACAGATATAACTTCGATTTCTTCTAATAATTGTCATTTCTTGCTGTCTGTTATTCGTCTCCCCCTACAATCACTGTCTTCATATAAGGCAGCATGCTGTCTCCATAACACTGCTGTTTAATTCTAAGTTTTCTCAAGCAGTAAACAAGCTGGTTTTCAGGCTTCAAAAGTACACAAAAGTGCAGCTGCTACAAGACAAAATGCCATGCTAATGCAATCTTTTTTAATATTAGCATATCTCATTTAGGTGCCTCAGTGCAAATATAGAAACTCCATTGCGATGTTGATTGCTGACATAATGGTTCAGATTCCTGGAGAGGCAGAAACATGACAATACATTCAAAATAAGGTTTTTATGGATTTATCATACTTGAATTTGTTTATCTAGTGTCTGAAATTGTTCATATGACTTATAAGACCCAGAAATAAAAAGCACTATGCGCCATTAAAATAGTGTAATTTAACTACCTTTAAATGATGTCAGGCCATTAGCTTCTGCCGCTGGTGAGTCTTCATCTTCAAGAAAACAATTGTGAGAGCCATTTGTGATAACTGATTTCTGAGATTGTGCAATTATTCTTCAGAAACATTATTATACTCCTGCATTTTGTCTACACTATTAAAAATAAAGGTTATTTTTTGGCATTGATGGTTCCATGAATAACTTTTAAACATCAGTGGAACCTTTTCATTGCACTGAAAGTTCTTTATAGTGCAAAAATGGCTCTTTTAAGATCTAATCACTAGTAATTCTTCATCTCTGTGAAAAAAAACCTCATTTGGAACCTTTATTTTTACAAGTGTAATGGACACTCTAAAAAATAACATGTTTGCTCAACAACAAAAAATTGATGCATAAGTTTGCATCAATCTTTTTGAGTTATGGAAAATTTTAATGAAATTATGTTGAGGAACTTAAATTTGATTGCTCCAAAAAATTAAGTTGCCCCTACTAATTGAGAAATGCAGAAGTTTAAATTACACACAATATTAAGTTAATGTAATGATCAAGATTATTATGTCACCAGAACTTAAAATGTTTAACTAAATCAATAAATTCTTTTTTTTTTCTTTTTTTTTTAAATTAATTTAATTTATGTTATTTTATGTTATGATATGATAGACATTAGTAGATGTTTGTTAGGTATCTTACCTTTAATCACACCATCCACATGAACGTCTGAAACACGATCAGTGAGCAATTCTTCTTTTTCCTCACATTCTGAATGATATTAGAAAGAGTGTAGTGATTTAGTTTTCAAATCCAAAATCATAATTCAATTAATTGTAATACAAGCAAATTCATGCAAAATGGCAGAAAACTTTACTTGTTGATTCACTAATGGTGTTTCATATAATATTATCACAAAGGCTTGGGATATGAAATAGTACCATTTGTTAAAGTAAATGAGTAGATGTGTTTTAGATTGTAATGTCAGCCAGACACAGTTAAAGCCAGACACATACCTTCCATCTCTGTGGGACTGTTGTCCATGTACTCCTCCAAGGGTGAAGCCGTTTCTGCAGAGTGATTAAAGACCCATAAAAATTTAAATGTGGATACATTTCACACATACACACACACACACACCTTGTTTTTTCATGTTCCCTTTTGAGGGAACTTGCGCTACGTTGAATGGTGACACTTTGGGGAACGCCCTTGGCGTGCAAGTGTCTGAAGCAATAGTGAAATTAGCTTCTGTTCTTCAATAAGTTCTCTATGTTGAACCTGTCTGTCTATTTGGAGTTGTTCATCCAACAGTCAGGAGTATATATATAAAAATGAAAAATAAGAAAGTGAAAATGGCGAGTGATAGGCAGTTCAAGAGGTGTGTGCATTCTTTTCCCAGATACATCACGGGCAGGGACACACACAAGCTTTCGATTTTTCTCTGCTGGGCATCTGCTTCAGGGTACCGAAAACGATACCCTGAAGTATCGTTTTCGGGTTCTTCCCCTCGCACTTTTACCAAATGCATGGATGCAGGGCTGGCCCCACTGAGGCTCCAGGGCATCCGTGTATTAAACTACATCATATGACTGACTGATAATGGCCCAGTCTCAGGAAAGGGCAGTTCGGCATTGAGATGTCGTCCTTAGCCAAATAAAGCGCTTGGGGTTGAGACTTGACACGAAAAAGAGCATGTTAACACCTGCTCAGAGAACTACTTTCCTGGGCATAGTATGGGACTTGACTACGATGTGTCCTCAATTGACTCCTGCACGTATCAAGTCCATCCTGGCGATGATGTGCAGGATAAAGCTAGGCCACGCCATCACAGTAAAGCAATTTCAGAGGTTGCTAGGGCTCATGACAGCTCTATCCAACGTGTTACATTTTGGCTTTGCTTATGAGACCCCTGTAGTGGTGGTTGAAAACCAAGGGGTTTTCCCCGAGGGGGCATCATCTTTTGTGTCACATAAATTGCCTGGAGATGTTGGCTCTGAGGAGCTTCCTTCCGGACCTCAAGGGCCACCACGTCCTGATTCGGATAGACAATATGTCTGTGGTGACCTTATTAAATCGCCAGGGAGGTCTGAGATCGCGCTACTTTGCATTAGATCCTCCTTTGGTCTCAAGGGAAATTGTTGTCGCTCAAAGAAATGTATATCCCCAGGGACCAGAATTCAGGAGCAGACATCCTGTCGAGGCAGGGGCTGAGGCCTGGGGAATGGAGACTCGACCCCGAGATGGTGGAGTCGATATGGGAGAGATTCGGCCCAGCGGAAGTGGATCAAATCACATCACAAGAGACGACCCACTGTCTGCTGTGGTTCTCCCTCACCTGATTTCCCCCGATTGCTCTGCTCCTGGGGGTTCTAGAGAGGGTCCATTGGGAAAGGGTCAGTCAGCCATTGTTAGCCCTATACTGGCCTACTCGAGTATGGTTCTCGGACATTATATCACTCCTGGCAGGCGGAGAGCTTCCCCTCAGGAGTAACCTGCTTTCCCAGGTCGGGGGCACAATATATCACCCCTGACCGGAGTTATGGAAACTGTGGGTTTGGCCCCTGAGGGGATTCAGTACCTAGAGGCTGGTCTTTCAGCTGGAGTGGTCGAGACTATACTCAACTCTAGAGCCCCATCCACGAGGAGACTCTACGGCCTGAAATGAAATGTGTTCTCCTATTGGTGTAAAGAGCATGGGTTGGATCCAGTTAGATGCCCTCCAAGATCGCTTTTCTGCTGGTCTTACCCCGTCCACACCTAAGGTGTACGTGGCAACAATTGCGGCTTTCCACACTCCTGTAAGTGATGGACCGCTGGGGAGACACCGGTTGGTTGTACGGTACTTCGTTATGGCTTTCTTGCTGGCTATTACGTCCATTTAAATGGTTGGGGACCTTCAAGCCCTGTTTATTTATCCTCCCTGTCTAGAATTTGCTCCTGGGAGGGTGAAAGCTATCTTGTATCATGAAGTGTGGCACGGTCTACGATTCTACAGGCATTCGACCGCATGTGTCAGTGGAACAAGAAAGACTTAATTTACTCTGCGCTGTGCGAGCTTTAGAGGTTTATGTTTAGAGGTCTTCTCGATGGAGGAAGTCAGACCAATTGTTTGTGCATTGGGTCGCCCAGGAAAGGATCCCTGGCCTCCAAAAAAACAACCAGTCACTGGATTTTTCAGGCAATTTCCTTGGCCTACCAGGTGCGCGGTATGCCTTCACCTCTGGCCATAAGGGCTCATTCTACTGGAAGCATGGTATCTTCTAAGACCCTTCTCTCTGGGGTATCCCTGCAAGGAATATGTGATGCTGCGGGCTGGGATACCCTGCATACTTTTATAAGATTTTACAGTCTGCACCTTCCTTATATGCCGGACACAAAGGTGCTCTCGTCCTAAGCTGTGCATAGACAGTTTCACACTAGGACAGGCATAAGTCCGTGTGGCCTAGTGGGTATTTTTATTCCCCAAAGTGTCGCCATACGACACAGTCCGAGTTCCCTCGAAAGGGAACGTCTCGGGTTACGACTGTATCCCGAGATGCTGCGTCTCCTTGCTACACCTCTGTATGCCTGAGAGCAACTTACTTCAACATGTAAGAAGCTAACTCTATTGTGTGCCGGCATCCTTTTATAACATTCCGCAGGTGCATGCTACGTCACATGTTACGTCATGATCAAGATTGGGCAAGTTTCACACGTGCTTTAGACGCTTGCACGCCGAGTCGTGTTCCCTTCTCAGGGAACAAGGGTTACAGTTGTAATCCGAGATGTTTTATGGGGACTTTCCATAGACATTTTGGTTTTTATACTGAACACACATACACACACACACACACACGCACACACACACACACACACACACGTTATGTTTTCATGTTTTACACCAAAAAATGTCCCCAAAAGGTCAGAATTTTCTGGTATTACTATACTTGTACTTACGGTTCTTGGAGTCTGCCATTGAGAAAAATAAGTCATCTGGTACTGTTTCTTTTTTCTCTAAAGATAATGATAAGAAACAAAAGTTTTGAGTTGAACACACAACTCGCACTATGTATACTACCAATGGGCATAGAATAGTGCATACGTATGCAAACTGGGATGTACCGTCAGTCTTAGTCAGTGAGCATAAGAGACTTCTTTCAAAAACATTTACAAATCTTGTCAAACACAAACTTCAGAATGGTAGATTATGAAAACAAACTCAAAATGGCTGAATCCAAGTCAATGGCTTACGTTTTTAATAGCAATTTAATATTTTTAGGCAGCAGCTATTTACACTAAGCGTACTAGAGGGTAAATAGCGTTTACACTGAGTGTAAATAATAATAAACACTGTTTACCCCAACTTTAAATATCAACAAATGGAACCCAGTCTACACTTCATCCATCGATACACACTTTTCAAAGAAAGTGTAAATAGAAGTGGTACTGCATTATTTGAAGTAAGTCTGAGCAATGGGCGACACAAGGCTGGTTGTTGGTGCTTGGTGTAAATAGACACTGCTTGTTTTTTAATGATAAGACCAGTATCATTAATTAAGATGCTTATTTTTAGAAGTATATTAATTGGTTTCTGTTTGTACCTTGTTTACGGGTGAATTTTAGAACGAGGCATCCGATGATCAGGAATACAATACAGCAGACGACACATCCTGAGATGGCCAGCAGAATTTTTCTTTTTAATACTGCAATTATGAGGGAAATGATAAAGTCAATCAAGTTAAATGTCTATCATGGTAACAGACTTTCACTGGTTTTCCCCTAAATTTTTAATTTAAATGTATGATCTTGCAAATCTTGATAATAACTTGACATTGTTCCAATTCACAAATCATACACATCTATTGTATGAAAGAAGTTTAAAAATAAATATTTGCATTACTCACTAATATTATTGGCCGTGAAGCCCTCACTCAGAGCAGAGTACAGTGGTCTTTCTGTCCTTATTCCCTTGCACTTGAATTCACTTTTAATAGTTTCTTCAGTTGCTGTCACTTTGAACATATCTGAAGACCCATTGAGCCTCTGTTCGTTCTCGAACCAGGCGTAGCTCCACTGTCTGCCATCTGAAACGTTACACCTGAGGGTCAGGATATTCCCAGACATGATGTCGCTCAATTCAGTCTCCATACTTAGAACCGCAGGTGGACGTGCTTAGAACAAAACAAAATGTTGTTTTAGAAATACTTCGTTATAAAATATGTCATACTGAGCCTTTTTTTTTTTTTACTTGCTTATACAATGAAATTCAGTTGGAGCAATCTGATTTGCCTCATTAACAAAATTTAAATTATTTTTTACATTTTACATTAAAATAGATGTTACCCATATTATAAATTAAAACAAATATAGAAATATAAAAATTTTGGGGGCAATGAAACACAAAAGCAATTGCACAGAGGTCATTGGTGCACAGAGTCCATTTTTACATGAAGCCACATTAAGACACATTTTTACCCATGGAGACCATTATTGCACAGGATCAGTTTTTGTATTAAGCCCGGGGGTTACAGCTTTATCTGCGTATAGGTGTGTTGTGTGTATGTTGTGTGTGTGTGTTGTGTGCGTGTGTATAAGGGAGGTGGGTGTTGGTGTTGTTGATGTGGTAACAGCTCTGGGAAAAAAGCTGTTCCGTAACCTGTTAGTGCATGTTCCTGGAGTTCTCAGTCTGCCTGAGGGAAGGGTGGTAAAAAAGGGGTTTCCGAGGTGTGAGGGGTCTTGCTGGATGTTTGTGGCCCATGTGAGGAGATGGTTTGAATGGATTGAGGATTGAGAGGGAGGAACAGACAATCCTTTCAGTCGTCTTCACAACCCGTTGTAGGTCTTTTTTTGTCCGCAGCAGTGCAGTTGGAATACCACACAGTACAGCAATATGTTAGAATACTTTCTATTGTGCAGTGGTAAAAGCTGATCGGCAGTCTCTGAGGAAGCCTGTTGCATCTCAGAGTCCTCAGGAAGAACAGTCTCTGCTGGGCTTTCTTAATTGATGCAGGTGGTTTCCTCAGGAATGTACACTCCCAAAATCTTAAAACTTGAGACTCTCTCCAACCTCTCTCCATGGATACACAGACCATTGTGGAATGTTTTTTTTTTTTTCATCTCCTGAAGTGTATTATGATTGATTTTTTTCTTCTTTTTTGTGTTAAGGATGAGGTTGTTGTACTTGTAGGTAATGTCTGTGTAGTCGTGTGTGAATAGAGAGTAGCGTGGTGGACTAAGAACACAGCCTTGAGAGACCTCGGATCTGACCGCGATGGTGGACGAGCAGTGGTGGACAAACCTGACGTGCTGGGGTCTATTAGTTAGAAAGTTTTTAATCCAGTGGCAGAGAAGGGTTCCCAGACCCAGTGTTTGCAGTTTGTTGACCAGTTTTATTGGATTGATGGTGTTGAATGCAGAATTATAATCCAAAAACACCATCCTGATGTAACTGTTGGTGTTTTCCAAGTGTGTAAGAGCTGCGAGCAGTGCAATTAAAATACCGTCGTCTGTGGATCTGTTGATCCTAAATGCAAACTGATGTTTGTAGACGTCAGGAGGGATATATGCTTTAATGTGGGACAAAAACTGTCTCTCAAAGCATTTTATAATCACGGGGTGAGAGAGCAATTGGCCAGTAATCATTGATGCTGGTAATGGCTGAGGTTTTGTGTGTGGGGATTCGAGTGACAGTTTTCAGACAGGTGGGAAAAGTGGCTTGCTGTAACGACATGTTAAAGATGTGTGTGAATGCAGAAGTGATCTGATCAACACATGCCTTCAGGACTCATCCTGAAATGCCATTTGGCCCCATTGTTTTATCGCAGTTGATGTTAGATAGCGCTCTCTTTACCAGCTAGTTCTGGAAAGTAAGTGGCTGGTCGCTCTCTGGAAAGCTGTTGTCTGTGTCTGGATCTGGCCTCCTGTTAACCCTCTGGGGTCTAAGGTGTTTTTGGGGTCCTTGAGATGTTCTGAGATGCTGTAACATTTGTGTTTTTTTTCAGTTGCTTATAAACATATTAATGGCACAGGTGAAATTACACTATATTTAGCACAAACAGGGCTACAATAATATGTGAGTAACATGTATGTGCATGTTTGTATATTTGAGAGAATATTGTTTATGCGTGGTTATTGAAAAAACTAAAAATGAAAGTGTCTGAAATAAGGCTACAAAACACATAATAACTATGTGTCCATATTACTTTTGACTAATGGATGTTGTTGCCTAGTGTTTTTTCTTCAAAATGATCTGAAAAACATCCTGCCTAATCATTCACATAAAACTGTGAATGGGGTTTTATTGTGAAAAACATTTTTTTGTTTGCCAAGGCAATATGCGAATGGGCGTGAACAGTCCAAACCCCATCATGAATAATTAGGTGATTCTCACCTGACCCGCACAATAATGAGCCTTTCATTCAGGTGTCACATAAGGAAAAATTGAAAGGACAACATACATATACATACATATATTGTAACGTGGTGCGGTTGAGGCAGAGATGAAGCAGGATCCAAATGCAGCACACGCTTTATTTAACAAACTAAACTTGGATACAGGACTCGGGAACAGGATACAAGAACAACCAACATACACGTAAACATAAAACAAGAACTCACAAAGACAAGGCTGAAACACAGGGCTTAAATAATCAGGGACACACGAGCTAGATAGGATAACAAGGGGGCGTGGTAAAAGGGAAACACCTGGGAAAACTAATGACAAGACAGGGAACCACTAAACATGACAGGACACAAAACCACATCGTAACATAGCCCCCTCCCTATGGGCGGCTCCTGACGCCCATAAAAACAACAAAAAGTTCAGGAGGGCGGTGAAGCGGAGGCGGTCTTGGGGCCAGGCCCGTGCAGGGGAACGGGACCAGGAGGTAGCTAAGGCGGGCCTGGGCCGCAGAGCGTGGGCGAACCAGACTGGGCCGGTGACCAGGGCGGAGCAGGACGAGGCGAAGGCCAGGGCGGGGCACGCTTGGCAGGGGACCAGGGCGGAGAACACTTGGCAGGAGACGAGGGCATAGGAGGCTCAGGAGGAGATAGCGTCGACAAGGTCCATGTCAGCGCTGCCACCATGACCCTCTCGTGGGACCTCCTACTGCCCCCCCCCAAAAAATACTTGGGAGAACCTAGGGGGACAACCTCCGGGCTGGCAACGGACTCTGGGACAATCTCATGGAGCTTGAGAGACATTGGCAGGGCGAAGAGCAGAGACGGGGCCGGCAGGGCAAGGCGCAGAGGCGGGGCCGGCAGGGCGAGACGAGGCGCACAGGCGGGGCCGGCAGGGCGAGGCGCAGAGACGGGGCCGGCAGGGCGAGGTGCAGAGGCGGGGCCGGCAGGGCGAGGCACATAGGCGGGGCCGGCAGGGCGAGGAGTCTGGGAACGCCCACCGGAGCCTGGCGAACCAAACGAGTCCTCCTTCTCCTCCTGCGACGGCGAGTCACTGGGCTTGATACTCTCACTTGGCTAGATTCACTCACTTGGTTAGATTCGGCACTTGACTCACTTGTCTCGGCATTTGACTCACTTGACTTGGCACTTGACTCACTCGATTCACTTAATTCACTTGACTTGGCACTTGACTTACTTGACTCGGCACTTGACTCACTCGATTCACATGATTCACTTGACACGGCACTTGATTCACTTGACTCGGCACTCGGCTCACTTGACTCGGCACTCGGCTCACTTGACTCGACGGACTTGACTCGGGCTCGGAAGAACTCAGGCATGTCGGTCTCGGCGTGAAGAAGCTCAGGCATGTCATGAAAAGCAGGCTCGACTTGGCTCACGTGAAGCGCGGGTTCGGCTGGACAGACGTGAATTGCAGGCTTGTGGAGCGCGGTCTCGGCAGGGCTGAAGTGAAGCGCGGGCTCGACTGGGCAGACGTGAATTGCAGGCTTGTGGAGCGCGGGCGCGACCGGGCTGACGTGAAGCGCAGGCTCTCGCAGCTTCTCCACGCCCACGGTAAACGAAGAGCCGCTCCACAACAGGGCCAGGTCGATATACCACTCTAAAGACCCGTGCGGATCAGGTTTGGGCATCAGAGACCGGAGTGGTTCCGATAATCCCCCGCGGAAGAAGATCAACAAGCACTGGGTGCTCATTTGCGCAGTTCAAGGAATTCTGCGACATATTCCTCGATGGCGCGATTCTCTTGACGGAGAATCTGGACGTCTGGACTCCAGAAAGGAATGGCTGCTGGATCACGATGCGGTGAGTTCTTCTGTAACGTGGTGCGGTTGAGGCAGAGATGAAGCAGGATCCAAATGCAGCACACGCTTTAAACTAAACTTGGATACAGGACTCGGGAACAGGATACAAGAACAACCAACATACACGTAAACATAAAACAAGAACTCACAAAGACAAGGCTGAAACACAGGGCTTAAATAATCAGGGACACACGAGCTAGATAGGATAACAAGGGGGCGTGGTAAAAGGGAAACACCTGGGAAAACTAATGACAAGACAGGGAACCACTAAACATGACAGGACACAAAACCACATCGTAACATATATATATATATATATATATATATATAAAATCAAAATATAAATGAAAGTCAAAAACCCATTTTTAGTCATACCTGGAAACAAATCCTCGTCAAATAGGTTATATGGGTCATTGTATAGAATTGGTTCAAAGTTAGAGTTGGAAACATCTTGAAAAGAAAATTATTTTTCCATATAAAGTATTATAAGCTTGCATTGGATAACAGTTGATTAGTTTATTTTTGACAAAACATGCTATATATTTAACATATGAGTAGAAACTGTCTAACTAATGCTTATTTGATGTCTATCTTATAGTAAAAACGTTCTAATCTATTTCGTCTGTAACAGTAGGCTATGCATCTGTGCGTTCGTTCGTTCACACACCCAGACACCCGATTCATATTTAAACAGTCTTTTTGGTTTTACAGATACTATTCTATATCGCGATTAGAACAAATCTCAGTAGGCTAGTCTTACTAATGTAGGAGCGAGAGTGAAGGAACGCACAGCGCGCGCGCGTCTGTGAATTCGTCCATTCATTCGCACACAGACACGCATTTAATATTTAAACAGTCTTTGTGCAGTTTACAGACACTATTCAATAACACGATTAGAACAAAGCACTTAAGAATAAATGACTTACTACATCAGCTGAATCCGTGCTCCTCGAAATGAAACAGGTAACTGAGTTAACTTTTCCAGGAATTATTCCTCAATGTGCAGCAAGACGAGATAAAGGTTAGGGCGTTCTGATGTGGGCGTTTTCATGGCTTGCCTCAATATTAACGTTTGAATAGCGCGCGCTCTCAGTGGGCGTGGTCACATTAACACGTCATACGCTATAATTAGGTTAAAGGAAAAAGACAGACATCTCTCTCTTTTCATACAGATTACATCAACTGAGAATAGTTGCTTTTTTATATAAATTACTTCATTTAAAAGAAGAGAATTTCAGCTTCATAAAGAGAAATCTTTCGTGTCTCTGTGACAAGTATTTACTGAGTTACAGTAAATTTTTCGGACGCGTTTCAGAAAGATTTTTGCGGAGACAGAGTGAGCTGAAAGCGCACCCTGTTTATTTTATTTATTTTACAAAAACACAAGGTTTTGATGTTAATAAGAGTGTACACACAAAAAAGAAGACATTTAACAGTATTGAATGATGTGTAACACTTATATGTAAGATCAAAATCAACAAAGTATTTTGAGTTTGTTTTTACACTGATAAGAAAAAAAGTGAGCAGATCACGCCGGTGTGATTTCCGACCCCAGAGGGTTAACCTGTTAAGCTGCAACCACACTTTTGAAAAATCCCCAGAAATGGCATACACAAACTGAAACGGATACATTTCATGAACCCGTTGTACTAAAAGCACAAGTATGATCTCATTTGAAAGCTAACACCTGGCAGTTTATTGTAAATGTAGAATTAATTATTGTCATAATGAAAAAAAATGTTATAAATAGCTTCAAAATTTTGTAAAGTTATTAGAAATTAATTTTTATGAAACATCTTCATGAAAATAAAATTGAAGTTGGCATTGTAGCAATCTAGAAATGCACTGCAGCTAAAGCCACATGTCTGACCATGTTATATTTAAAATCTGAAGATGGTAAGTCTAAAACCCTGTATTTAGTTCAATGTTTTTCAAGATCATGTCATATGACTTTATTTTGATTAGACTCTAAAATGCAAACTTATGTTTATTGTCATCTTCTAAGCATCTATTCAGTCTATTGTCTCTATTGTTTTGTGGTGCAAACAAGCCCCATTCAGTGTCAGTCTTCCCTGCACACATTCACACCTCTCCAGCCTGGTTATGGCTCTAAATATGATTTTCTTTTGTCTGCATTATAATCACTAACGACTGGCTATTCACGCTGTTTTAATCCCTAATTTATTTTACCAAAGTTCTCTCTTCACATTTTAAACTGTATCAAATTGCCTTTTTGAAAAAAGAAACATTTCAGTAAGCATTCTTATTTAGAAAAATTCATAAAAATAACAGCTAATGTGCTATGAGAATATATCAATATTTCTCCAAATCTGAACATGTTTGAGCTAAAAGCCCTGAGGGACGTTGTTTTGTCAAGCTCTGTCATGACGATCGCACAGGAGTTTTTTTCTGAATGGAAGCGGCTGACGCTCATAATTCATATTAAAGGTAACGACTCATTTTTTAATTACATAACTCCTGACACAAATTAAGACATAACTGTCACTATAAGTTTCTCAGAATACAATAGTGGTCAAATACTGAAACTTGAGTCTTATATCTTTTTAATGATGTATAGTTTGTCAATGTAATAACATTAAATCTGATAGTAACTTTGAACTATTTAAAAAAAAAAAAACGCTTCAGTGCGCCCGCGCTCTGGTGAAGCTTAACAGCCCTCTGGGGACGGCAAACGCACCGGTGCGTTTTGGCAGATTTTTTTTCACATAGCAGAAAAATAGACTTAAACTACTCCATCATTTCTGGTCATACAGAGTTAAGAAATATAAAAAAATAAACTGTTAAATATCTACTTTTTTATGTGCCCACCTACAATCGAAATAAAATATTGTGCTTTTGTAAAATAAAGAAAATAAACAGGGTGTGTGTTCTGCCTTTCTGTGTCCGTGAACTTTTTTTCTGGAGCACGTGCACGTCTCTAAACTTAAACAAAACTCAGCGAATACTATTCACCCAGACACGAGCAATATATGTTTATGATCATTTAAGTTTGTACTTTTAAATTATCTAATTTAAAACTAAAATAAATATTCTCTTTTTATGTAATCTATATAAAAAGAGAGGTGTCAGCCGTTCTCATTATCGTTCTCTCAGCTCATTATTTTCCTAACGTGACACGCCCACGGAGAGCACGCGCTATTCAAACGCTAATGATCTGAAGCAACACATTGAGACGTGTAAACGCCCACATTAACTCGGTAAACACACTATATTTAGTCAGATTAATGTACTGTTGTCTTGCGCGGCTGTGAGGAATAATCCTGGGACATTTACCTACCTCAGAACAAGTGCTGGTTTATTTTCACTTCGAGGAGTGAGCTGAGCTTGTGGGTGTTTTATTCTTGTGCTTTGTTCTAATCGCGAAATATAATAACGTTAGTGTCTGTTAACGCAAAAATAGCCTACTGTTTAAATTTGAATCATGTTTCTGTGTGTGTGTGTGTGAAACTAGTTTTGGATAGATTATAAAGTGTTAACTCTAAAATAGACATCAAATAAGCTTTTGTTAGCAGTTTCTGCTCATATGTTAAATATATAGTATGTTTTGTCAATAAACTAATCAACTAAGATGTTATAGTGTTTGTTCCAATGCAAGCTATATCAAAATAATGAATCCTTAACTTTGAAATATGTATGATAAAATGTATTGGCCTACTAAGACATTTATGGAAAAAGACAATATTCTTTTCAAGATGTTTCCAACTCTAACTTTGAACCAATTCTGTAGAATGGCCCATATAACCTATTTGAACAGGATTTGTTTCCAGCTATGACTAAAAATGTATATCATTTATATATGTATATATGTATGTGTGTGTGTGTGTGTGTGTGTGTCTATTGTCCTTGCATTCTTTCTTGTGTGACACACCTGAATGAAAGGCTCATTATTATGCGGCTCTTTGTCTTCTCAGGTGAGAATCACCTGATTATTCACAATGGGGTTGGGCCATTCGCATATTGCCTTGGCTAACAAAAAATGTTTTTCACAATTTAAAATAATCTATTGTGTTATGTCAATGATTAGCAAGGATGATTTTCAGATCATTTTGAAGCAAAAACTCTAGGCCACAACTTCCATTAGTCAAAAGTCTTGTAGACACATATTTAGTATGTGTTTTGTGGCTTTATTTCAGAAACTTTAATGATTAGTTTTTTCAATAACCGTGCATAAACAATATTCTCTCAAAAATACAAACATGTACATACATGTTGCTCACATATTATGGTAGCCATGTTTGTGCTAAATAGAGTGTAATTTCACCTGTGCCATTAATATGTTTATAAGCAACTGAAAAAAGCACAAATGTCTGGGCATGTCAAAACATCTCAAGGACCCCCAAAACACCTTGGTCCCCGGAGGGTTAATGCTGGAGCTGTTCTCAAAGCGGGCGAAGAAGGTGTTTAGCTGATCAGGGAGGGAGGGGTCAGTGGAGGTGGGATCACTGTTGCTCCGCCTATAGTCAGTGCTGTTCCTTACACCTTGCCACATGGAGCGGGGGTTATTTTCATTGAAGTTGTCCTCAATCCGTTGCTTGTACTCCCGCTTTACTGATATGATGCCTTTGTGTAGGTTGGCCCTAGCCCTCCCGTACTGCTCCCTTTCTCGTGAGCTAAGCGCTGTGTCCTGGACTCTGAGCAGCTCCCTCACTCTGTTGTTGAACATATGCTTTTGATTGGGGTACACATTTTTTTTCTTTCTAGATTACAATGTCTGTGCAGACATTGATGTAAGACAGGACTGTGGTGGTGTAGAGGTCTATGTCTAGATCTTCCCACCTAGCTCCCACCTAGTTGTAAGCTGTAATTGTTAACAGTCCTGTTTTCAGTACTGGGCTGAAGACGGTCTTGATTCGTGGTTTTGTTCTGCCAATGAGAGGCTTAATAAAAATGCTCTCTGGGTAAATTTTTTTCTGCTTACAGATGGCATCATGTAGCTTTGCCATGGCTAGCTTAACATGAGCTCGAGTATAGACGTAAACAGCAGTTATACTAGTTTTAGTAACTACTGTATTTAAAATGCACTTACTTGTGAAATCAATACTTAATTCATACCATGTATGTTCAAAGCACATTATGCAGTAAACTACACTTAAAGGGATAGTTCACCCATAAATTAAGATTCTGTCCTCATTAACTCACCATAATATCCATCCGAACCTGTATTTCTTCTGTGGAACATAAAATAAGATATTTTGAAAGTCAGTGGGGTCCAAAACAACATTAGACCGCAATGACTTTCATAGTATGGACAAAAATAAGTACATTCTTCAAAATATCTTCTTTGTTCCACAAAAGAAAGAAAGTCGTAGAGGAGCAACATAAGGGTGAGTAAATGCTGATAGAATTTTCACGTTTTGGGTTGAACTGTCACTAACTTCATATTTTAATTTAATTCAGTGCTTTGCCATGGTTATATTCTATAAAATAAATGGTCACAAGAGGCAGTTTAAATGGTCACAAGAGGCAGTTTATATGGGCACAAGAGACTAACTTACCTTCAACTTGTACTTGAAAAGACTCACTGTTCATTGGGAAGTCTCCTCTCTTTGCTGTGCAGTGATAGTCACCAGTGTCAGAGAGAGATGCTGAGTAGATAGTGAAGGTTGGATCTCTGATCAATTGTTTTGAGCCTTTATACCAGTGGTACTCCCAACCATCACCAGGCATGTTACAACCAAGCTGGACTTTCTCCCCAGTGTAGAAGGAATCAAACCACTGATCTTTTCTGATGTGTGGTTTTGATGTGTTATCTAGGAGCAACAGAGGTTAAAAAAAGAAAATAAATAATGGACCACTTTCAAACGATAACTGCCTTGAGTATGTTTGTTATTCTAGGTGATCTGAGAATATGAACTGAATTTCCAACTGAAATTCACTTTCCCCTCTAAAATACAAAGGTGCAAGAGTAAAGAAGTTTATTTGTATGGTAATGTATTAAAGGCATAGTTTATACAAAAATGAAAAATCTGTCATTATTTACTCACCCTCATGTCGTTCCAAACCTGTAAGACTTTCATTCATCTTCAGAACACAAATTAAGATATATTGAAATTTTATATTTTTGTCCCTCCATTGACAGCTATGCAACTACCACATTCAAGGTCCAGAAACTTAGTGAAGACATAAAGACATTAAAGTAAGCGGTGCAAGCGTTGACGCATGCTTATGTTGACAAGAGCAGGCTCTTGCGTGAACACATGCTGGAGATTAATATTTTGTAAATAAAGGTTGGTAAATTATGTTTTATTTTTTTTGCAAACAAAACCCTTGCATGCTTTAAAAAACTGAGGTTAAACCACTGGAGTCACGTGGACTATTTTAATGATGTCTTTACTACCTTGACATAATGAACCAAAATTAATTAAAGTCTTACGGGTTTAGAACGACATGAGGGTGAGTAATTAATGACATAATTTTCATGTTTGGGTGAACTATCCCTTTAATTAAAATTCTTTAGAATCATCATAAATCTGTTAATTGTATAAATTGTACAAAAATAAATGGCATTAGTATAAACAGGGTTCGAATATGGCTTTTGAACAAGCAAGAATCAATGATAAATATATAAACCTTGTTATGTATTTTAAACATTTGGTTGATTAGAACTATTGCACAAATCTCATTATTTCTTTGTTTCGTTCGTGTATAACTGACACATATGCATCACTTTAAGTGTGTTAGTTTGTGTTAAAACTGTGTAAACTGTGTTTGAGTGAATAGAAAGCCTAACAAAATCCTCATTGACCTCTTTAAGGCAACTGACTGTCTCTATCTGAATTCTTTTGTTAATTTATGACTTGTACATTTTCATTTCCATGTTTTTCTCTTCAAGTATACGATTCTGATTTTTTATTTTTTTTTCATTGAGATGCTATTTTCAAATTTGGACTTTGCTAATAGTGTCTGACCTCTGAAACTTGTCAAGAGTAGACAGGAAACAACAAATTCTGATATGAACCACTGTATATTGATACAGGCCAATCTAAATCAAAAACATGTTAAAATATAAACAGCTTATTCACTGAACTTTTTTGGGAGCCAGTCTCTCCTTTTTCCACATATATCAGTCATAGAATGTCATTTTTTTTTTCTGAAGCAGTTTTACTTGCCATGAATATGAAGTTGCAAAGCTTCTGTTGTTCTTGTAGTCACTGGCGTTCTCTCACGATGTTTTCCTCTGCAGGTATACTGTCCTGAATGACTCGCTTTTGCTGAGCTGATTGAGAGTGTGTTTTCAGAAAAGGAAATGTTCTTGTTAGCTGAAAGCCGAGGCCCATCTTTAAACCATTCATAGTCCCATTCTTTTGAGCCTCCATCAATTGAACACTTCAGAGTCACTTTTTCATTTGGGTAAAATGTTTTCCATTGAGAAATTATTGACAGTTTTGGTCGAGGCGGCTCTGCACAGATAAACACCACAATAATGTAAGAGAACTGGGCATTTTTTTATTAACATAATAGACATATTGTATTATGCTTTGATGTATAAAACAGATTAATCTTACCTCTTATATTCAGTTTTGTGGAATTTGCAAATGTCATCTCTCTCCTTGTTATGGTACAAGTGTATTCCCCACTATTCTCACGTGTAGCATTTAAGATAGTGTTGTTCACTTGCACTGAATCTTTTTGCCACTTATATTCCCATTTTGAGGTCTTCTGTTTTATGCTGCAAGTGAGTTTGACTTGTTCCCCAGTGTAGATTTCTTGGTATGGTGGATCTTGCTTCAAAACGACAGTTGGCTTTGATCCTTTAGAATTATAAAAAATAAATAAAATAATAATAATTTATGTATAAAATAATGCATAATTGTTTTTATACATATAATATAATGCATATTATATTTTATAATTATCCTTTATAACTATAAAATAATTTAAAGAGTAAAAAAATGAATGTATATTTATGCATTTAATATAATTTTAATTGAAGCCCCTGGGAAATGTTCCTAAATTGAGGCTGGCAATAAACAGCACCAAAACTCAATATTAAATAATTGCAAGATATACAAGATGTACAATGTTGGCATTATAAAATAAATATGAGATTATAAATTATGCAAAAATAAAGAGCTGTGTTCTGAAATAAGAAATAAAAAAAATGGCTGTATTTCACAATTTAACTAAGTATAATAATATAATTGTAATTATAAAACGGTTAGTTCCGATCCCTATGTTGTTTTTATTTGAGCTTTCATGCATATTACACATTGGAACGTTGTTGCTGTTCACGGTCAGGGACTATTTTTTTTCTAGTGGAAGGAAGGCTTTTAGTGATTTTTTTTAGTGATTAGTGATTTTACTTCATGAAAGTTGCACTAATACATATTTTTTTTACTTTAATATTTTTATTGTGTGGTAACCGTTTTATAAAAGCAACAAGGTACTCGAGGCAAGTGCTGTATTGTGAATAAGTCACGGCTGAAGGGGTTGCAGGCACTCCGCTTCCCATCGTGCCTAACAACGCCCTTCAGCCGTGACTTATTCACGATACAGCACAGCCTCTCGAACCTTATTGCTTTAATATAACTTAGTCAGGACATGCTGCTTTTAGCTAAACTGACAACAGATGTTTATGTGACAACTTACCATGAACTGTTAACGAATGTGATTTGCTGTTTGCTGTTTTCACCGTCCTGTCCTTCAGCTCAGCTTGACACGTATACTCCCCTTTATGACTGGACTTCACTGAGAGAGTGAGAGTGTTGTCTTTTATGCTTGTTTCATCACTGGGGACTATTTTTTCAGAGCCTTTGAACCACATATAGATCCAGTTTTCAGATTTAGGAATCACACACTGCAAAGACACTTTTTCACCAGGAAACGCTTCTGTCCAGTCTGACTTGACTTGCGCTTCAGGCAGATCTAAAGAGACAAAAACAAACCAAACTGTAACTTGAATATGTTCATACAGAGCCTAATGCTAGCTCTAAATCTAATGAGTGTCAACTTTGGTATAGCTTAATTGTTTCTTTTTTATGAAATCAATTAGTCTAAAATACCTATTTAACTCTCTTAACTCCATGTCTTTTCATTTAAATGTAAACATTTGGCGGACGCTTCCAAAGCGGGTCTACATTTAATCAGTCCGTACATTTCCTGGGAACTTTACTAAGGCATTGGAAACTCAATAGATGTACAATGGGAAGAATATTCCACAATACAAATGACTATAAACAGGTACATTATGAGCTCACCTTCAACTCGCACTTGTAGAGTCTCACTATCCACTGGGAAGTCTCCTCTCTTTGCTGTGCAGTGATAGTCACCAGTGTTAGAGGGAGATGCTGAGTTGATAGTGAAGGTTGAACCTGTGATCGGAGGTTCTGTTTGCTTTTGGCCTTTGTACCAGTCATACGTCCATCCATTACCGGACATGTTACAACCAAGCTGGATTTTCTCCCCAGTGTAGAAGGGCTCAAACCACTGATCTTTTCTGATGTCTAGTTTTGGTGTGTTATCTAAGAATCACAGGGGTAGAATTACTAATAAGGAACTAAGAATAATAATATAATTATAAATATAACTTCGTCAGGACATGCCGCTTTTAGCTAAACTGACAACAGATGTTTATGTGACAACTTACCATGAACTGTTAACGAATGTGATTTGCTTTTTGCTGTTTTCACCGTCCTGTCCTTCAGCTCAGCTTGACACGTATACTCCCCATTATGACTGGACTTCACTGAGAGAGTGAGAGTGTTGTCTTTTATGCTTGTTTCATCACTGGGGACTATTTTTTCAGAGCCTTTGAACCACATATAGATCCAGTTTTCAGATTTAGGAATCACACACTGCAAAGACACTTTTTCACCAGGAAATGCTTCTGTCCAGTCTGACTTGACTTGCGCTTCAGGCAGATCTAAAGAGACAAAAACAAACCAAACTGTAACTTGAATATGTTCATACAGGGCCTAATGCTAGCTCTAAGTCTAATGAGCGTCAAAGTTAATTTTGGTAAAGCTTAATCGTTTATTTTTTATGAAATCAATCAGGCTAAAATTACGGTGGTTGAGAGAGCTCAACGCGATGCAACTGAAGCAAATACATGCAAATAGAATAAAACACCTGCACATAAAAAAAAAACATCATCATCAGTTTCACAAGACATGTGTGCTCCAAATACAGAAACGCGCTGCAAAAGTTCACAACTTAACCAAATACAGAAACGTGCTTCAAATAACACAGACCACAACGGAAATGTTTCCAGGGGAACCAAATAAGTGACGAACCCGGCTGGGACGTGCTTATTGCTCGTGCTATGCCATACTCCCTTCGAAGGGCAGACGGCAGAGCCCTTGAGGTGGGACTTTGGAGGGAGCAGGGCTCTAGTGTGCTGTTATGTAGCCGTGTGGAACGCACTTGATGAATGAGCAACGAAAGACAACGTAATTCCTCATTATTTTCACCTGGGATGTTCCCACAGCGCAGCGCGGTGTCCATCAGCTGAATAGCTGTTCTTATGACAGAAATATAAGTGTTAACATAACAGTTGCGAATACATTTTTATTTTTACTTTACAAAAAAGCTTTTAAAATATGCGTGTATGTGTGTCTCAACTTTAAAACTTTGGACCCTACATTACCTAACATTTCTTATGAAACTTTTCTTTATGAAAATGTAAACATAACATGAAACAATTTGTACAGTGTAACTGATGAAAGATAAATATCTTTCCTTCATGTTCTTCTTCTCTATCTTTTTTGTTTACTTATTTTAGTTTTCAGCTCATTGTTCTTTTCTCATTTGTATTCTGATGACATTGAACATATTGTTAATACATTTTGTATGTTGTATACAAGGTGTATGTCATAAAAATGTAATATCTGTATGTTTTGCAAACATAAATAAATACATAAAGTAGAATTTTAAGCTTTAAGCACCAGCACGTCCCAGCCGGGTTCGTCACTTATTTGGTTCCCCTGGAAACATTTCCATTGTGGTCTGTGTTATTTGCTGCGCGTTTCTTTATTTGGGTGGTGTTGTGAGTATTTGGAGCTCACGTGTGTTGTGAAACTGATGAAGATGTTTTCCTAATTTGCGGGTGTTTTTTCTATTTGCATGCGTTTTTTTTTCTATTTGCATGCGTTTTTTTTTTTGTTTTTTTTTCATGTGTTTTTTTCAGTTGCAGCGTGTTGAGCTTTCTCGGCCACCGTATAAAATACCTATTTAACTCTCTTAACTCCATGTCATTTCATTTAAATGTAAACATTTGGCGGACGCTTCCAAAGCGGGTCTACATTTAATCAGTCCGTACATTTCCTGGGAACTTTACTAAGGCATTGGAAACTCAATAGATGTACAATGGGAAGAATATTCCACAATACAAATGACTATAAACAGGTACATTATGAGCTCACCTTCAACTCGCACTTGTAGAGTCTCACTATCCACTGGGAAGTCTCCTCTCTTTGCTGTGCAGTGATAGTCACCAGTGTTAGAGGGAGATGCTGAGTTGATAGTGAAGGTTGAACCTGTGATCGGAGGTTCTGTTTGCTTTTGGCCTTTGTACCAGTCATACGTCCATCCATTACCGGACATGTTACAACCAAGCTGGATTTTCTCCCCAGTGTAGAAGGGCTCAAACCACTGATCTTTTCTGATGTCTAGTTTTGGTGTGTTATCTAAGAATCACAGGGGTAGAATTACTAATAAGGAACTAAGAATAATAATATAATTATAAATATAACTTCGTCAGGACATGCTGCTTTTAGCTAAATCGACAACAGATGTTTATGTGACAACTTACCATGAACTGTTAACGAATGTGATTTGCTTTTTGCTGTTTTCACCGTCCTGTCCTTCAGCTCAGCTTGACACGTATACTCCCCTTTATGACTGGACTTCACTGAGAGAGTGAGAGTGTTGTCTTTTATGCTTGTTTCATCACTGGGGACTATTTTTTCAGAGCCTTTGAACCACATATAGATCCAGTTTTCAGATTTAGGAATCACACACTGCAAAGACACTTTTTCACCAGGAAACGCTTCTGTCCAGTCTGACTTGACTTGCGCTTCAGGCAGATCTAAAGAGACGAAAACAAACCAAACTGTAACTTGAATATGTTCATACAGAGCCTAATGCTAGCACTAAGTCTAATGAGCGTCAAAGTTAATTTTGGTAAAGCTTAATCGTTTATTTTTTATGAAATCAGTTAGGCTAAAATGACGGTGGTTGAGAGAGCTCAACGCGATGCAACTGAAGCAAATACATGCAAATAGAAAAAAAACGTGTGTAAATTGGAAAAAACGCGTGCAAATAGAATAAAACACCTGCACATAAAAAAAAAAAACATCATCATCAGTTTCACAAGACATGTGTGCTCCAAATACAGAAACGCGCTGCAAAAGTTCACAACTTAACCAAATACAGAAACGTGCTTCAAATAACACAGACCACAACGGAAATGTTTCCAGGGGAACCAAATAAGTGACGAACCCGGCTGGGACGTGCTTATTGCTCGTGCTATGCCATACTCCCTTCGAAGGGCAGACGGCAGAGCCCTTGAGGTGGGACTTTGGAGGGAGCAGGGCTCTAGTGTGCTGTTATGTAGCCGTGTGGAACGCACTTGATGAATGAGCAACGAAAGACAACGTAATTCCTCATTATTTTCACCTGGGATGTTCCCACAGCGCAGCGCGGTGTCCATCAGCTGAATAGCTGTTCTTATGACAGAAATATAAGTGTTAACATAACAGTTGCGAATACATTTTTATTTTTACTTTACAAAAAAGCTTTTACAATATGCGTGTATGTGTGTCTCAACTTTAAAACTTTGGACCCTACATTACCTAACATTTCTTATGAAACTTTTCTTTATGAAAATGTAAACATAACATGAAACAATTTGTACATTGTAACTGATGAAAGATAAATATCTTTCCTTCATGTTCTTCTCTATCTTTTTTATTTACTTATTTTAGTTTTCAGCTCATTGTTCTTTTCTCATTTGTATTCTGATGACATTGAACATATTGTTAATACATTTTGCATATTGTATACAAGGTGTATGTCATAAAAATATAATATCTGTATGTTTTGCAAACATAAATAAATACATAAAGTAGAATTTTAAGCTTTAAGCACCAGCACGTCCCAGCCGGGTTCGTCACTTATTTGGTTCCCCTGGAAACATTTCCATTGTGGTCTGTGTTATTTGCTGCGCATTTCTTTATTTGGGTGGTGTTGTGAGTATTTGGAGCTCACGTGTGTTGTGAAACTGATGAAGATGTTTTCCTAATTTGCGGGTGTTTTTTCTATTTGCATGCGTTTTTTTGGTGTTTTTAGTTTTGGTGTGTTATCTAAGAATCACAGGGGTAGAATTACTAATAAGGAACTAAGAATAATAATATAATTATAAATATAACTTCGTCAGGACATGCCGCTTTTAGCTAAACTGACAACAGATGTTTATGTGACAACTTACCATGAACTGTTAACGAATGTGATTTGCTGTTTGCTGTTTTCACCGTCCTGTCCTTCAGCTCAGCTTGACACGTATACTCCCCATTATGACTGGACTTCACTGAGAGAGTGAGAGTGTTGTCTTTTATGCTTGTTTCATCACTGGGGACTATTTTTTCAGAGCCTTTGAACCACATATAGATCCAGTTTTCAGATTTAGGAATCACACACTGCAAAGACACTTTTTCACCAGGAAACGCTTCTGTCCAGTCTGACTTGACTTGCGCTTCAGGCAGATCTAAAGAGACAAAAACAAACCAAACTTATTCTTAAACCCAAACTCTAAAATACAACACTAACCTAACAGTCTACTAATACTCTAATGACTAGTTGACATGCAGTTGCAAAGTTACTACTAGTAGTACTAGGCTACTAATATAACGTACTGTAAAAAGTGAACCATCGAAATAAAGTGTAACCAAAATACAATTACTGAATATATATTTTATATTATGATATCCATTCACCTTCTAGAGTTACGTTGTACTCATCACTTTTTTCAGACACAGAAGATCCATTTTTTGCCTTGCATTCATACATTCCACTATTTGTCACATTGATGCTGGACTGATGTTCAGTTTCGAGATTAGCGGCGTTCTTGTACCAGTCATATTGTAACTCAGATGCTCCTTTAGGGACCTCACAGTGCAGAGTGACCGTCTCTGTGCTGTACAGAACCTTGTGAGGTCGATTCTGAGAAATGTTGGGCTTGGGAATCTGAATCGTAGGGTCTAGTGGATGAATAATCCTTAGGTTAGAGTGGCTGAATACCAACACTTTTTAATACAGTTGTGTAACTAAAAAATAAAACAGTTAAATAAAATATTCCTTAAAAATTCATATAACAAACCAGAAACAACTTATAGTATATATATATATATATACACATCTTACCTCCAGTGCTCTCTTGAGACGTTACTTGCACACAGACTGCCACTATAATTTAAAATAGATTCAGAGAAACGGTAGGTTACAGTATAGTGATTTCCTAGTTTTATTGGTTTCGAATATAATATTAATAAAAGGTACCTTACCTGTCAAAAGTATTTTTTTAAATGTTTCCATTTGCAGCTGCAGTCAAAGTAAGCCTCAGTGAACACAGATCTTGCGTGAGTCTCTGCAACAAGAAAAGCTTCCTGTTATAACCACTTTTGATGGAAACCTGACAGGAAATCATGACGTCTTGTCTACTTCCATTTCACCTTTAAAGCTGTCCAAATGTTTGATATTTTGAATAACCTATTTCCCTTTTTTACTTGTAATAAAACAATGTTCAGTGAACCTTGCAAGTGTGTGCTTAAACACGTGTTGTGTGTTGTCTGAGAGGCAGATAGTGAGCCTGCAGTATATAACAAAAACGAGTAGATACATGATTATGTGCACTCATAAAAAACGTTTTATATAGGCATATTTAGCCTCTAGAATGCATCTGTGGACAATTTATATTATATTATATATTTTAATTATGAATACTTACCAGTTCTGAAGTTCTGTTATTGTTCTGGTTTCTGTTTTAAGCATTGTGGGTGTGGTTTGCACTATTGTTAAAAAAATATTGATGAATGCAGTTTTATCTGAACTTCCTTTTTTCCTCTATTGCTCTTCTGGATTATGACATGCATTCAAAACAGTATCACACAAAAATCACAAACAAATATCACAACGAACATACACAACAATAATTTTAGTTTGAAAAGAGGAACCTAAATATTACCTCTCTAAAATGTGTACGCATCAACAGCAGATAGAGGGGAAGGACTGGAGGAACGTTTAAAGAATATGATACTTGGGATTACAGAGAGATTCATATTTTCTCATATGTATTTGAAACAATGATGTACTGAAGTGTACTGCAGCTGAATGTGCATGTGTATCTGACAGAAGTTGTTATATCGGACAGTTTTAAACAGTTAAAGGTGGGAAGTCATTTTCTGACTAAGTCACATTCAGCCCAGCCTCCTGATCTGGCATGTGGTGAACCAACATCCTGTAAGCAGTCTTTAACAAATTGTATTGAGGTGGGGCTGCAACAAACCCAAAGCATTTTCTTAAAAGACAGCCTGGCAATAATATGTATAAGGGTGTTTTTTCTACATGGGTTGCAGGACTGCAGAATGACTAAAGAAACATCATCAGCAAGATGGTAGAAAAATGAAAATTTCTTGTCTATTAACACCCACTCCACTTATAGCAATGATGGAAATAAGCGCAGCAAAATATGTTGGAGAGCGTTGCAATAGTGTGACAATATTGCATTGCAATAGGTAGCACATTAATGTTAATACCAAACCAAAACTAGTACACCAATTGTAATTGAAAGGGCTTAATGACGATATCTTAAAAATACACTTAAAACAGTAACACAATAGATGTATGAGATGATAAAAACTTAACCATTAATCGTACCCAGCATATATGTAAAATGTTACCTAAGGGATAGAGAGAGAGAGAGAGAGAGAGAGAGAGAGAGAGAGAGAGAGTGTAGGGAGAACGAGACAAAGAAAAGAGGAGGCAAAGAAAGAGTGCCCCAGAAAAGGGACAGAGAGAAAAAGAAGAGAAAGAGCAACATTTACAATTCTTCAATATCTTACAATATCTTTTAACCTTTCCTTGACCATGTGACTGAAACCCAAATATGAGACATTCAAACTGAGCAATCAGACCCACCATACCAACTATACTGACGACCCACCACCCCACCACAAATGGCGACAGCATCCGGTGGAAACCTGGGACCTTTAAATAAAATTTTACATAGAATTTCACAAACAATAGGATTTTTTTGCTTTGTTCACTGCAGAACTATATCCAACAAGAAAATAAAAAAGCACAATATATTTTATTTGTAATTTATATATTATTTTATATTATTGCAATAAGATTATTTTGTCATTGGAAACACTCTCAATTACAAGGAAACCTGATACTTACTATGCAGTTTTAATGTCCCAATGATATCAAAATTGGTGAATGGTACATAGAGCACATAGGGAATAGGGTACGATTCAGATATAGTGCAGTGACAAATATATGCACTCAGTGCAAATATACTTCCCAATGGGGCGAATGCAGCCTAGTTTCATGCTACTGTATGTACACACCGCCGCCGACTTGAGCTTGCAAAGTTACCAGAAGTCATTCATTTTCAATGGAAGCTGGCTTCTCTCAGCTGCAAGGAGCGTCAAATCTATCGGCGTCGCGTTTTGGGCGTTTTGAGCGACCAGAGCGTCAATCAGAAAGTTGAAAGTAGCTCAACTTTATGGTAATGAGCTATGACGCGGTTCAGCGGCAAGCAGCGGCAAAACGCCAGCAACCAATCGGAATGTAGACGTCCTTCGCGCTGGCTGATTCCGGAGAAACATACGATGTAAACTTTCGTTCCTACCAAAACATTAATTCCGAGGAAATGGTGGAGAAGCTAATCATCGCCGTTGCTGGGTTTCCTATAATTTATGATATGACTTTGTTTGCATATAGGGACCAGTTACAAAAGAACGAGGCATTGGAAATATTAACGAACGCTCGTTTTAAGCAGGAATGCAATTAATTTACTCACGGTAACACCTATTTGACCAATTGCACAATATATGCATAATATAAATATGCAAATAATAATAAAAATAGCGAATTATTTTTTTTTATTTTTTTTTTACCAAATGTGACCAAAACGGTTATAAAAATGCTGTCATTATAAAAGGTTTCTAGTGTCAATGTATTGCTTGTTTTTTCTATTACATTTCATGTTGTGACACTTCTCTTCTCCCATTATCGAACATAGAATGCTGCTACGTCAGAGCGGCCAAAGTGTCAACAAGCTTTCCCGTACTTTTCGACAAGCGTCCTTAACAGGGTGGCCAGAGCTTCTTTGCAGCTCAAGTCGGCAGCTCCGGTCCAGAGACACGATAGCACAGAGGGGATCATATGTGTGAGTCGGCGCAGAACAGAAAATGTATCGACCCATTTTAATTCTGCATAGAATGCTATATTTTCAAGCAATATGGAAGTAATTGGGAAGAGACTGCGGCTTTATCGAGCTCAACAGCTCTGGCCGAGTTGTGGTAATAAACTAAACGCTATTGGCAGCTGATCCACGTCTACCTATAGGAATATGAGGCCTATCACTGTATACATATATATAAGCTCCTTCAGTATTATCAACAGCTATCGCGTTTCTCTGTCAAGTCAAGTCAAGTCATCTTCATTTATATAGCGCTTTTAACAATGGATTGTTTCAAAGCAGCTTTACAGAGATAAACATATAATTTAAGGTAACAGATTGTTTTGGCGTTATAGCGGTTCTTGAATAATGTTATTTCCAGCTAAAGTTAACCCTGGAGCTAATTACCCTCCTCCATCCCCCGCTCCTCACTTTTTTCAAGTCAGGATTAGGCATTCTGATTCCCCTTGAATAAATTCTCGAATTATGTTGTACATTAAAATATTGACACTAATGTTATCTGCAATAGATTAATGTTGGGTTTGTTCTATTGTTCCACGTTGTTTGTTCTATTGTTCCACGTTGTGATGTATACTTCTTATTATGACGAGTGAAATGGCTTCTTGAACAAGACTAAATCTAGGGCGGGACTTGATTTTGTCCATGTGGAATTGTTTGGATGGCTGTTGTTTGCTATTGGTGGATCTCATGTGAGTGACAGGTTGTCCCGCCCTCGCGCCAGTAAACACATCATCAGAGAAAAGAAGAGATGTTGCAAGAGGGAGGGGAGGTTACTTTCAGGGGGGTTACTTTTCCTTTTCTTCCTTGTAGGCCTGAAACGAGACTTCAAGAGATTTCCACGGCAAGCATGCGCGAGAACTGAACTGAAGTAGTTGAAGGAGATCGCAATTCTCGCGCATGCGTCGTGGAAATCTCTTGAAGTCTCGTTTCAGGCCTACAAGGAAGAAAAGGAATAGTAGAATAAAGTCGTTATTTTTGTTTTATTTCCGCACAAAAAGTATTCTCGTCGCTTGATAAACTTATAGTTGAGCCACTGTTGTAGCAGTCATCCACCTCTCAGATTTAATCATAAATATCTTCATTTGTGTTCCGAAGACGAACAAAGGTCTTACGGGGTTGGTACAGCATGGGGGTGAGTAATGACTTCATTTTCATTTTTGGGTGAACTAACCCTTTAAACTGCTACTCTTCGCGCCAAATATATAATCTGTTAATTTGAAGCATTTCACAGCATCTACATCTAATGCTTTTTTTTAACCGTCGCCTGAAATTGGTCCTCGCCGGCTTTTTTTTTTTGGCCGATTCAACATGTCGGTGAAAGAGGGAACTCTGATTGGCTGTTCAGCTTAGTGAACGAGTCAGTGAACTGCACGAGAATAATAGCAAAACAGAGAGCAAAGAAGTCAAAACGACACAGATAGAAGGCTGTTCTAATGTTACGTCATATTACCTGAGATATCCTTGGCGAATATTTCAATATTAACACGAGCGGAGTGGAATAAAGAAAGTGTTAAGCAGGATTGATATTCAGAACGGTAAGCACGCACTGCTTTGTTTACGGTGTGTATCTGCAGCGGGCAGCGTCGGTTTCTCATTTCGAATGACGAATATAGACGAATATATCTGCAGAAATAGACAGTTATCTCATTTACATGCAGGCGCAGAACGCGCATTCTAGCTAACAGTCGGCTGTGTTCTCTCGGTGTGTTCAAGTGCAGCTTTTTTTCCCGCGACGCAGCGATGCGAGCCGACAACACAGTCGGCTTGCATCTGATTCTGCGCTAGTTCATCGGCGTTGGCTTGGTGTGTTTCCGGGACGTGAAAGAGGGCGTGTTTCAAGATACGCAATCTGGAGTAGACCAAATTTAACAGGGAGGGAGGGCAATACACTTACATGCATGCACACGAAACACACTTCTTGTTGGCCGTGCCCGCGCGATCGATTCCCTCATCCATTTGCGTAGAAAAGAAATGTAATATTATGATTTCCGTCATTTTTTTTATATATATTTTTTTATGTGTACCGGGCCGGCCCACATTGGCCAGCGGCCCACCGGGAAAAGTCCCGGTGCTCCAGATGGCCAGTCCGCCCCTGCCGACCTGTGTTATTTATGTCATCCTGACCAGCATAAATAAACAGCTTTTACTTGCTATTGTTTCCGAACTGTTTCATCACAGCTGTGTGCACAGCTTTTTTGTAACAGCGCGCGCGGCACCGCATCCGAGGATGAACGACTTCAAGCCGAATCTGTCCGAGCGTGTATGTCTCACACAATCAGAGCGTAAAAATACTTTGCCTGGATACAATTTGGGCGGACTGAAGCATTTTATGATAATCGAGAGGGAGAGAGGGGCCCACAGACATTTGTGTTTCCTAAACAAATAAAAAAATTTGACACCAGGAAACAGCAAATAGAATTATTTAAAGTTAATAATTTTTACTATCAAATATATTTTTTTTAGCACCACAATTTTATTGGGGGCTTCTCTGGGCCCCCTCTTAGTCATGGGCCCCAAGAATTGTCATCGTTTACCCCCCCCCCCCCCCTCCCCCCCCCCCCCCCCCCCCCCCCCCCTCCCCTTTACAGCGCCCCTGGTTACTTTGATTAAAGATTACAAGGGCACATGAATAACAAAATAATTTATAATAAATACTGCAATATTCCATAATTGTGAAATGTCAATTTTGATTCATGGTGACTTTAAGAGGGTAAAAGTTTAAGGTTACATTGAAAATATGGTATGAACTTTTTACTTTTTCTTTGTAACTCTTTCCTGAAACCTTTCAGTGCTTGGAAACCAAACATGAGGTGTCAACTTGAGGTGTGTCCGGCAGTCATGATGCGTTGTTTTCCGTTCTCTGCTCTCTGCCAGATCATTTTCATTTTTAGCACACACAACCGCTAACAGTCACTCTGGCCTCCTTGAGTTGAAGCTGCTACATTCTCACAGTTTGCACAATGTGGTTCCTCATAGGCATAGTTCAACAGGAGTTACTACATAAAAGACATGTTTTTGATGCACATCAGCTTTTCAGTGTTATTTGAGTTATCTTACAGAGTGTAACGGCATGTCCATGGTGGGGAAAAAACAAGTATAGTTGTTATTTTTAGGTTCAACGTTTTTTGCAATGTGACCATAATTACTGCAATAATAATAATAATATATTTTATTTAATTTGTTTCCTTTATATTCTTTTTATATTTTATTTTTGTACTATATTAAAAAGCAGTAAATAATATTTATATCTTATTAATTTATTTATATATTAATATATTTAAAACTATAGATAAGATAATATATTATTGTATTATAATCTGAATGCAAGGATAACTTTTAGTGGGAAAATAAAGCCAGAGACACTCTTTTGTGAGATGCACCCAAATACATTTTTTGCACATAAAATGTCATTTACATTTTTAAGATTTGATGTATTTCAATCTAATGTATTTTTTATGCGCATCTTATTTCCTATAAAGGATGGTCCCCTCTGGTCAGTCCCTCCAGGATTTCACGATTTTTTTGTGTGATTTTTGCGATCAAAATGACTGATTTTGTGGTGCTAATTTCCAGAAATTTGTGAAAAAATTTGCGATTTTTATATTTTATAGGACATCACATTTACCATAATAGTATTATGTCAGATGCACAATAGTCATACATGACACAAATCACACACAAAATGCATAAAGCTTGTTTATTTCGTTTAATCAAATTCTTTTTTTTTTAATTGTGCTGTAGCCTATTGTTGTTGCTTGATTAACATTAACAACACTGACAACAGCAGGTAAATTAGGTTACTGTCACTTTAAGACCCACTACAGTAATGACAAACGTCCCAATCAGTTATTACTGATTGCTTTACGTAAATACTTGCCAAGATGAATATTTTGAAGTAATTGTAGCTATGTGTAATTGTTCAAGCGCTATAAAGAGAATTCAATATTCTAACTAGGCCGACAGGCGGTGACATGCAGTCAGTCAGTCACACGCACACACACACACACACACTTGCAGTCAGAGACAGACTGCCACTCGCTGGCTGAAATTAGTTCTCTTTCACGGTATACTGCGCTTTTAATAATTCTTTTTAGTACCATCGAGCATATCATACTTTTTGTTATGTCATTCAATCATGTTAAACGCGTTAATAAGTTTGCCCTACTGCCCAATGAAAACCTGGGCACTTATGTGAGAGGGCAGGAGAGACGCTTTTTCTTTCGCCATGTTCCTGACAGACCGCTCACAGACATCATGCGTGCGCAACATCTGTATCCACGTAAAAATGCATTGAAACTAAATAACTAGATATATTTCAATTGGGTGATTATAATTTAATGTTTTGTGAGGTCTTTTTTTGAATTTTTGTGATTATTTTGCGGTTAAATTAGGAATTATGCAGGATCGCAAAAAAATGCGACATTTTGTTGATTTTGCGTTGTATTCAGCGATCGCAGAATCGCGAAAAACTGGAGGGACTGTCTGGTGAAGCAAATTGTCATTAACATATCTTTGTACCCATCCAGTACTCACACCCACACATTATACATGCTTTAAAACAACTCAAATTAATCATAGTCAGGACAAAAAAAATGCTTGCTTTGCATTCCTCTCCCAGATAAACACAGTAAAGGATAAATGTAACTATAATCAGCTGAAAATGCAACTTGTGGCATATTAGCGTGTCAGGCACAGTGCAAACGATCCTGTACTTACGTTTGACCTCCAGCCTACAGGCAACTGTAGCCTCACCAAGGGAATTCTTGGCCCTGCCAGTGTAGACGCCACCATCAAAACTGGATGGTTTGCGGATTTCGAGTGAGCACACTCCCTGGTTGTTGATCTGCCTGTATTTGGGATCATCCCCTATGAGCATCTGATTCTTCAGCCACTCGATCTTAAGCTGCAGACAAAATACATGTCATTTCAACTGACCTAGCCACAACTAACATCAGCAAGTCATCCATCAAACTGGACCATTTCACATGTATGCTTAACACATTACCGTTTAAACACTCACGCAATTAAACAAAATCAATTTTAATAATGTGTAATTAAAACAGTTCCCTTTCGACGCTTTGGGGAACGCCTCAGGCGTGACAGGTGTCTGAAATCACTATCAAATCACGCCAATCACATTGACCGGCGACAGCCCGTGAATCATTAACGTGAATGATTAACGTGTGACCTGGAAGTATCTAAGGGTGCCTTGCAAACATGACAAATCATCTTTTCGTCTTCAGGGACTGTTTTGTCTGTAACCGCTTTGAACATTTTTTAGAAGTGTGCAGACCCGTGCTCAAGATATCTGAAGCCGGGTGACACACACGAACTGTGCATTTTTCTGTCTGGGAAGGAAGCGCGCACAGGCAGTTCTCAAGGGAACTGCCTGTACAAATTGTGATCGCTCCGCTCTCGCCTGTCCCTCTTCTCGAGAGAAGAGGGTTCAGCGTCTGGATATCACAGATTGTAACGAAGCTGGCAGGAATGAAGCGGAGAGATGAATCCAATTGCAAGCACATTTAATAATCAAACAAACAAAAGAAACTCAGACTAGGACCACAGAAAAAAACAACCATTACAACATTAAGAACTCCCAAGGACTGAACTAAAACACAGGGCTTAAATACAGAGGACCGGGTGAGTGAAACAAGACACAGCTGGGCAATTAACTAAGAACACAGGTGGAAAACATGAACACAAACGAGGAGCGGGAAAACTAGAAAGGACTAAACCAAATACACAATAATGGGGGAACACAAGACAGACAGGAACAAGACATGAACCCACATCGTGACATAGCCCCCCCCCTATGGGCGGCTCCCGACGCCCATCAAAACAAAAAAAATAGTTCAGGAGGCTGGAGACGCAGAGGTGGTCCCGGGGGAGGGATGGAGGGCCAGGCCCGCACAAGGGAACGGGACCAGGACATAGTCATGGTGGACCTGGGCCATGGAGCGTGGGCAGACCAGGCAGTTCAGGCGGCCACGGTGGAGAAGACCCTTCGGGCGGCCAGGGCGGTGAAGACCCTTCGGGCGGCCAGGGCGGTGAAGACCCCTCGGGCGGCCACGGCGGTGAAGACCCCTCGGGCGGCCACGGCGGTGAAGACCCCTCGGGCGGCCACGGCGGTGAAGACCCCTCGGGCGTCCACGGCGGTGAAGACCCCTCGGGCGGCCACGGCGGTGAAGACCCCTCGGGCGGCCACGGCGGTGAAGACCCCTCGGGCGGCCACGGCGGAGAGGACCCTTCGGGTGGCCATGGCGGTGGCCTACTGCCCCCCCCCCCCCAAAAAATTATTGAGGGTAGCTACGTGGTCGTAGCCTGGAAAAGGCACTGGCTCAGGATCGAACCCCGGCTCAGGAGAAAAAGGCAGAACCAGCGGTGAAGAGGGCTTTAGGCTGGGCAGGACCAGCGGTGAAGAGGGCTTTAGGCTGGGCAGGACCAGCGGTGAAGAGGGCTTTAGGCTGGGCAGGACCAGCGGTGAAGAGGGCTTTAGGCTGGGCAGGACCAGCGGTGAAGGAAACTCTGGGTTGAACAGAACTGGCGCAGGATCAGCGGGCTCTGGCGCAGGATCAGCGGGCTCTGGCGCAGGATCAGCGGGCTCTGGCGCAGGATCAGCGGGCTCTGGCGCAGGATCAGCGGGCTCTGGCGCAGGATCAGCGGGCTCTGGCGCAGGATCAGCGGGCTCTGGCGCAGGATCAGCGGGCTCTGGCGCAGGATCAGCGGGCTCTGGCGCAGGATCAGCGGGCTCTGGCGCAGGATCAGCGGGCTCTGGCGCAGGATCAGCGGGCTCTGGCGCAGGATCAGCGGGCTCTGGCGCAGGATCAGCGGGCTCTGGCGCAGGATCAGCGGGCTCTGGCGCAGGATCAGCGGGCTCTGGCGCAGGATCAGCGGGCTCTGGCGCAGGATCAGCGGGCTCTGGCGCAGGATCAGCGGGCTCTGGCGCAGGATCAGCGGGCTATGGCGCAGGATCAGCGGGCTATGGCGCAGGATCAGCGGGCTCTGGCGCAGGATCAGCGGGCTCTGGCGCAGGATCAGCGGGCTCTGGCGCAGGATCAGCGGGCTCTGGCGCAGGATCAGCGGGCTCTGGCACAGGATCAGCCGACACTGGCTCCAGTGTGTGCGCAGCCCACCCACACCACATGGCTGTGGCCATAATGGCCAGTGTTGCGGTCACATACGTGGCGTGAACGGTCTCTGACTGGGAAGACGTGACGTGAACAGTCTCTGGCTGGGCAGTCGTGACGTGAACAGTCTCTGGCTGGGCAGTCGTGACGTGAACAGTCTCTGGCTGGGCAGACGTGACGTGAACAGTCTCTGGCTGGGCAGTCGTGACGTGAACAGTCTCTGGCTGGGAAGACGTGACGTGAACAGTCTCTGGCTGGGAAGACGTGACGTGAACAGTCTCTGGCTGGACGTGGCTGACGTGAAGCTCTGGCTGGACGTGGCTGACGTGAAGCTCTGGCTGGAGGTGGCTGACGTGAAGCTCTGGCTGGACATGGCTGACGTGAAGCTCTGGCTGGATGTGGCTGACGTGAAGCTCTGGCTGGACGTGGCTTACGTGAAGCTCTGGCTGGACGTGGCTGACGTGAAGCTCGGGCTGGACGTGGCTGACGTGAAGCTCGGGCTGGACGTGGCTGACGTGAAGCTCGGGCTGGACGTGGCTGACGTGAAGCTCTGGCTGGACGCGGCTGACGTGAAGCTCTGGCTGGACGCGGCTGACGTGAAGCTCTGGCTGGACGTGGCTGACGTGAAGCTCTGGCTGGACGTGGCTGACGTGAAGCTCTGGCTGGACGTGGCTGACGTGAAGCTCTGGGCTGGACGGAACCAGCGGCGAATGGGGCCCTGGGCTAGACATCACCAACCCAGGGTCGAAAAGTGGCCAGCGTGGAGAGTGGTGTCGGGGCTCCTCTCGACCACCTCCTCTACTGAGGCCTCCACGTGTACCACGAAACTTGACCAACCGGGTCCCCTCAAAAGAGTGGCCTCTCCTCCGCTCGGTGGCTGGAGAAGAGACACTGGTGAACATGCTGCTGGATTCAGTGTTGGGGAGTTCTTCTGTAACGAAGCTGGCAGGAATGAAGCGGAGAGATGAATCCAATTGCAAGCACATTTAATAATCAAACAAACAAAAGAAACTCAGACTAGGACCACAGAAAAAAAACAACCATTACAACATTAAGAACTCCCAAGGACTGAACTAAAACACAGGGCTTAAATACAGAGGACCGGGTGAGTGAAACAAGACACAGCTGGGCAATTAACTAAGAACACAGGTGGAAAACATGAACACAAACGAGGAGCGGGAAAACTAGAAAGGACTAAACCAAATACACAATAATGGGGGAACATAAGACAGACAGGAACAAGACATGAACCCACATCATGACACAGATGAAGCTCGGCGATCGCCTTGAGAGGGGTGTAATCCTCTCAGACGATGCGGCGGCTGACGAGGGTAAGCTGCAATTGGATGAAGTTTTTTTAAAAAAAAAGAAAAGGGAAAACTTAGTCCGGCAGCGAGCGCTCTCCCGGACAAACAGGAGATGGCTGATGAGGGTGGTAATAATAGGATATTTCCTGTATCTTCTCTGTATGGCAGCCACCCTGCCCCGTGTATGCTGAGCTGGTTGGTGTTGAAGCTCCGAAGCTCCGAAGCTCTGGAATAGCCTTCCTGATATTGTTCGTTGCTCAGACTCGCTCTCACAGTTTAAAACTAGACTGAAGACGCATCTATTTAGCCAGGCATTCATATAAATTTTTTATCTTACAGTTACTGTAAATTCGGCCTCTAGTTCATAAACGCCAGAGGAGAACTGGCCCCCGACTGAGCCTGGGTTCTCCCAAGGTTTTTTTTTTTTCTCCATTGGGTCATCTGATGGTGTGTTAGGACACCTTTAGGTCACTGGATGGAGTTTTTCGGTTCCTTGCCACTGTTGCCTTTGGCTTGCTCAGTTGGGGATATTCAAATTAATTAACCAATCATACCATTGATCAGCTCTACCAAACTTGGATGTCTTTTTTTCCAGTAATAAACAAACATTGTTAAGTTGTTTTGATTGATACTGTGAAGCAGTTTTGATACAATCTGTATTGTGAAAAGCGCTATATAAATATATTTGACTTGACTTGACTTGACGTGTTATGAAACGCGCCGCGGGCAGGCTGCAGCTGCCATGGCTGCTCGTTGGGGGAGAGATCGCTCGCGATGAGAGCAATTTTTTCCCGGTCATAGAACCACCAGCTCAGGTGAGCCTTTCATTTCTTCCCGATCTCATACTGAGCTAACCTCATACTGAGATCGAGAGGACATGGAAGAACCCATACTCTGCATGTATTCACCAACATCAGCGGGCTAGTCTCGCTGATGTTGAGAGGATAGGAGAGCGTGGGTATGCGTCGATGGGAAAACAATCGACACTGAGAGCTCAAACCCTGCCAGTTGAATGGCAGAGCATACACGTCAGCGGGTCAGGCCGGTGCTAGCCTGCACATCATGGCGGTGTTGCAGGTACACCAGGCCGATCTACTGGGGGATCTCGACCAGGGGGTAGTGCCCCTGAGGCGGTTACTGAGCTGCGCTGCAAATGAAAAAAAAAAAATATATATAGCTCTCCGGGCCACCAAAAAGACTGCTGCCACAATCTGCCGGTCGATGGCGACGATACTGGCCACGGAGAGACATTTGTGGTTGAACCTGGCCGACATCGGGAAGAAAGAGAAAGGCTTTCTCCTCGATTCGCTGGTTTCACCCTCTGAGCTTTTCGGCACCTCCGTGTTGGCAGTAGTTGGAAAGTTCAGAGAGGCGAAGGCGCGCTCAGCTGTATCCAGGACATACATACCGCTGAGATCCGTGTCCACGCCCAGACAGATGGGAGGGCCTGGCCTATCATGGTCCGAGGACCTTAGATGAGGCCAGAGAGCCAGTGTCACCTCTTGTGCGCCTCCTCCGTGGAGTAGTAGGTCGCAGAGGAGGCATGACTACCGCAAGAAGAGGGATCTGAGGGAGGTGATCCAGCACAAACGCACGCTGCGTCGATTATGGATCATCTTCCCTGAGGGCGTGATTATATCTTAGCCCTTTCCTCTCTTCCCCGACTCCCCAGGCGCTTCTTACATCAGACCTGAGGCTGGGCTCATGGTTAGAACAATGTTCTGATGGCCCGCCTTGGCTTGGTTAGTGAGAGTGCCTCTTTCAGGTGTGTAAAGGTGGTAGACCCCATGTTCATGAAGAACTGTCTTCATTTAATTTAGTTATTAACTGTTCCTTGAAAACGTGAGGGTTGTTTTGGCAGCACACACTGTCTGACAGCATATACTAGGTTTATACTTCTCACTGTGTGGAGATAAGAGTTGGCTCTGCCTTGAGTGCTAATGACAGTTCTCGTTCCTCACACCGGAAGTGAAAATAACATTGCATTTGGACGTGCCTGATGCCTTCCGACCTAGGAATGACCACTATTACTCTAGAGTAACATCTACTAATACTCTAATGACTGGTTTTTGACATGTAGTTGCAAAGTTACTTATAGTCAATAGAATGTCTAAAGTGGACTCGAGATAAATTATTACCATAAAGTCCACTATTAGAAGGGACTACCATTTGTAATGATGTCCGAAACCATAACAGACATTATCGAAATCATTCATTCAATCTTATAATGCACCTCAATAATGAGTGTACAACCGATGTACAATTAAAAGCTAGCTTCTAAAGAATGCACATGCTCTGAGAATTACGCGGAATGAATACCCATGTCTTGCTCTGAGTTTCCAGATTTGCCAGGATTGGACACTTATATCTTAAATTAATTTAGGTGCTACAGCCATAAACATTCAGATGGACATCTTTTGTTGTTGCAACTTGCATTGCACCCCTTCTATGGAACGTGTCTGATTGAGGTTTCTACAGGGCTCCATTTAGCCAACTAGGAACCCACCAACTAGTGGATTTTAAAACCTGTAGTTTTAACACATCCATAGTCCTAATGTCATGTAACAGCTATACCCTCCTGACAACTGCCAGTTCTGGCTGAGGTTGTTGTCCCATGTCCTGTAGGAATTGTCTACAAATCACCAGAGTACAAGGAGCACAATTTTAGTGAGGCTCCCAAATTCTTAGCTCCCCTCAATTACATTCAAAAACCCTTGCTCCAGATTGTCATGATGGGACCCAATTTCTATTTGACACCAAACAAGTTCCAGTGTGTCTCAAGCTTTATGGATGACGTTGGAAACCTAAAACCTTCAAAGCCACAGGAGAACATCATGATGTACTTCATAGAAGGATGGCAGAGATTATTTTCCACCATACCAGCTCTCAGTGATATGTGCCGGGTCCCCGCTATGAAAACAGTAACTTTCTCAAATGTTTACAGAACAAGCGGGAACCCAGTGTGCCTGCGTCTTTCTCTATTGCTGTTCGATTACATGATAGAAAGTCTAAGGCCTTCAAAAGCCGTACAGCAGACCCATCTAATCTGGTGCCTATTGCACGCCAAACTAAGACAAAAGTAACAAAAAGTAAGACTGTTAAGTTAGCACTTTTAAACATCCTCTCACTTAAAAATAAATCACTTCTAGTCAATGACTTAATAATCACATACAACCTGGTTTTTATACTTCTAAATGAAACTTGGCTAGAAGACAGCTGCAGTGCAACAGTCCTAAATGAAACATCCCCTCCTAACTTTACTTTTATGAGTGTCTGCAGAGCTGCTAGGAGAGGAGGGGGAGTAGCTGCTCTTTTTAAAGATGTCTATCAATGTAAGCAAACATCCTTTGGTAACTACCCCTCTTTTGAATATCTGGGTATTGTGTTAAAAGGTGCCCCACGTATTTTACTTATCATTATTTACAGGCCTCCAAAATACTCTCCAGCCATTGCTGAGGACTTTACAGAACTGCTATCAACAATTTCCTCAGAGTTTGACTGTTTTGCTATTACTGGAGATGTTAACATTCACATAGATAATGGAGAAAACAATATGGCAAAATAAATCAAAACTGTTTTAAAAACTTTTGATCTGACTCAGCATGTACATGGACCCACACACAATCGTGGACACACCCTAGATTTACTTATCAGTAAGGGTTTAAACATCTCATCGATTGTTATTAAGGATGTAGCACTGTCTGATCATTTCTGTATTTTCTTTGATATATTGATCTCTCCTGCCATTGAAGCTAGATCTGTGTCTGTCAAGAAGAGATGCTTAAATGAGAACACTAGTGTGCTATTTATGAAGGCCATATCTTTAAAACCAAGCATATCTGCTGACTCTGTTGATTTTCTCCTTGATTCTTTTAACTCAAAGGTTAAAGGTGTAATAGATTATATTGCTCCTGTGAAAGTCAGGAAGAGTGGTAGACAAAAAGCACCTTGGTGAAACACAACAGCTGTGCAAAATATGAAAAAGAACATGCAGGAAAAAAGAGTGCATGTGGCGGAAGACAAAACTTGTTGTCCATTATAACATCTACAAAGACAGCATCCATGCTTTCAATATGGAACTTGGCAAAGCTAGACAGACTTTCTTCTCAAATATTATAAACAGCAACTTAAACAACACACGCACTCTTTTTGCTACTGTAGAGAGAATGACAAACCCCCCAAGCCAGATTCCCAGTGAAATGCTCTCAGACGGCAAGTGCAGTGAGTTTGCTTCTTTCTTCTCTGAGAAAATTAATAATATCAGAAAGGTGATCAGCACATCATTGAGCCGCACTGGGGTCAGACAGTTCAGACCACAACCTGAGAATGTAGTTACTATGTCTGATTTCAAAGAAATTGATGGAAAAATTTTGGAAGAAACCATACAGCATCTTAAAACATCAACCTGCGTCCTTGACGCACTTCCCACATCTTTCTTCAAAAGTGTGTTAAACAGTTTAGAAGCAGATCTCCTAAAAGTGGTTAATGCCTCACTTCTTTCTGGTAGTTTTCCAAACTCCCTGAAAACTGCAGTTGTCAAGCCCCTCTTGAAAAAGAGCAATCTGGATAAGACTATATTAAGCAACTATAGACCGATCTCAAATCTTCCTTTCATAGGCAAGATTATTGAAAAAGTTGTATTCAATCAGCTGAACAAATTCTTAAGCTTGAATGGATACTTTGACTATTTTCAATCTGGATTCCGATCGCATCACAGCACAGAGACAGCGCTCATAAAGATAATAAATGATATTCGCTTGAATACTGATACAGGCAAATTATCATTACTGGTACTACTCGACCTCAGTGCTGCATTTGACACTGTCGATCACGACATACTTCTTGACAGGCTGGAAAACTGGGTGGGGCTTTCTGGGATAGTCCTAAAATGGTTCAGATCATACTTAGAAGGGAGAGGTTATTATGTGAGTATAGGAGACCATAAGTCTGAGTGGACATCCATCCCAGCTGGCATTCGACTGACATTAAACGTTTAAATGTTGTTGAAATAATGTCAGTTTATGAAAAAACATTAATTCAACATCAAAACAACGTTGAACACCAAATAGTTGAAGTGGTGTTGTTAACTCACTACGGATTCAACATAGAAATATAAAACATTTTTGAGCTGTACGTCAAATCAACATTATTTTTACAACCATAACTTTTAAACATTTTGTTGAAATATATCAGTAGAAAAATAACGTTGTTCCAACATCCAAACAATGCTGATCAATTAACTGTTGAAAAAGTGTTGATACATGAATAATGATACAACGTTGAAAGATCAACTCTGAATTAAACGTCGTGATAAAGCGCTTTCTGCATCTCCCGGCGTACTAGCAACTCCAGTCGGATTAACTGTTGGCTAAGTTACAGACACTCATGAAAACCTGATGCTAACTGATGCAAACTATCTGGGAAACATTCTCTAGCTGCAGTCAAGTTGTGATTTTTTGTAACATTAAAACAGAAGATCATGACTTTTCTTGATACAATAGTGCTATTTTCTGATTGCCTATTGTGCCCTTTCTTTTTTGTTTGATTGGCTGATAAGTGGCAGGCTCACTCCAGGGGAGACGCGCTTGAGAGCAACGTGGCCAGAGAAATTTTGGGCGCTGCGGTATATTAAATAAATTATAAACAGTTTTTCAGTGTGAGAAAAACTTTGTGGCGGGAGTGTGTGACAAAAGACTGTCAAATATTTAAGAGATCATTTTGGAACATCGATACAAGGGCTTGATTGGAGGACGGCGGTTGTCCATCACACAAAGGGAGTGACTAGAACTTCTATTGGCTCAGACGGTTCCAGACAATTAACACCCGCTTACGCATGCGCGAAGTGAGTGTGTCGTCGTCAGGCTAGTAGACTGAATTTGGAGGTAACAGCTCAAACGGTAAGCAAAGTTTTTGAAGTCACATTTTATAACTAGAAATATAAACTAAATAAATTGAGTGTGCCTGAATCTGGCCCATATATTAATACGTATGGTGTTAATTAATATTGGGTGTATGGGCAGACTAGTTTAACCGCGAACCGCCGTTTTGTGCTTGCTAGCCGCCAACCGCCGTTCTGTGAGTTTGTGTGTGTGTGTGTGTGTGTGTGTGTGTGTGTACACGTACGTGTACGGGCAGACTAGTTTAACCGCGAACCGCCGTTCTGTGCTTGCTAACCGCCGTTCTGTGCTTGCTAACCGCTGTTCTGTGTGTGTGTGTGTGTAACTTACGCGTACGGGCAGACTAGTTTAACCGCGAACCGCCGTTGTGTGCTAAGGAGTGTGTGTGCGTTAGGATGTCTCTGTTGGTCGCACATTGACACACTTTCCATTCCAAAAATAAGTTTGAGATTGTACATTCTTTTTCCTTCTCTTTTCCAGAGATTTGGAAGAACAGGAAAGTCTCTTTCAACGGTGAGTTGTCCCCATGGCCATAACTTACCTAACCCAACCATCTATTTGAATTTGAAAGTAACTGTAACCCTTAAAACTAAAAAAATCATTTACATTTTTGTAAAATTGAAATACAGGTTGATGTGGAAGATATTGTTTAAAAAATGAATTTCAGTGCTAAAGATTTGTAGAGATATTCTTATGCCTCTCCCTGATTGGGTACAAGACAAAAATATTCAAACTGATCTAATAAGTACAGTTTCATGGGGCATTTCACATTTTGATCAGAGACAACAGTAGAGACAGACAATACGAAGAGGTGTGCATGTTTTATAGGCGCATGGGGCCTATAGAGTGTGCACAGTATGTTTTTATCCGGGTAATGTCTTTACAGCAGGAAGTGCCTTTTCTGGCTTCATGCAGTTCTGAGGTGTGTGTGTTATGCTAGTAGTAGCTAATGTACCCAGGAGGACAAGTGCTATAAAAAAACGAAGATAATAAAAGGGTTAAATTAATCTTGTAAAGTATTGGCAAAGTTTCATTATGACAATTGGCTTGTTCACCTTGGTGACCACTACAAACTCCTCGTCCTCATGTGCCTGCTTTGTGGAGCTCTGGACTCTACTGACCACTTTTTCTGGTTATATTTTTTATTTCTTGTTGCTCCTTTTCAGATTAAACATCTGAAGAGGTTGGGAGGCGTTGATGCTGCAGACCATGTGAAGAAGTCAATGGCTGCGTAAGAAACTTTTGTTCCTTTTTTGCATTAGTTTATAGTGATTGTTCCCTGTCATATACTGCCATGCACTCCCCCCACACACCCACTTACTCGCTCTGTTACATTTTCATAATGAACTTGATTGCAATATAATATTCTAATATAAATCTGTTTTACCATGGCAGAACTATGACAAATAAAATGATGGCCATAATGAGCCTCAGAGGAAGAAGTGGGAAGATTGCCTTCATGAAGACCCGTCTCTACAAGATAATCTGTGGTGAGTTTGCTTTAACATAGTAGTTTTGTAACAATGTTTTAAATAATTGAATATAGTAAGCAGAATAATAATTAATAAGAAAAATTATTTTAGTTGGAGGACTCTACAGAGCATGCATTATATATATATATATATATATATATATATATATATATATATATATATATATATATATATAATACTCCATTCTGGACTAGACTAACTTTTCTACCTGCAGCACTGGTTACTACCAACTTTCTTTTTTTGCTCGCCCAAGCACATGATTATCAATGACCTTGCACGTTGATAAATACTAATTTATATACTTGAAACATTGGCAATGCCACAAGTTGATATTTACAAAATATTTTAATTTGAAAGGTTAGCGTTTGCTAATACTGATCTGTTTTTTTTTTTTTGTTTTTTTCTCATCAGACGCTGTCTTCAGCTCCTTTGCTACAACTGCAACAAACGTAGACCAATACATGGCCAAATACTTTAAATATGCACCAGAAAGGATGGGTGGCAGTGGCAGAAAGAAGTAAAGAGAAGGGAAGTTTTAAAGGGATAGTTCACCCAAAAATGTAAATTCTGTCAGTAATTACTCTCCCTCATGTTGTTCAACCCCGTAAGACCTTCGTTCATCTTCGGAACACGAATTAAGATATTTTTTATTAAATCTGAGAGCTGGATCACTCCTCCATAGGCTTCTTCAGGGATTGAAACTTGTTCCCCAAAAAGTTATTAAAGACATCGTTAAAATAGTCCAAGTGACTACAGTGGCTCAATCTTAAGTTTATCAAGCGACGAGAATACTTTTTGTGCGCAAAAATAAACAAAAATAACGACTTCATTCAACTATTAATTTCCTTCTCTGTGGGCCTCGACTCAGTTAGCATAGTGTGATTGCGTAGAGCTACGTCACTCGTAGGCTCACTATTGGTCGACGCTGGTCATGTGGGTGATGCGTGTGGCGTACAACAACAGAAGCTTACGCTATTACACTAGTGAACTGAGTCGAGGCCCATAGAGAAGGAAATGAATAGTTGAAATAAAGTCGTTATTTTTGTTTGTTTTTGCGCACAAAAAGTATTCTCGTCGCTTGATAAACTTAAGATTGAGCCACTGTAGTCACTTGGACTATTTTAACGATGTCTTTAATAACTTTTCGGGGCTGGCAGGTTTAAATCCCTTAGAAGCCTATGGAGGAGTGATCCGGCTCTCAGATTTCATCAAAAATATCTTAATTCATGTTCCGAAGATGAACGAAGGTGTTACGGGGTTGGAACAACATGAGGGTGAGTAATTACTGACAGAGTTTACATTTTTGGGCGAACTATCCCTTTAACCAGCCGTGTTCAATGTTTACTAATGTTTGGGCCGTTTTTCTAAAGTTTATTGTTCGACATGTGTAAAAGTTTTCTGTGAAATGTTGACACACTTGCAGCCATGTAATAAAGAATTTTTCTTACGTCAGTGAAATGTCTTTATTAATCTTCTTCTTGGTCTTGCTTTGACCAATTGGCTTCTTCCTAGCTGACTGTGCATGTCCGCAAACTTAGTGTTTATGTATCCATTTCAAGGTGTTAGGTGTTACTGTTGAACACATCAATACTTTAGTGAAAACATTTTAACAAAAGAAACTGTTGAAAAGCAGGACTTTATAGTGACGTTGAAATTTCAACGTTGATTGGATTTGCAAAATCTAAACTAAAATCAATATTGATTCAATGTTGGCGAATTCACCTATGTTGAGAAACGTGACCTTGGAATGACGTTGCGATTTCAACGTTGATCAGATTTGCAAAATCTTGAACACTGGCACCTGACGTAGATTCAACAGTGACTCGACGCTAAAATGCCAGCTGGGATGACATGCGGAGTCCGTCAAGGCTCAATTCTTGCACCACTCCTATTCAACCTGTATATGCTCCCAATTAGCCAAATAATGAGAAAGAACCGAATCTCTTACCACAGCTATGCAGACGACACACAGCTCTACTTAGCCCTATCGCCTAACGACTACAGCCCCATTGACTCCTTGTGCCAATGCATTGATGAAGTAAACAGTTGGATTTGCCAAAACTTTCTTCAGTTAAACAAAGACAAAACTGATGTCATTGCGTTTGGAAACAAAGATGAAGTTCTCAAGGTGAATGCATACCTTGACGCTAGGGGTCTAACAACTAAAAATCAAGTCAGGAATCTTGGTGTGTCTCTAGAGTCAGACCTTAGTTTCAGTAGTCATGTCAAAGCAATAACTAAATCAGCATACTATCACCTGAAAAATATTTTAAAGAATTAGATGCTTTGTTTCCAGTCAAGACTTAGAGAAACTTGTGCATGCTTTTATCACCAGCAGGGTGGATTACTGTAATGGACTCCACACTGGCCTTCCTAAAAAGACCATAAGACAGTTGCAGCTCATACAGAACGCTGCTGCCAGGATTCTGAGCAGAACCAGAAAACATGAACATATCACACCAGTCCTCAGGTCTTTACACTGGCTCCCAGTTACATTTAGGATTGATTTTAAAGTATTATTACTGGTATATAAATCATTTAATGGCCTAGGACCTCAATATACTGCAGATATGCTCACTGAATATAAACCTAACAGATCACTCAGATCATTAGGATCACATCAGCTAGAAATACCAAGGGTTCACTCTAAGCATGGAGAGTCTGCTTTTAGCTATTATGCTGGAACCAGCTTCCAGAGGAGATCAGATGTGCTCCTTGTATTATTTAGTCAAAAAAAACGACTAGAGTCTCAGATCAGTTTCACATGTGGTAATCCTTTTTTTATTCCCTACCAAGCTTTCTCCACCACATATTTCACCCACTGCCCCCTAGAGCATATATTCAGGAACTCCCTAACATATATGGGAATTACAAATCGATATTCAAACTTGAATATTACATCCCCTTTCTTTGAGAGCTTGGCATACTATGTCAATGAACACAATGTGTCAACTGTGCAACTCTTTAAGATATAACATAAGTGCATCAACCTGCATCAACATAAAGAACGAAAAGTAAACAACATAATTATATCAACAATAATGACAAATTATTATTTTTTATATAGGGCAGCGATCCGCCTACACCCTTCACAGTTAAAGATCAAGGACGGCTCTTGGTTTCACTTCACGTCCGGATCTGGTAACGTAAAGTGGAGCAACAGAGTCAGTTTTCTTTGTGTCTGTCTGCTGAGGTTGATCCATGGGCACTGTGTGCTGAATGCTCGAAGACATTCCAGGCTCGGCAGTGGTAGGCTGTGCTCTATCTGGCAAAAGGTGACGACGATTCCTGTGGAAAATTTGGCCTCCTGCAGTACTCACATGATAAGACCTGTAGGTGTCAGCAGGTTTAATGACTAGGCCTACAGGAGGCTTCCATTTACCCGACTCCTGAATTCGGACGTGGTCCCCAACCCTTAGTGGCGTGAGTGGTTTTGCTGACCTGTTGTAGTACTTTGCTTGATGTTGTTGCTTTTGCTCACGCCTTGCATAAACAATTTCCACTGACAGTTTCAGGTTGCAACTGTTGGCTGGTAGTTGGTAAAATGGAGCATAGTTTTCTGCTCATCAGTAGTTGGGCAGGTGATCTGAAACCATCCACTGGGGTGTTCCTGTACTCCAACAGACTGATATATGGGTCTTTCTTGTCCGCTTTTGCTTTGTCCATTAGTGATTTGGCAATCTGCACTGCCTTCTCACTGAGCCCATTGCTCTGTGGGTAATGCGGACTACTTGTGACATGCACAAAGTCCCATGTTCGAGCAAAGTTTTCAAACTCTTTTGAGCTGAATTGAGGCCCATTGTCTGAGATGACCTTTTCAGGAATCCCATGTGCTGCAAATACTTTTTTCAGTTTCATGATCACTGCAGCAGCTGTAGTGCTCTTGAGCTTTTCCAAATCAAAGTATCAGCTATAGTAATCTACCACCTCTATGTAGTCGTCACTATTCCAAGTGAGTAGATCAGTAACGACAATCTGCCATGGCCGGTTTGGTATAGGATGGGAAATGAGAGGCTGTTTTGCATTTGACATACGACACTCAAGACAAATGGAGCACTGTTCGACCATGCAGGCGATCTGTTTGGACATGCCTGGCCAGAAAAGAATGTCCCTAGCGCGTTGTTTGGATTTCTCGATTCCCATGTGGCCTGCATGAATGCGTTTAAGCATCTCTTCTCTCAGCTGCATGGGAATTACAATCTTTTCTCCCTTGAAGACCATGCCGTCCATCTCAGATAACTCGTCCCTATGATTCCAGTATTCTAGAATGGCTGTAGGGCATCGCTTTCTTTCAGCAGGCCATCCTTCTTTGATCACTTTCTTTAGCGTGGACATTTGGACATCTCTTTCAGTTTTTTCTTGAATATTTCTGAGCTTCGCATCACTGACAGGGAGAGCGCTGAGTACGGTATGCACTTGCACATCCATCTCCTCACTAAGGCTGTGATCGGCGCTGGGCAACGATTTCCTTGACAACGTGTCGGCCACTGGAATATTTTTCCCAGGAATGTGTACGATGGTGAAATTGTACTTTTGCAGTTGCCAGATCATCCTTTGCAGTATTGGTGGTGCTGCAGCTAATGGCTTTCTGATGATGGATTCAAGGGGTTTATGATCGGATTCCACTGTTACGTGCCGTCCATAGACATATTGATGACATCTTTTGCAACCCCAGAGGATGGCCAGGAGCTCTTTCTCTATCTGAGCGTATCTTATCTCTGAGTCTGTGAGTGACTTTGAGGCATATGCAAGTGGTTTACCTTCCTGCAGCAACACTGCACCTAGTCCATATTTGGAGGCATCCACTTGCAGTGTGAGATCTTTGCTTGTGTCGAAAAATGACAACACATGTTCTGGTTCCCTGGTAATGATGTCTTTCATCCTTTGGAACGCTGCGTCATGTTGCTTGTCCCATACGAACTCATGATCCTGCCGCAGTAGCTGTCTCAGAGGTGCATTTATGTCTGAAAGATCTGGTGCAAATTTTGAAAGATAATTGACCACTCCCAGAATTGTTTCTAGTTCAGCACGATTCTTAGGTGGAGACATCTCTTTTACGGCTTCCACCTTGTGAGGGTCCGGTTTGATTCCATCTTTGGAAAGACGGAGGCCAAAGTAGCTGACTTCCGGGACACACAGTTTTTTTTCTCAGGATTAAGGCGTACCCCTTTTTCTCTGGACCTTTCCAGCATCCTCCTGAGATTATGGTCATGTTCTTCTTTTGTTTTTCCGTAGACCAAGATATCATCCACGATGGCCACAACTCCAGGCAGACCTCCATAAATCTCATCTATTTTCTGTTGAAAAATGTCCTGGGCTGAGACAATGCCGAAGGGTAGGCGACGAAAACGATATCTACCGAATATCGTATTGAAAGTGGTCAGTTTCGAGGCTTTTTCAGAAAGCTTGATTGCCCAGTAGCCGGATCTAGCATCCATCACACTGAAGTAACGGGCTCCTGTCAGCTTTGGTGTGATGTCATCTAGCGTAGGCATAGGGTAGTGTGGTCGCTTTATAGCCTTATTAAGATCACGTGGATCCAGACAGACTCTCAGCTTACCAGTTTTGGGCTTTTCGACCACGCACAGGGCATTAACCCAATCTGTCGGCTGGGTGTCCACAATGAAGAAGTCTAGTGGCATGGCATTCTCTTTATATTTGCAGTGTAGTTGGCAGGTGCCTTTAACTGACAATTGCGGTCCACCGTATCCTGTGAGCTTTTTGTGAGTTTGCTGCATCTTTGTTTTTAGTGCAAATTTTTTTAAGTCTCTTTGAGGTATTACATTAACCTGAGCACCCGTGTCCAGTTTGAATTTCAACGGCAAACCGTATTCTCTTATTTCAATCTCAGCAAAAGCTTGCTCTGATGAAGTAAATGTGTTTGCATTTGCAACATGACATCATGACTTTTGCGTAAACAGACACGCCACTTTCAAGTCAAGTGGCGTGTTATCTATACGCATTTTGAGATATTCGCGTGTATGCGTGTATGTCTACGCCATTAATGTCCAAGTGATTCCGCGTATATGTACACGCCATTAAATTTCCGAGCGAAACGAAGCAAAATGTAGATCTACATCTGGGGAGCGATATTTTTTTCCCCCTAGGATGGTAGGGGAAGACTCATAAATGCTATTAACCCCAGTGACGGGTAGGTTTAGGGACGGGGTGGAGGTAGGTCATATATTTATATATACAGTAATAACGTTAAGTCAACTGCGTTCATAAACACGCTGAAAAGCGATTGTGCGTGTTGATAGCACGCCAAAAATGGAAATACGAATTGGCGTGTCATACACACGCAATTTTATGAGATCAGTCTGGCATTTGTGACACAGTCAATAAAGAATTCACTACTCACGTCTGGGTATGCATCTTCATGTTTGTTTTCACTTACACAGTGCACAGATTTCGGTTTTGACTTGCAAACCTTTGCAAAATGGTTATACTTTCCACATTCCGCACACTGCTTTCCCTTTGCTGGGCATGTCTCTCTCCTTTTGTGTTCTTTACCGCAGTATCCACATATTTGGAGGCGTTCTATGTGCACATTGTTGGTTTTTGTGTTTTTCTGAAAGCTCTGACGCGTCTTTCCTATAGTGTGCACTTGTTGCACATGCTCTGCATTTATGCTGCCGGTGGCCATACTTTTCATCTGCGCCTGCGCAATCTCATGCGATCTGGCAGTGTCGATTGCTTTTTCTAATGTTAGTTCAGCACCCTGATTGAGTAATTTCTCCCGAACATGTGGGGAATAAATGTGACACAGTCTCTCACCATCTCATCTGGATTAGTGTAGCCACAATCTTTAACGAGCAGTCTGAGTTCAGTGACGAACTGATCAAATGTTTCCGTGGCGCACTGCGTTTTCTCATTAAACTTGTATCTGGCAAAAATTGGGTTCGCCTTTGGTACTACGTAAGCTTCAAATTTGTCGTAGTAAGTTTTGAGCAACTTAGCTTCATCCTCAGTGAGAGTCCATGTGTTATAGATATCCCGTCCTTTCTCTCCAATCCATAAGAGCAGGTAGCTGCATTTCTCCGTCTCCTCCTTGCGGCGAAACGGCCCCGAAAACATCAGTTCAACGTGCTGTTTAAACTTTCTCCATGCATCGGGAAGATTCTGTGACTCCCAATCCATTCGCGGTGCAGGCACTCCGGCAGCATCCATCTTCGCGATTCACTCTGACACCATGTATTATTTAACCGACTAGAGTCTCAGATCAGTTTCACATGCGGTAATCCTTTTTTTATTCCTACCAAGCTTTCTCCACCACATATTTCACCCACTGCCCCCTAAAGCATATATTCAGGAACTCCCTAACATATATGGGAATTACAAATCGATATTCAAACTTGAATATTACACTCCTACAGTAGTCACATTCAAATCCAGACTCAAAACACATATGTTTAGCTATGCATTTACTGAATGAGCACTGTGCCACTGTTCGTCCGACTGTTTTTACTGTACTTTATTTTATTTTTTATTCTAAACTGTTTTAATTATTCTTATTTGTTTTGATTATTTTAATTTCTTTATTCTAAACTGTTTTAATTATTGTTATTTCTTTTGATTTTTATTATTTCTTCTATGTAAAGCACTTTGAATTACCATTGTGTATGAAATGTGCTATATAAATAAACTTGCCTTGCCATTGTTGTAAAACTGTGCTCTTCCATGTTTATCCAGACAACTGACACGGTTAAACATACTTTTTCCACTTTGGTGCAACAAAATCAACATACATCTGGGACACAAGAGTTGGTGACAGTGTGATAATGTACAGTGACTAAAGATTGGAGAAAGAAAGCTCATGTACTGGAAATGCACTTGGAACCGTTCCTCACCTTGCTCTGAACTATTTGGCCCAGTGGAGCTTCATGGTAATTGCTTCCTCAACAGGATTGTTATGTTAGCTTCTTCCTACCATTGGAAATTATGTTTTCATAACTAAAAGGAATGACATGTATTAACCCCCTGGGGTCGGCGATCACGCCGGTGTGACCACCTTGCTTTTTTTCTTAGTGCAAAAGAGACTCAAAATACTCTGTTGATTTTGATCTTACGTATAAGTGTTATACACCATTCGATCTTGTTAAGTTTCCATTTTTTGTGTGTATACTCACAATAAAAACAAATTGTTGTGCTTTTTGCCAAATAGAGAAAAATAAACATGATGCGAGTTCTGCGTTCTCTCTGTCAGTGTAGTCCATTCTGAAACGCACGAAAATGAACTATAACTCAGCGAAAACTCAGCCACACAGCCATGCAGGCACACAGGCATAAAGCTTGAATTTTCTTCTTTTAAATTAAGTAATTTATATAAAAAACAAATATTCTCAGTTTATGTAATCTTAAGGGTTGTAGTCTGTTTGTTATTGTAGCACTTAAGTATTGCTGTTCATAACAGCTAGTTTCGATTTGGGCCATTCTCGGGATATTTGCTTTCGCTGTGCTAATTGCAAGGGCTACCACAGCTGTCCTCACTCAGGCGATTGATAGCATTATATCTATGTAGTGTGCGCGCTGTCGCGGAAGCGTCAGTGGAAGCAGTCAGCGCTCGTGTTTAACCTCCTTTGTGTTAAGACCGACTCGGGTAAAGACCTGCGACTCTACCTGCGCGACTCCACCGAGCAAGGACACCTGCAAGGCACTTAAAGTATCTTCTTAACCCTTTCCCTTCCTACCTTTATCTTATTTCCCATTATCATTATGTGCTTTCAACACATTCCTGTTGTCTCTCGACAACGCTCTCTCACCATGCACAGAAGGCAGCGCAATACTGCTAATCTGCGCCCTATTCTCTCATCCTCACACTCACCTCTCACACTTTCTATGGGTCTATGGAATTGTCAATCAGCAGTCAATAAAGCAGGCTTCATTCCAGCCTTTGCATCTCATTCTACTCTTAATATCTTGGGCTTGACTGAGACCTGGATCCGCCCAGAAGACTCAGCAACCCCTGCTGCTCTCTCTAACAACTTCTCTTTCTCTCACACCCCTCGCCAGTCGGGGAGAGGTGGGGGCACTGGTCTTCTCATTTCTAACACTTGGACATTTTCAACTCTCTCTTCTCTATGCAATAACAACTCATTTGAATATCATGCTATTACACTTACAACTCCCATGAAGATCCATATTGTAGTTATTGCTATTTATTGCCAAAATCTTCATATTTCCACAACAAGATCAACAGCGCCTCAAACACACGTTCACTGTTCAAGACATTCAACTCTCTCCTCTGTCCACCTCCACCACCACCCACCTCCTCGCTAACTCCTGATGATTTTGCTAACTTCTTCACTAACAAAACTACAACTATCAGCAGTCAGTTCTCAGCTTCACACACACAGGAACCCAAACTAACCTCTCCCACAGCCAACAACCTTCTCTCCTCCTTCACTCCACTAACCGAGGAAGAAGTATCTAAACTTCTCCTCTCCAGTCATCCTACCACCTGCCCTCTAGACCCCATCCCCTCACACCTTCTACAAGCCATCTCTCCCACACTTCTTCCAGCTCTCACACACATCATCAACTCATCCCTCCACACTGGCATTTTCCCTACAGCATTTAAGCAGGCTCGGGTAACTCCTCTGCTTAAAAAAAACAACATTAAACACATCACTTCTAGAGAACTACAGACCTGTCTCTCTCCTACCATTCATTGCGAAAACACTTGAACGAGTTGCGTTTAACCAAGTATCATCTTTCCTGTCTCTGAACAACCAGCTGGATGTCAACCAATCTGGCTTCAAGAAAGGACATTCAACTGAGACTGCAGTGCTGTCAGTCACGGAAGCCCTGCGGATCTCAAAAGCTGCTTCCAAATCATCAGTTCTCATTCTACTGGACCTGTCTGCTGCTTTCGACACAGTGAATCATCAGATCCTCTTGTCCCCCCTCTCATCACTGGGCATCACTGGAACCTCCCTCAACTGGTTTTAGTCCTATCTCACAGGTAGGTCCTTCAAGGTCGCATGGAGAGGTGAGGTATCCAAAGCACATCAGCTGACCACAGGGGTTCCCCAGGGTTCAGTTCTTGGACCGCTCCTCTTCTCCATTTACACCACATCACTGGGACCCATCATACAGGCACATGGTTTCTCTTACCATTGCTATGCTGATGACACCCAACTCTACCTCTCATTTCAACCAGATGATCCCAGAGTAGCTGTACGGATCTCAAGCTGTCTGGCGGACATCTCGGCATGGATGAAGGAACATCACCTGCAGCTCAACCTGGCAAAGACTGAGCTTCTCGTCCTCCCTGCCAATCAGTCTCTACAGCACGACCTCACTATCCAGCTAGATTCATCCTCAATCACCCCATCAAGGTCGGTCAGAAATCTTGGAGTAATCTTTGATGATCAGCTGACCTTCACTGACCACATTACAAAGACAACTCGATCATGCAGGTTTGATATGCACAACATCAGGAAGATCAGACCTTTCCTAACTGAGCATGCAACACAACTTCTCGTCCAGGCCCTGGTCATTTCTAGGCTTGATTACTGCAATGCTCTTCTGGCTGGACTTCCATCATGTGCAACTAAACCTCTACAAATGATCCAGAATGCTGCAGCTCGTCTCGTCTTCAACGAGCCCAAAAGGGCCCACGTCACTCCTCTGTTCATCTCTCTGCACTGGCTACCACTCGCTGCTCGCATCAAGTTCAAGGCTTTGACGCTTGCTTACAGATTGACCACAGGTTCAGCTCCCTCCTACTTCCACTCACTACTACAAGTGTACATCCCTACCAGAAGCCTACGATCGGTCAATGAGCGACGACTTGTGGTACCATCACAGCGGGGCACTAAATCACTCTCCAGAACATTCTCATTCACGGTTCCATGCTGGTGGAATGATCTCCCCACCGTCATCCGGAATGCAGAATCCCTGACAGCATTCAAAAGGCAACTGAAAACTCATCTCTTCCGGGAGCACTTAACATAAAAAAAAAAAAAAAAAAAATCCTTTCCTTTAAATCCTCGCTTGCCTGGCATATACTACTCCGAGCAATGTCTGAACTTTGTATTTTGAGCACTTCTTGCGTTGTTTTTGGCTCTTCACGATGACTCGCTTGGTTTAGTCCTCAATTGTAAGTCGCTTTGGATAAAAGCGTCTGCTAAATGACTAAATGTAAATGTAAATGTAATCTGTGTGAAAAGAGAGAGATGTCAGTCGTTCTCATTTCACCTCATTATAGCTCATTAACACGTCTCTGTCCATGTGGGGATACTCACAGGCGAGTGGAGAATGAATTGGAGTCTATGGGTTTTCACCCCCAGAAATCCACTTTTCTTAGGATGTAATTTTTTGGCAAGTAATTTGAAAGTTGCATTCAAAAGGGGGGCCAAGGATAATACACTTGCATTTTTAAAGTCCCTGTAAAGGCAATTCTACAAAAAAATTCTAAACACATTATAAATGTTACAAATGTATTGCTAAAACATATTACAAAGACTGTGAACTGTGAAGTACTGAAATGCGGAGTTAGACAGTTAACCCTCTGAGGTCTGAGGTGTTTTTGGGGTCCTTGAGATGTTTTGACATGCCCTGACATTTGTGCTTTTTTCAGTTGCTTAGAAACATATTAATGGCACTGGTGTAATTACACTATTTAGCACAAACAGGGCTACCATAATATGTTAGCAACATGTTTGTACATGTTTGTATTTTTGAGAGAATATTGTTTATGCATGGTTATTGAAAAAACAAAAAAATAAAGTTTCTGAAATAAGGCCACAAAACACACACTAAATATGTGTCCACAAGAGTTTTGACTAATGGATCTTGTCGCCTAGAGTTTAGGCTTCAAAATGATCTGAAAATCATCCTGTCTAATCATTCACATAAAACAATAGATTGTTTTAGATTGTGAAAAACATTTTTTTGTTTGCAAAGGCAATATGCGAATGGGCCAACCCCTATCATGAATAATTAAGTGGTTCTCACCTGAGCAGACAATGACCCTGCATAATAATGAGCCTTTCATTCAGGGGTGTCACACAAGAAAGAATGCAAGGACAATAAATGCATACATACATACATACATACATACATACATACATACATACATACATACATACATACATACATACATACATACATACACATATATATATATATATATATATATATACATACAAACAATCAAAATATAAATGAAAGCCAAAAGCACATTTTTAGTCATACCTGGAAACAAATCCTGGTCAAATAGGTTGTATGGGCAATTCTGCAGAATTGGTTCAAAGTTTGAGTTGGAAACATCTTGACAATAAAATTGTCTTTTTCCATAAATGTCTTATGAAGTATTATTTTTTAAAGTAGGCAATAGATTTTATCATACATATTTCAAAGTTAAGGATTCATTATTTTGATATAGCTTGCATTGGAACAAACACTATAACAGTTGATTAGTTTATTTGTGACAAAACATCCTATATATTTTACATATGAGCAGAAACTGTCTAATTAAAGCTTATTTGATGTCTATTTTATAGTAAAAACGTTATAATCTATCCAAAATTAGACAACGAAATGTTGTCATTACAAACACTAGTATATCGCGATTAGAAGAAATCTCAGTGGGCTATAGCAATATAGTTTGTATGTGTACATGTAAAAATAACGTTTACTAAAGTACAGTAGGTAGTTAACCAGAATGCCTATTACCGCCGCGGCAAATCCACCGCCGTAAAAATAAACCAGTCGCATTTCAAAGTAGTTCGTGAAATGACCGCCAGGTGGCGCAAAGGGACATTTAGCAAAACGTAAGTGGGGCAATTAACAGTAAGGATGAAATACTACAAGTTATGGTCATTTCCAAATAAGCCTACAACAAACATTTATTTTTAACAAATATTTTTAAATATGCAACATGCACGTTTAAACAACAAACAATACAATCTGAACCAGCGCTTCTGCTCCTGTATTGAGACATGCAGCGCGTTTCAGTTACAATCCTGGTTCCAGTGGCCTTAATACATTCACGGCTTTTTAAAATGTCACAAAGCGTTTTGAGATGGTTTTGAATGAAATATTGAAGTTTATAATTAGGATATTTTGGCACACCACGCCGAGTGGCGCTATGCATTATTCTAAAATCTGGCTTTATTCTGGCATGTTGAATTAGAGTTTGACAAACGCGGCGGCGCGTTCATTTGAATTTATTTTTCTCATAACAGCTAAGAACTTAATAGGCTAAAGCCTACTCCGTAATTGTTGGTCATACAGATAAGATATCATCTTTTAAAACTGTAAAAGGTCTACTTTTATTCATGCAGTAGGCTATAGGCCTACACTCACAGGCTAACGACAAAACGTTTTCTCGCTCATGTGAGAAAGTTTGGGAAATTCTCAGTGAGTAAATTCATAGCCGAGTGGTAGAACTTACGGTTCGACCATCAAGATGACACGGGTTCGAATCCCGAACAAACATGGTCTACTGTAAATTTTATATTCATTAATGCAGAGAGATTTGTCTAGCAAAACTCTGTTACACCATACAGTTTTTTGCTTATATTTATCAAATAAAATTACCATGCATTTCCATTTTACACTAAGGAACAAATCCAACAGAACGACTTTACATCTGTATAATAATAGGTTACCAATCGTAATTTCAAAAGCAGTTCTGTTAAAAAAAATAATTTTATATATAGGCTATATATATAGGCCTCTCTCTCTATATATATATATATATATATATATATATATATATATATAATTTTTTTTTTTTTTTTATTCCCTACAACCTAGAGTTTTAAAAAAATGGTTTTAAGTAAAGTGTGATTTGCCAGGGGGGACGGGGATTTCCTTCTGGTCTAAACATCCCTGCTTCTGCTGAATTATTTGAATCCCCACACCCCTCCCTCCACAGTAGCTAATCAATGCTAGGCTACTTCACCAATAGACCATATTAAATATCTAAAATAGAGATATGCAACAGGCACGTTTAAACGACAAACAATAAAATCAAAACCAGCGTTTCAGTTGTTCATTAGTTCCAGTGGCCTAATGCATGCACGGTTTTTCAAATTTCACAAAGCGTTTTGAGATTATTTTGAATGAAATATTGAAGTTTATAAGTGTTTTGGCACACCACGCCGAGTGGCCCTATGCATTTTTCTAAAGTCGGGTTTTATTCTGGCAATTTATTTTTCTAAACTAAAGGGCAGATGGAGGTGTTTGCTAAAACGAAATGACTGCAATAAACACAAGGTCAAATATTTGGTTAGCATGTTGTGTTCTGCATAACCTCTGTGAAATGAATGGTGATGAGTTCCGAGATGAATGGGATACGCAGGGCTTAATTTAAGCCGGAACACGCCGGAACATGTTCCGGCACCTCCGACGTTGGATCCAGAACCTTTTTTATTGGATCCGGCACCTCCTGGGCCCTATCTTGCACCCAGCGCAATTTACATTGTACACCGACGCATGTATCATTTGTATTTTGCACCGTGCAAAGCGGACTTTTCCCTCCACAGACGCACACCGGCAAACTAGGGAATGAACTTGCGCTCCCTGGGCGGTTCAGCGCAAAAAATGGAGGCATGTTCCGGCGCAAACAATCCCTGGTGCTATTTTGCAGTTCCAGAAAACAATTGCGCGACTGACCGGAAAAAACCTAGTCTAAAGTCAGTGGCGCGTTGCGCGTACATTCAGATGCTATTTTAAGCGCGCATGCTTGGCCATAATATAGAGTGTGATCAACGCGCATACACTGTAGATGATTCTCTCATCTACACAGATGCATTTTACTTTTTGCAAATGATACATTATTAAAAGGAAAAATATTAAAACATGAGGGAAATCATTGTTTTGTCCATGACGATGGGAAAAATAGGCATAAAGCTTACACATTTACCCAAATTATTATATGCATGTTTAACCGAAGCTAATTTGGGTGGGTTTGTCCCATCCCCAATGTCACTTCTCTTTCTTTTACGGCCCTGACGAGAACATCGATCTCCTCGGCTGTGAATGATTCTGAAGCGCGCCTGGGAAATGCGCTGTTATAATAGTATTGCACCATGGAACAAGCGCACCTCGTTCATCATGCTCTGAAAGGGAATGTGATATGACGCTCTTATTGGTTTGTTTCCCGTTACGTCCAAACCACACCTATGAATAATAAAGCTACTTCAGACCAACCCCTTTTAGATTTGCGTCGAGCGCAAGAGTAATTTATCCCGCCGGTTAAATAGCAACAGCGCCGAGATCCGCCCACAAAGTTACTTGCGCTTTGCGCTTAACACTTGCGTTTTAGATCGTTAAAATAGGGCTCCTCCTGTGTCACTACGGAAAATTAATCGCCTAAATGAAAAAAAAAAAAATTACTGTTTGTGTAGTGTTCAATATTGTTATTTGTCTTGTTAGTCTTTATTCCCCATTGAAGTCCCACAAAAATCTTGTGTTTGCATTGTCGATGCGTTTTGACGTGAATTTTTTCAGGGTAAGACAGAGGGGGGAGGGGCGGCACTTCAAGTGACACATGCCATGCGTGCTTGTTGTGCTGGTTGAGATTGCTGTTAGCCTCGTTTCACTTAGGGTAAAAAAATCAAAAAGACAACAAAGTTTACTTAACCTTTTTAAATACGCTGGCCAGTCAGATCTCAAACAAGCAAAAATCGTTTCCACCGATCAAGAATGTGGAGACCACGGTGGACACAGCAGTAGTAAGCCTACCATTAATGCTGCTAAATTTGCACTTGTCGTTAGCAGGGATGATGATGACCCACACGGGGAAGGAGATGAAAATGTCGACGAGATGGCTGATGGACACTTTGAATCTGCGAGAGATTGTGATGGCGACTCAGCAGGTACATTTGTCAGGGACACTCAAACTGGGCAAATGTGAACGGACGCTCAGTTTACAGAGAAAAAAAAAAGTTATCCCTGGCCTTTAACTGACAAAACTGCACTGGGCTGTGCCATCTGTAAAAAAGTGGGATCACTCGGTCCGGAAAAAAACTGCAGGTGTGAAACTGGCAAAAGAATGGATCTCGGGCTCAGTGACATCATCTGCACTCGATTTAGGTTTTTGAGCAAGGGAGTACTAAAGCACATGTAATGGCATTAAATATTTGTGATAAAGCAAACGAAAATATATTGGTAAACACAGTAACCAATATCCAAAGCGACCAGGTGCAAACGACTGGCAGATTTTTTTCGCCCCAGATGGAATCGCCTGAGAACATATTCTTTAATCTTGTGGAGTTAGATGTTCCCCTTCAGGGACTACCGCTGCGTGAAATCGCAGAGGGAACGCCCTCCAGCGTGACGCGTCTGAAGCATCAATGAAATCAGTCAATGGAGAGATGGAGCGTCATAGCGAGTGACGTCATCGACCAGGAAGCTATAGATATCCCCTGAGCACACAATACGCCAGCTTTTTGTTACTTCAGCAAGCTCTGTGTGTGTCTGAAATCTATCGATTGTGTTTGTCTGTTTTAGACAGGAGTTTCTCACTATATATATATATATAAAAAAAACAATATGAGTGTCAAAGTGACGAGCGAGCAATATAGAAAGTGTGTTTCCCCCTGTACACGATACATCACGGGTGGGGATACACATCGGCTGTGTGTTGCTTGTTTGGGAGTGCAGCATGCCCAGTCGGCTCTCGAGGGGGTCGATTGTGAGCATTGCGAGTGTTTTCCCTTTAGAACTCGGCGCTCGCGGCGATCGCTCTTCAAGGAGAGTGGTTTGCTGCGAGCTCCCCGAGGCTCGGATCCCGCTTCTGTTGAGGCAGAGCGGCGGCGCTTGTCTTGGGGCTCGCAGATGGATCTCACTGGCGACGTTGAGACGGGCTCCGCCCTATCTCTATCTCAGCTTTCTCCGGTGAGATCTAGTGCCTCTCACCCGGCTCTGGAAGCACGCGCTGCGGCGGTTACTTCTGCCCGGGTCGAGGCACATGATGTCGAACTTAGATTATCCAGTTCTGAGGAGCTCGATGTCGACAGTTTTGCATCAGAAGAAACTGACTCGTCACTCCAGCATACTGCTGAAGAGGGGCTGATAGATGTGTTATCTCGGGCTGTTGAAAAGCTCAGCATCGAGTGGCCAGCTGATAGGCAGGAGTCTAGAAATAAAAGCAAATTAGATGATTGTGCAACTAAACCTCTACAAATGATCCAGAATGCTGCAGCTCGTCTCGTCTTCAACGAGCCCAAAAGGGCCCACGTCACTCCTCTGTTCATCTCTCTGCACTGGCTACCACTCTCTGCTCGCATCAAGTTCAAGGCTTTGACGCTTGCTTACAGATTGACCACAGGTTCAGCCCCCTCCTACTTCCACTCACTACTACAAGTCTACATCCCTACCAGAAGCCTACGATCGGTCAATGAGCGACGGCTCGTGGTACCATCACAGCGGGGCACAAAATCACTCTCCAGGACATTCTCATTCACGGTTCCATGCTGGTGGAATGATCTCCCCACCGTCATCCGGAATGCAGAATCCCTGACAGCATTCAAAAGGCAACTGAAAACTCATCTCTTCCAGGAGCACTTAACATAAAAAAAAATAAAAATAAAAAATAAAAAAATCCTTTCCTTTAATCATATCAACAGAAATTTCACCCCCCTCACAAGCATCTTTAAGCAGGTCAGCCTGATAAGCCTGCATAATGGCCATAGTGTGTAGACATGCAGCCGCCTGACCCGCCGCCGAGTAAGCCTTCCCCACTAACACAGAAGTATTTTTTAATGGCTTAGAGGGCAGAGCCGGTGCTTTAAGTGAAGATGACGAAGCAGGAGAGAGATAGCTAGCGAGCGTCTCCTCTGCCTTCGGCATGGTCACGTACCCTGAAGCTTTTGCACCAAAAATGTTTCCATAGGCATTAGACTGGTTAGTATAAATTCTGCTTGAAACAGGTCTAACCCAGGTCTTTGAAACCTCAGAGTGAAGATCTGGGAAGAATGGTAAGCACCGGCGAGAAGGCTGAGGACGTGCAGACAGAAATCTATCATTTACATTTATATTTACATTTAGTCATTTAGCAGACGCTTTTATCCAAAGCGACTTACAATTGAGGACTAAACCAAGCGAGTCATCGTGAAGAGGCAAAAACAACGCAAGAAGTGTTCAAAATACAAAGTTCAGACATTGCTCGGAGTAGCATAAGCCAGGCAAGCGAGGATTTAATGAGCTCAGGCAGACTGCTGATCTCACTCTCCGAGCCACCAGGGAGACCGCTAAATCTATCGGCCGGTCTATGGCAGCCATGGTGGCCACAGAGAGACACTTGTGGTTGAGTCAGACCTCTATGAAGGAGAAAGATAAGACTCTCCTTTTAAATGCTCCAGTTTCGCCTGCGGGCCTCTTCGGTGACGCTCTTCACTCTGTCATGGAGAGGTTCCAGGAAGAGAAGAAACAGGCGGCTGCTTTTCAGAAATTTATGCCCCTTAAAGTGCGTCGCTGGGGCTGCTGAGCGAGGGCAGTCCCAGCTGCCGAGTACTTCAAAAAGAGCGCAGCAGAAACGGAGTGTCGCGTCTCGTGCCCCCCCTCAGAGAAACTGGAGGGACGAGGCGGGGCGCTCTCCGGCGCGACCTTCTCAGGGTAGGGCTGATCTGAGGACAGTCATTATCGCCAAGAAGGCCGCGTCGAAAAAATCCCGACATGCTGAACATCAGGACTCTGAGGGTGGTCCCCATCAAGGAATACTTGAGTTCACTGCACAAAAACACGGTGGCCTGTCTTTCCCGATGCCCTCAGGGGTCTGCTCTACTAACCCTGCCTATACAGGGCGTAGAGAGACTCGGCGAGCGATTTCCCGAGGGACGCTCGCCCCCTCCGAGGAGGGTTGTGGAGTGCCCAGACCAGCTGTTCCCTGCCAGTACGTTACAGCGCGCTGTGTCTATCACTCGGGATGTTCATCCAGAGGCCAGCCTCGAGAGGCTGGTTCCCTTAGTAGAGTTCCTGGCGGAATGGAAAATTCTCCCCAATGTTTCTCAGTGGGTCCTGAATAATAATAATAATAATATAATAATAAATTTTATTTAGAAAAGCGCCTTTCAAGGTACCCAAGGACACTGTACAAATTGGTAAAGCAAAGAACATACAAAAGTACACAGTATATAAACAGTACACTGTGAAGTACACAATACATAAAATGCCAAGATGCAGAGAAAATATAAACACCCTCAAATGGTATACATGAGTGCATTGAACAAGCGCTGAAGACAGTGCAAACAAAATCAGCGAGCTGACAAGTAAGCTAAACTAAAAAAAATTGTTTTTAATTTAGTTTTAAAAATGGTAACACTTGTACTTTGGCGCATCTCAAGTGGTAGGGCATTCCACAGTTTAGAACCTGCTACACTAAAGGCCCTATCACCCATGGAGCGAAGTCGAGATGTAGGAACTACTAAGAGACATGTATCACTAGAGCGAAGGGTGCGTGATTGCAGATATGGAGTGAGGAGATCTGATAGGTAGGATGGGGCCAGATTATGTAGGGATTTATAAACAAGGAGAAGGACTTTATAATGGATGCGGTAGCGGACATGAAGCCAATGCAAGTGCTGGAGGACAGGAGTAATGTGATCCCCGGGCCTGGTGCGGGTAAGCAGCCTTGCAGCAGAATTTTGGACATACTGCAGCCTATTTAGGATTTTTTCCGGAATGCCGAGAAATAGAGCATTGCAGTAGTCAAGCCTTGATGTGATAAATGCATGTATGAGTGTTTCTGCTGCAGATGAGTTGAGTGAGGGGCGTAGTTTGGAGATACTTTTGAGATGAAAGAAAGATGTTCTGGTGATATTTTTAATATGTGACTCAAAAGAAAGAGTAGAGTCAAAGATTACGCCCAGATTTCTGACTTCCGCAGAAGTTGTAGTGAAATAGCCAGGGATAGATAGCTGGAGATGTTTAAGTTTTTGTTAGAATGTTAGGGGTGGAAATGAGAATAGCTTCTGTCTTATCTTGATTAAGTTTGAGAAAGTTTTGAATCATCCAGTTGTTAATGGCATTTAAGCAGCTAACGAGATTGGATAATGACAATGTGTGAGTGGGATTGGTGTGAATGTAAATCTGAGTGTCATCTGCATAACAATGGTAATTGATACCATAATGTTGTATTATCTGACCAATAGGAAGGATGTAAATTATGAACAACAGGGGACCTAGGACAGAACCCTGGGGGACACCATGTAAGAGGGGTGAATTTGGAGATCTGAAATTCCCAATTGAAACAAACTGTTGTCTATCAGTGAGATTTGATTTGAACCAGGACAGTGGAACACCAGTGATAATAATAATAATTATAATAATAATAATAATAATAATAATAATAATACATTTTATTTATAACGCACTTTTCATCAGAGGATCTCAAAGTGCTACAGGTTAAAAATAAAAGATAAAAAAAAAACATCTAAAGGGGACCAAAAGCTTTGCTAAAAAGAAATGTCTTAAGGCCTTTTTTAAAACATACAGTGGATTGAGGTGCCCTCAAGTTGTCAGGGAGGGAATTCCACAGTTTTGGGGCAGCAGCACAAAAGGCCCTATCTCCCATAGTCCTGAGTCTGGTTCTGGGTATGTGGAGGAGGTTTGAGTGAGTGGAACGTAGCGAACGGGATGTGTTTTGTGGATTGATAAGTTCTTTGAGGTAGGAGGGGGCATGTCCATGGATGCATTGATGTGTGAGGAGGGAAACCTTGTACTCAATCCTTGTGGAGATGGGAAGCCAGTGGAGTGAGTGGAGAATGGGGGTAATGTGCTCATGTTTCCGCACTCTCATCAGGATCCTAGCTGCAGAGTTTTGGATGTACTGAAGCCTCTGCAGACTCTTTCCAGGAATCCCAATGAGAATTGCGTTGCAGTAGTCCAGTCTAGATGAGATAAAGGCATGAACCAGCTTTTCAGCATCTGAGAAGGAGAGAATGGGGCGGAGTTTGGAGATGTTACGGAGGTGGTAGAAAGAGGTCTTGCATAGGTGATTTATATGGGCTTCAAAATTGAGTTGTGCGTCAATTTTTACACCAAGATTTGTAACTATTGATGAGAGGGGGATGTTGGTGCCAGAGAAGGTGATGCTGGTTATGGATGGTGATTTGGTCTGGTGAGGAGTGCCGACCAGTATGGCTTCGGTTTTGGAGCTATTTAATTTAAGAAAATTTTGCTCCATCCATTCCTTTATCTCCTCCAGACAGGCGGAGAGTTTTGATGAAGATGACTGTGAGGGTGGGGTTGCAGCTGTGGCATTTACATAGAGCTGTGTGTCATCTGCATAGCAGTGGAATGACATTTTGTGATGGCTTATGATTTGGCCAAGGGGGGTGAGGTAGAGGATGAAGAGGATGGGGCCAAGACTGACCCCTGAGGGACACCGCAAGTAACTGTGTGTTGATTTGATTTGGATTTGCCCAGGGAAATGTATTCTGTCCGGTTTGTGAGGTATGATCTGAACCAACTGAGGGCAGTGTCATTTAGTCCAGTAGTGAGGTGGAGCCGGTTTAAAAGAATGCCATGGTCGACAGTATCAAATGCAGCAGAAAGGTCCAGGAGGATGAGGAGGGAGGGAAAACCAGCATCGGATGATATGAGGAGGTCGTTTGTGACTCTGACGAGGGCAGTCTCAGTGCTGTGAGCAGAGCGGAAACCTGACTGGAATTTTTCAAAGAGGTTGTTTTGTTTGAGATGGTCCTGAAGGTGAGTGGAAACTGCTTTCTCAAGTACTTTTGATAAGAAGGGGAGATTGGAAATGGGCCTATAGTTTGATAGGACTTCCGGATCAAGAGTGGGTTTTTTGAGCAAAGGTGTGATAATGGCATTTTTTAAGGCAGGGGGAACGTGACCAGTTTGGAGGGAATGATTTATGGCAGTGGTGATCAGGGGACTTAGAACAGTGGTATGGGTTTTTACCAGGGAGGTTGGGAGAGGGTCCAAGGGACAGGTGGAGGATTTCATCTTCCTGATGATGTTCTGCACCTCTTCTAATGAAACCTCAGGAAAGCAGTTTAGTGGTTGGGCCATGGTAAATGTTGGGGAAGCAGTTTGGGAGGGAGGACCAGAAAGGGCAGAGCGAATATGTGTAATTTTTGATGTGAAAAAATCCATGAATTTATTGCACTGCTCTTCTGTACTGGCAGTAAGTGGTGGAGATTTTGGTTTGAGAAGGTGGTTTAGAGTGGAAAAAAGCTGCTTGGAGTTTCCAGGGTTGTTCCTGATGGCATCAGAGTAAAACTGTGACCTTGCCTCTGAGAGGGACTGTGCATATTTTTGTTGTTGCTCCCGGTAAATTTGTTTATGGACAGTGAGGCCAGAGGCTCTGAAACGGCGCTCAAGGACCCGCCCTGCTGCCTTCATCCTACGAAGCCCATCTATGAACCATGGTGCTGAGCGGGTGAAGGTGACTGTTCTTGTTTTGAAAGGGGCATGAAGGTCCAGGAGACTGCTCAGAGGGCTGTTATAGTAGTCCACTGCTTCGTCGGCTGACGAAAATTGTGTGGAAAGATGCTGAAAGTCTGCTGCAAAGAGTTCTGGATTTATATTTTTTAGGTTTCTGAAACAGATATTCCGCTTAGGCTTGGAGAGGCTGGATGGGTATAGCAGATCCATAGAAATGGCCTTATGATCAGACACACCTAGTTCATACACCTGCAAGTTGGTGAGAGGGGCAGAGTTTGTAATGACCAGGTCCAACATATGCCCCCTGGTGTGTGTGGGGACACCAACTAGTTGTTTTAAGTTAAAGCAGTCCAGTAGTTGAAGAAATTCAGCTGCAAAACGGCAGGAGGGGGTGTCAACGTGGATGTTCATATCACCTAAAATTATAACATCGGCTGTGCAGGATGTGCAGAAAGTTGTGAGGAGATTTGACATCTCAGTAATAAATGATGGGTTTGGTTTTGGTGGTCGGTAGATGAGGAGGAAAAGCACAGGGGAAGGGGACTTACATTTAAATGCAAGGCATTCGAATGAAGACAGTTCAGGTAATGGTTGCAGAGACAGCTCCAGATCACTGCGATGGATGACTGACAGGCCGCCACCGTGCCCTGTACTGCGAGCTTTCTGGAGGTAACTATATCCTTGGGGACAGCTCTCATTTAAAGAAGAAAAGGTATTTGGTTTGTGCCAGGTCTCTGTAATGCACATATAATCCAGACATTTATCCAGAATATGGTCATAAATGAAACAGGATTTGTTTGTAATAGACTGTGCATTTAAAAGTTTGATTTTGCTACTTGATGATGCAACAAATCTTTGCACTGGCCGTAGCAGACTGGAGTCCACTCCACGTTTCCCATTCAGCTCACTGAGTGGTGTTGCCATGGAGGCATCCAAACTACTTATCCGGTAAGAGACTGCGCTCAGATGACGTATGCGTGAAGCGACAGTTCGCGTTGCTGACCAAAGTGCCGGGATGGTTGTCTGTGAACAGACAAACTTTCTGCGGGAACTTCTATGGATATAGCGCGGACGGCGGAGAAGTCCTAATTGTTTAATCACTGCATTGCTTGGTGGAGTGAAAAAGCTGTTGAGATTTATCAGCTGGTTGACGGAATAACTCAACATAGTGGTGGTGTCGGTGGCTGCGTTTTCAACTCTGCAGCAGCGCCGATGGGTGGTATCAGGCTTCCCAGATACACTTCACGATGGCATGGACAAGCTGAGTCCAGGGGGAGACTTTTCAGACCGCGGTAGCAGCGGCGATGATCAATTCCAAGGGGTCACTGAGCAGGTGTTTTTGCTAGCGGCAACAGGTAAGCCACCGCTAGACTCGAAAGCTAACGTTACCTGATAGCTAGACGGTAAACAATATTTAAAAAAGGACCGCTGGTCGGTGGCACGGATAGTAAAAAGTTAAAAATAAAAATAAAAACTTAAAAAGCTAAATTTTTGGCGTGACTGGAGAAGCGGCGAACAGACAGCGCCAGCGTCCTCTCCGAGCCGATCCTGTTATACCAAGCAAGATACCAAGCAAGGTCTCCAATCGAGAAAGTAAGTGTTTGTGGCAAACAGTGTCAAAGGCAGCTGTAAGATCGAGGAGAATGAGAATACTGACATGGCCCGAGTCAGCGGCCAACAGGAGATCGTTGACTACCTTAACCAGGGCAGTCTCAGTACTGTGCATGGCCCTGAAACCAGACTGAAAATTTTCCCAAAAGCCATGACAATTGAGGTACTCTTGAAGCTGTTTGGCAACTATACGTTCAAGGAGCTTAGCAATGAACGGAAGGTTAGAAATGGGCCGATAGTTCTTATAATCCTCTACAGCTGCCCCAGGCTTTTTCAAAACGGGAGTGATAGCTGCCGTTTTGAGAGACATAGGAACAGAGCCCAGAGCGAGAGAAGAATTTATTATTTGAACCAAGAGGGGACAGAGGACAGATAGGCAGACCTTAACCAGTGAGGTAGGCATAGGGTCAAGGAGGCAAGTGGTAGGCCTAGACCTACTGACAAGGTCAAAAACATCCTGTTCATCAACAGGTGAAAAGGCAGAAAAGGATCTGTTTAGTGTTGCACAAGGGGAGGAGGGAGCATCATCTTGAGTGGTCTGGTTTGTCTGCAGCTGATTATAGATCAAGCTAATTTTGCTGTGGAAGAATTCAAGGAATTCACAACAGAGTTTAGTGGATGGGGTAAGTGGAAAAGTTATATTAGGTTTGGTTAACTTATTAATAGTGGAGAAAATAGTGGCTCTCGGATTGTTATAACCTCTGTCAATGATGGTGGTGTAATACATGGTCTTAGCCTGGTTGAGAGACTCTTTGTAAGTGGAGACATGATCACTGTATGCCAGGGCATGGACGGTTAGGCCAGTCTTCCGACTAAGTCGCTCTAGCTGACGTCCAGCCGCCTTCATTTTACGAAGCTCAGGTGTAAACCATGGAGCAGAGTGAGTGAAGGAGACTAGGCGTGTCTTCAGGGGTGCAAGAAGATTAAAAGAGTCAGCAAGATGTGTGTTGTACAGGAGGACTAAGTCATCAATACAAACATCAAATGGCTCCATGATGGATTTCAAATTTAGAGTGTCTAACAGAGCAGCTGTAGTAATATTCTTAGTGTTCCTATATGTGATGGAGCGAGAGTCACGTTGGCGATGGAGAGGCTCAGGGACAGCAAGATTGAACATAATGGCTCTATGGTCAGACACAGAAAGGTCTTTAGGACACACCTTAGTTGGCATGATGCCAGCGGTGCAGACAAGGTCTAATATATGGCTTTTTGAGTGGGTAGGGAAATCAACATGCTGAGTGAGGTCAAAACAGTCTAACAGATTCAGAAATTGTACAGCAAAATTACAGTTTCCAGAATCTACATGTATATTGAAATCGCCAAGCACCAGGATGTATGAGTACATAGGACTAACAGATGCAAGTAATTCAGAAAATTCCTTAATAAAAACAGAAGACATTTTTGGAGGCCGATAAACAAGTAATAACAAAAGCGGTAACCCACCAGTGAATTTCAAGGCTAGACATTCAAATGATCCATAATCCTGCACAGGCACCGATACAACCCTATAGCTGGAACGGAAGACCACAGCAAGGCCACCTCCTCGGCCAGTTAAACGTGGCTTAGCAACAAACTCATAACCAGGAGGAGTAGCTACATTCAATGTAATAAGATCAATTGGTATCTGCCAAGTTTCAGTCAAACAAAATAAATCAATACCAGCATCAGTAATGACATCATTGATAAAAGGTGCTTTGTTGTTAAGAGACCTCACATTAAACAAGCCAAACTCCGCATTTCTAGAGGCAGGGTAACCCAGAGAGGCTTTTATCAGTTTTATGGAATGTAAGTTCTCAATGTTGACAGTTCGCCCTGCAATAGGCGACGTTTCTCTACAAGACAAACTCCACAGTGAATCGATGTTGTTAGAATGGTGGTACCGAGCAAACTTCCGACCAGAGCCCCTATGTAAATATTTGGGACGACGCAACAGACCAAGATGTTGGTGTGCACGTAGAGTGATTGGAATTTTATAGACTTTGTTCCCGAGGTAGTGGATATAAATTGACGAGTATTTTAATGCCATGCCAGAGTCATAGAGGAGCTCATGCGTATAATTAGGCTCTCCGTAGCATAAATATTCCGGCCCATTGACAAGAAACCAGAACAGCGTCACGATTGTTAGATGCATTAGGAAGGGATATGTGTTGAACACCATTTAGCTCAGTCCAAACAAGTGTACCAAACCCAACAGCAAGTAGCCATGCATTCAGACCCAACCCCTGTAAACTTAACACGTTAGCCAACAGGGCAACCACTTTGCACTCTGAGGGACAAGCATCGGAGGTGGCCAAATCCCTCGTGTAGCAACAACAGTTAGAATAGGCAAAAACTCTCTTACAAAGCAAAGCAAGCATAGACTTACCAATGAACGGTGTTAGTGGATCACTTCTGAGAGGGCTCGCATATGGGGGGGGGGGGGCCCGTCAGTTTGGCAAACACTTAGCAGTCTTTACCAGGCCAAAGAATCCAAGCAGATGAGTGAAATAATTCCACGTTTAAGTATCAGTCTAGCGATCCGGCATGAAGTGAGCAAGCAAATAAGAAATAAGCAAGCCTCCAGGGAAACAGGGCGAAGTCCAGCGCCTGCTACAGTGATGTTATGCTGTGATGCTATCACAGATCCGGTAACGTTTGAAGATCCAGTCAGTTTGGGAAACACTAGCAGTCTTTACCGAGCCAAACCGAGTCAAACAATCCAAGCAGATGAATGAAATAATTCCACGTTTTGGTATCAGTCAATATGCGTAATGTAGTAGGTCTCCTGGCCGGGTTTAGTAGTCCAGCACGAAAAATAAATAAGCCTCCAGGGAAACAGGGCTCAGTCCAGCGCTGGCTACAGTGATGTTATGCTGTGATGCTATCACAGATCCGGTAATGTTTAAAATAGCGCACGAAACACAAAACAAAACATAAAACAAATATATTGTGAACAAACAAACAAAAACACCGGAGAGTAGCGGCAGCCAAACGCGCCAGCGTTCACTCGAGACCCGGAGAGAGAGATACTCTCTTCTAGGGAGAGATACTAGAATACTATAGAGAACAGGTACGCTATTCAGTTCAGAACGCGTCCACCTCGGTTTAGAGGGATTCTGCCCACAGTGGTGGGCCCCGAGCAGGCTCTGGTGTTAGAACAGGAGGTAAAAACTCTGCTACTAAAAGGAGCTATAGAGCAGGTTCCTCCACCCAGCAGGGAGTTAGGATACTACAGCCAATACTTCATCGTTCCGAAAAAAGATGGAGGGCTGCGTCCCATTCTAGATCTGCGTCTCTTAAATCGCGCTGTAGGGAAGCTCAAATTCAAGATGCTCACTCTCAAGCAGATCGTGTCACAAATCAGATCCGAGGACTGGTTCGTCACGATAGATCTAAAGGACGCTTACTTCCACGTATCTATCCTCCCTCAACACAGGAAGTTCCTGAGGTTTGCTTTCGGGGGCGAATCATACCAATATCGGGTTCTTCCGTTCAGCCTAGCACTGTCACCCCGCACGTTCACGAAGTGTATGGATGCGGCTATAGCCCCGCTGAGGCTGCAGGGCATCCGTATTCTGAACTATATAGACGATTGGTTAATTCTAGCTCAATCAGAACAACAGGCGGTTCGGCATCGAGATGTCGTTCTTGCTCACATCAAGAGGTTGGGGTTGAGGCTCAACGCCAAGAAGAGTGTTCTTTCTCCATTACAGAGAACCACTTTTCTCTGTGTAGTGTGGGATTCGACGACGATGCAGGCACAGTTGTCACCTGCTCGTGTTGCTTCGATTCTCGCCGCAGTAGATCAGGTCAAGCTAGGCCAGTCATCCACTGTAAAACAGTTCCAGAGACTGTTAGGTCTCATGGCAGCTGCGTCCAACGTGATACCTTTTGGCCTCCTGCACATGAGACCGTTACAGTGGTGGCTCAGAACCAGGGGATTCTCCCCGAGGGGAAATCCGCTTCGCATGATCATGAGTTTGCGACGGTGTCATCGTGCCCTGGTTATGTGGAAAGATCCTCGGTTTCTGTCCCAAGGCCCTGTGTTGGGAGCTCCTTGTCGTCGCGTTATGCTAACGACAGATGCCTCTCTCACGGGGTGGGAGGCGATCATGAGTGGTCGCCCAGCTCAGGGTCTGTGGAAGGACCATCACCGTCTATGGCACATAAATTGTCTAGACATGTTGGCAGTGTTTCAGGCTCTGAAACATTTCCTCCCAGACCTAAGGGGGCACCATGTTCTTGTCCGGACAGACAACACATCGGTGGTCTTTTATATCAACCATCAGGGGGGTAACTGGGACGTCAGATCCTTCTGTCGTTCTGTCCGATATGTTATGTGCCATTGGACTATTGCAATGCTCTCCTGGCTGGTCTTCCAGCTTGCTCTGTCAAACCTCTACAATTGATCCAGAATGCTGCAGCCAGAGTAGTCTTCAATGAGCCGAAGAGAGCACACGTCACTCCTCTCCTCAAACAATTGCACTGGTTGCCAGTTGCCGCTCGCATTAAATTCAAGGCACTGACGTTTGCCTACAGAACAACCACTGGCACTGCTCCCTCTTACCTAAACTCATTACTTCAGACTTATGTGCCATCCAGAAACCTGCGCTCTGCTAGCGAATGTCGTCTTGTGGTACCATCTCAAAGAGGCACAAAATCTCTTTCTCGGACCTTTACAATGGCTGTTCCCTGTTGGTAGAATGATCTGCCTAACTCAACCAGAGCTTCTGAGTCAGTAGCCACTTTCAAGAAACTGCTGAAGACATATCTTTTTCGGCAGCACTTGATTCAGTAGAATTAACACTTTCTCTTCTCTTCTATTCTATAAAAAAAAAAAAAAAAAAAAAAAACTGCACTAAAATTAAACTGAGAGGGGTTATAGCACTTACGTATTGTTGTCCTACTGTTAGTTTAACTGCTTCTATTGTTCTCATTTGTAAGTCGCTTTGGATAAAAGCGTCTGCTAAATGAATAAATGTAAATGTAAATGTAAATGTTCTATGGTCCCAGGGGAAAATTCTTTCTCTGAGAGCTATTTATCTCCCGAGGTATTTAAATCAGGGGGCAGACATCCTGTCGAGGCAGGGGCCGAGGCCCGGGGAATGGAGTCTTCACCCCGAGGTGGTGGAGCTCCTATGGGAACATTTTGGTCGTGCCGAGGTAGACCCATTTGCTTCCCGAGAGACATCACACTGTCCACTGTGGTTCTCTCTCAGCCTGCCAGCCCCACTGGGGTTGGACGCGATGGTACATCCGTGGCCGAGGTCACGTTTGTACGCTTTCCCCCCGATCGCTCTGCTCCCGGGAGTTCTGGAGAGGGTTCGCTGAGGGCCAAGAGGGCTCAGTCTTCTGCTAATAGCCCCGTTCTGGCCGGCCCGAGTATGGTTTGCGGACCTAGTGTCTCTCCTCGGCGTCTCTCCCCTGGAGATACCGATCAGGAGAGATCTACTCTCTCAGGCGAGTGGGTCAATCCTTCACCCCCCCCCCCCCAGAACTATGGAGGCTGTGGGCTTGGCCTCTGAGGTAGCCCAGCTCATAGATTCTGGTCTCTCGACTGAGGTCGTTGAGACCATCCTCCAATCCAGAGCTCCCGCCACGAGGAAGTTATATGCCGCGTGGTGGACACTTTTCACCTCTTGGTGTGGAGAGCGCCAGCAGGACCCAGTTAACTGCCCGGTTGGAACAGTGCTGGATTTCCTGCAGGACCGTCTCTCCACAGGGTTATCCCACTGCACACTGAAGGTGTACATGGCGGCTTTAGCTGCTTACCACGCCCCTTCAAGCGGAGGTTCTCTCGGGAGACACCCACTTATATCTCGCTTCCTTCGTGGCGCCTTGAGGCTGAGGCCTGCAGTTCGCATGAGGGTACCAGCTTGGGATCTGGCCATCGTCTTCCTCAGGATCAGGTCTCTCCCTAGCTCCTTTCGAGCCCATCGAGGAAGTTTCGGAAAAGTTTCTTACACTAAAGACTTCTTCTCGCTATCTCATCTCTAAAAAGAATTGGAGATATTCAAGTACTTTCGGTGGCTCCCTCGTGCCTGGAATTTGCTCCTGGTATGGTTAAGGTCTTTCTCTGTCCGAGACCAGGTTATGTTCCAAAGGTGCCAACTACTTTTGTTAGACCTATAGTTCTGCAGGCTTTCTGTCCTCCGCCTTTTCTGACGTCAGACCAGAAGAAACTTAATTTGCTGTGCCCCGTTAGGGCTTTAGATGCTTATGTCCACAGAGCTGCCCTGTGGAGGAGATCGGAACAACTGTTTGTCTGTTTTGGGTCACCCAAGAAAGGGTGTCCTGCATCTAAGCAAAGGATGAGCAAGTGGGTGGTCGAGGCCATCTCGCTTGCTTACGGTTCGGCCCATCAGCCTTCACCTTTGGCTGTAAGGGCTCATTCCACCAGGAGTATGGCTGCCTCTACAGCTCTTCTTTCAGGAGCTTCTCTTCAGGACGTTTGTGATGCGGCAGGCTGGTCCTCACCGCACACTTTCGTTAGATTTTATTCCCTTGATCTTAGCTCCACTCCGGGGGCTCAGGTTCTCTCGTCGGTTTGTGTCTCCTAATGACACACGACGGGGATTTGGTCGTATGGGGATGTGGGTATTGGGTTCCCACTGCGATTTCACGCAGCGGTAGTCCCTGAAGGGGAACGTCCCGGGTTACGTATGTAACCCTAGTTCCCCGAAGGGACGGACGCTGCGTGTCCTGCCATTCTCCCGGCATCCCCTTGGGTTGCTTGCTTCAGTAACTTTAAGCTGGCGTATTGTGTGCTCAGGGGATATTTATAGCTTCCTGGTTGATGACGTCACTCGCTATGACGCTCCATCTCTCCATTGACTGATTTCATTGATGCTTCAGACGCATCACGCTGGAGGGCGTTCCCACTGCGATTTCACGCAGCGTCCGTCCCTGCGGGGAACTAGGGTTACATACGTAACCCGGGACAATTTTGGAGCAGAAGGCATTGTCCGCAAACTGTTGGATGCCTTAGATCACGCAAACTTAGACGAGGCATTCCTCTCAAAAACACTCGTTGGTCTCACATGTGACGGTGCGTCAGTGATGCTCGGACGCAAGAGTGGGGTGGCGACTAGACTTAAAACCCACTTCCCAAACATCATGGTGTGGCACTGCTCTACGCATCGAATTGAGCTTGCAGTTGGTGATGTGATGAAATAAATGGGGACTATAAATCATTTAAAATTCCTCATGGATAAACTATACGCACTGTACAGCACACCAAACAAAAATCAAGTGGAGCTCAAAGAGTGTGCCGACAGTTTGAACATTCAATTGTGTAAAATTGGTCGGGTGTTAGACAACAGATAGGTGCATCTAGATTAGATTATGTTTATTAGTCCTCTCGGAAAATTGTTCTGCCCCTACAGCACGTCTGATACATATATACAAAGACAATTTTACATAACACAATACAAAGTACACAAAATTTCCCACACCCCAGCCACCCCCCTCTCTCATCCCCACCACTCCACTACACGTACACAGCATCAGAACAGAAGACTCAAAGAAACCTGTTTAAAGTGCTATTAGTGCTGTTAAAGTGCAAAGTAGTGCTATTTAAAGTGCAGTCCTGCAGGTAACTCCTTGTTCATCAGAGTGATGCTAGTTGGAATGAATGACTTACTGGCTCGATTTGTCTGGAAATAAGGTAGCCTAAACCTTCTCCGTGATGGCAACATCTCATATGCCCGGTGTAAGGGATGTGACGTATCTTTAGTAATAGCTAAACCTTTCTTCAACACCCTTCTTTCACTGGTGGTAGCCATACTAACTAGTTTGTGCCCCGCGACCTTGCTGGCCAGGTTGACTATCTTGCTCAATCTGTTTTTGTTGGTCACTGACAAAGAGAAATAGTCTCCGTCTCCACATAAAGTAAAGTCTCTGCAGGCCCTTCTTATAAATGGTGTCAGTATTACTATTCCATTGCAACTTGTTGTCTATTATTGTGCCTAAGTACTTATACTCTGCCACAATTGCCACCTCCTCTCCGTCTATAGACACGCACTGGTGTGGCTGGCTCCCAGTTCTAAAATCAATTATTATTTCCTTTGTTTTCTTTATATTTAGAAGAAGACAGCTAGACCTGCACCAGTCTACGAATGAATTCACCCAGGCCCTATAGTTGGTCTCATCACGGTTCTGTATTAACCCCACTATTGCAGTGTCATCTGCAAATTTTATTGTGAGATGGTCAGATGTGTTACTTCTGCACTCGTTGGTGTAAAGAGTGAACAATACTGGTGAGATGACACTGCCTTGTGGGGATCCTGTGTTGGTCATAATCTGAGAGGACACAACCTCATTAACCCTAACACACTGTGTTCTCTCCGTCAGAAAGGACTCAACCCACCTGATTATATTAGGATTTACCCCTAACTGCCCCAGCCTCTCCATCATAATGTGAGGCCTGATGGTATTAAAGGCGGAAGAGAAATCTATAAAGAGAACTCGGGCATAACGTTTGGGCTTATCCAGATGGCAATAGATATTATGGAGCATATACAGAAGTGCATCATCTGTGCTGCGCTTGTTCCTATAGGCAAACTGTAAAGGGTCGAGATTACATTGCACATCATTTAAAATATGTCTCAGAACAATTTTTTCTAGGCTCTTCATCACGATAGATATAAGGGCGACTGGACGATAATCATTTAAAACAGCTGGTCTTGCTACCTTAGGTACTGGTACAATGAGCGAGGACTTCCAGGCTTTAGGAATATAGTGTGTGTCTAATGACTCTTGAAAAAGCTGGCAGAAGATTAAGCTAAGTTGTTCACTACACTTCTGCAGAACCCTACCACTTATTTGGTCAGGGCCTGGAGCTTTTTTAGGATCAATTTTGTTGAAAACTCTACGTACCTCATCTGCTGTAATAATCGGGGGATTGCCAAACTGTAACTGCTGTCTAATGGTATCACGCTCCAAGAGAAAGTCTGATGTTTCGAATCGTGCATAAAAAACATTCAGATCATCTGCAAATGCTTGATCATCTCCATTTGTATCTATATGCCTTTTCTTCTCTGCCTTCCCTATCATTGTATACATTCCTTGCCATACATGTTTCAGATTATTCCCCCTCATTTTCGCCTCAATCTGTAGTTTATATGTCTGTTTACAACTATATGTTATCTGTCTAATCTCCTTCTGAATTGCTTTCATTTTTTGCCTGTCTCCCTTTTCAAAAGCTATCCTTTTCCTTTGTAGTGCGACCTTTAATTCTTTGTTTACCCAAGGTTTGTCATTTGGAAAAACTCTGAAAGTTTTTTCTGGGATTATACAGTCCACACAGAAACGAATATAATCAGTCACCACTGAAGTCAACTCTTCCAAGTTCTTACAAGTGTTCGTGAAAATGTCCCACACAGTACATTCAAAACAGCCTCTAAGGCATTCAACAGACTCATCAGTCCACTGTTTGACTGTCTTTATCTCGGGTTTGCTGGTTTTGAGTTTTTGTTTGCTGGATTGCGTTGTGATCTGAATCTCCAAGGGATGGTTTTGCATAGCCCTTATAAGCGTCTTTAATGTTCCCAAAACATAGATCGAGTGTCTTTTCCCTCCTTGTCGGGCACTTGACGTATTGATAATAGTTGGGCAACACGCTTTTAATTGAGCATCCATTGAAATCTCCGAGAACAAACTTCGGCGCATCAGGTGCCAGGTCTTCTAATTTAGCCATTGTGTCATAAATCCTGTTTGCCGCGACTTTAAAATTAGCGCGGGGATGAATATATACCACTGTGACAAACACCTGACCAAATTCCCTAGGTAGATAGTAAGGTCTTAACGAGAGCGACAATAGCTCAATGTCCTCCGAGCAGTGGGAGTCTTTAACGGTGTAATTTCCACACCATCCCTCATTAATATAAACACATACTCCCCCACCCATACTTTTGCCGGTTACCTGTGCATCACGGTCCAGTCTAATCGGGTCCCTAAAGCCCGTGATCCTGAGTGTTGAGTTATCAGTCGTGTCTTTAAGCCATGTTTCCGTAAAACACAACAGACAACTTTCCCGATACTCTGAGAGGTACCTTACAGCGTTCCGAAGCTCCGTGAATTGCTTCACCAAGGAGCGGGTATTAGCCAGAATAACCGTAGGTAGAGGTGGCTTGCTCCCCCGTGTGCGAACTCTGCGCCGTACGCCCCCACGCCGACCTCTTTTCCTCGGTGCTGTGGATGTCCGTGTACACTCCTCCGGCAGATGGACTGGGAGGTTTCCGCTGTGCAGATCCCTTAGTTGCAAAAGTTGGTCCCGGGTGTAGCGTAAAATCCCATATGTTGTGGCGGAGGCCGATGCATGGCCTCCCGGGCTCAGTGAGAAGACTGTCGACAGCAACAGGTGGATCGCCAGGACGATAGATAGAGACTGCATAGCAAAACGCATCTTCACTTTATATGCTCACTTCTGACTTAGCGACCCCACTTTACATCTAGTCTCAGAACAGTCGAAGCAGCCGAAGTTATCCTTCCCTCCACAGACATTTTAAGCACGCAGCGGAGGATTCTGCTTGCGAGAGCGAAACTCGGGAAAGCTACAATGGCATGGCAAAGCGCCTTTCATCCCATGCCTTTGTTTACAATTTAGGACTCATGTATGACGCACTGCAAGAACTGTCAGAGCTGTCTCTCAAGCTCCAAAAACAAGAATGCAATATCATAATGGCGAATAAAGCCATTTGCCGACAGATCAGGGTGTCTGAGGCTATGTCTGAGCGGCCCGGTCTATACAGCCTATTGAGCCAGCGCCGGGTCGAAGAAAACTCCTTTCAGGATGTACCGCTGCATGCAGGGTGGCTCACTGACAAAACCCTGGACCAGAGGATGTTTTTTGGGAGCCTGGGAAGAAATCTGGAGAAGCGCATGTTATCACAGGGGAAAGACCAAACAGGATACAACAAGCTAATTGAGGATTTAAAAGTGCTTTGTCCACAATATTAGCCACAGGATGGCGACGCGCTGTTCAGGGAAAGTGAAGTTGAGATGCTCTGCCAGCAGTTTTGCATTGATAGCCCGCAAAATGTCAAAACATCAGGGCATTCAGGGAATACCGTGACAATAATGGGACATTCATCCCAGATGAACTGAATTACCTCTTGGCTGGAGTCAACACTGTCCCAATCTCAAGTGCTGAGTGTGAGAGGGGTCTTTCCCAGATGAACTTAATCTGTACAGCAAACAGGGTGTCTCTTCTCCCCTCTACCATCTCCTCCCTACTCTTCCTTTGCCTTGTCGGCCCGCCGCTTACCCGGTTCAAACCCTTTCCATACTGTGAGGTCATGGATTGCAAAAGGACATAGAACTGCACTGGACACTAGGTGTAGAGAAAGAAGCAGGGGAATGGAGGCCCTGGGCTCTATCGATGCTGTATTGGCCATTTTGGACAAATAGTCATAATCATCAAAATTTAAACAAATAAAGACTTGAAATATCTCACTTTGCATGTATGAGTGTATATAATTGTAATGTGGTTCAAAGTAGTGTGGTGGGAAGAAGAAGACAGGGTCGGCGAAACTGGAACTCGTACGGCTTTTATTACTCAGAATAGTTCAAACAAAAAGACGCGCACACAGCGCATTCACCGTAGCGTGACTACAGCACAGTAAACAAACAAACTCTTTCCACTTATGTCGTTCCTGTCTCAGCTCCTCAGGTTTCACCGCTCTCGCACGAGTTCCAGTCCTTTCTCTCTCTCTCTCATTCTCCCACTGTGTGGCTTTTATCGGTCTCCCCACGCCAATCACTGCAATCAGACACAGGTGTTCATCATCTGCACTTGACCTACTTACTCACCGCACAGCTCATTGACTGATCTCTCACTACAGACATCGCGAGAACCACGCCCCCCTCACCACATACCCCCACCGCCCGACTCAGGCCGGGGAGCCGTCCGGCCTGCAGCCCCCCCCCCCCCCCCCTCCTGGAGAGGAAGTCGGCCACAGCCATCTGCACCCCCGGCCTGTGGACCACCTGAAATTTAAAAGGTTGTAAAGCGAGATACCAACGGGTGATCCGCGCGTTGGTATCTTTCATGCGGTGGAGCCACTGAAAGGGGGCGTGGTCCGAACACAGGGTGAACTCCCGGCCCAGGAGGTAGTAGCGGAGGGTAAGGACAGCCCATCGGATGGCCAAACACTCCTTTTCAATGGTGCTGTACATCGTCTCTCTCTTAGAAAGCTTCCGACTGATGTACAGCACCGGCCGTTCCTCTCCCTCCACCTCCTGGGACAGTACCGCGCCCAGACCCCTGTCCGAAGCGTCCGTCTGTAGGATGAAAGGGAGAGAAAAGTCAGGAGCATGTAAAAGCGGTCCACCGCACAGAGCAGCCTTTATCTGGGTAAAAGCCTGCTGGCACTGTTCCGTCCACTGGACCGTATCTGGAGCGCCCTTTTTAGTTAGATCAGTCAGCGGGCTAGCGAGGTCCGAATAATTAGGCACAAATCTCCTATAATATCCCGCTAGCCCCAGGAACTGTCTAACCTCCTTCTTGGTCTTAGGACTCGGACAGGTTGCAACCGCTGCTGTCTTATCAATTTGAGGACGCACCTGTCCGTGACCTAAGTGGAAGCCCAGATACTTTACCTCCACCCGCCCAATTGCGCACTTCTTCGGGTTGGCCGTGAGCCCCGCCCTTCTCAGCGTCTTTAGGACAGCACGCAAATACTGCATATGACGCTGCCAATCATTGCTATAGATGATAATGTCATCCAGATAAGCAGCGGCATATGCAGCATGCGGCCGGAGAATACGGTCCATCAGACGCTGAAAAGTTGCGGGTGCCCCGAACAAACCGAAAGGAAGTGTGACAAATTGGTGTAATCCGAACGGCGTGGTGAAAGCTGTTTTTTCTTTGGACATTGGAGATAAGGGGATCTGCCAGTACCCCTTTGTTAAGTCCAGTGTCGAATAAAAGCGAGCAGAACCAAGCCGATCAAGCAATTCGTCAATCCTCGGCATTGGATAAGCATCGAACTTAGACACCGCGTTCACCTTCCTATAGTCCACACAGAAACGAATCGAGCCGTCAGGTTTCGGAACTAAAACTATCGGGCTCGCCCAGTCACTGTTGGACTCTTCTATTACCCCCATGTCCAGCATTGTCTCTAATTCAGTCTGAACCGTTTTCTTTTTGTGTTCAGGTAAACGATACAGGCGGCAACGCACAACGACCCCCGGATCCGTCTCAACGTGGTGCTGAATGAGATTCGTTCGACCAGGCAGGGGGGAGAATACATCCGCAAACTCTGCTTGTAACTTCTTAATGTCAGTGAGCTGGGAGGGTGAGAGATGGTCTCCAGCAGGAGCCAGAGCGAGTGATTGAGGTTTTATATTCGCTTCTGGCCCGAGATCCTCCTCTCCACTCACTACCGTCGCCAGCATCACTGCCTCAGCCTCAACCCATTTTTTAAGAAGGTTGAGGTGATAAATCTGACGTCCCCCGCCCCTATCCGTTCGAATTACCTCATAGTTGAGATCACCAACCCGCCGTGTGACCTCAAAGGGCCCTTGCCACTTCGCGAGTAATTTTGAGCTGGACGTGGGGAGCAATACAAGTACCTTATCTCCCGGTGAGAATTGGCGGAGTCTAGCCCCCCTATTATACTGCTGTCTCTGTCTGTCCTGGGCCTGTAACAAATTCTCCATGGATAGCCGCCCCAATGTGTGGAGTTTTGTTCTCAGGTCCAGGACATACTGAATTTCATTTTTACTAGCGGATGGTCCGTCCTCCCAAGTCTCCCTCAGTACGTCTAACACCCCGCGGGGCTGACGACCGAAGAGAAGCTCGAAGGGGGAAAACCCCGTGGAGGCTTGGGGGACCTCGCGTACAGCAAACAACAGGGGTTCTAGCCATTTATCCCAATTTTTGGCGTCTTCATGAACGAACTTACGAATCATGGCTTTTAAAGTCCGATTAAAACGTTCCACCAGGCCGTCCGTTTGTGGGTGATAGACGCTGGTGCGAATCGATTTAATGCCCAACAACTCATAAAGTTCGCGAACCATTCGTGACATAAACGCCGTGCCTTGATCGGTGAGGATCTCCTTAGGGATCCCCACCCGGGAGATTAACGAAAACAGCGCGCTTGCCACACTCTTAGCCGAGATATTGCGAAGCGGGACTGCTTCCGGGTATCGTGTTGCGTAATCCACTAAGACTAACGCAAAACGATGCCCTCGTGCCGACCGTTCTAATGGCCCGATGAGGTCCATGCCAATTCGCTCGAAGGGGACCTGCATCAGCGGAAGGGGGCACAAAGGTGCTTTTGGGTTGGCCGGTGGATTAACCAACTGACATTCACGACACGCCGCGCACCACCTGCGCACGTTCTCGTGAATGCCCGGCCAAAAGAATCGGGCCATGAGACGGTTTAGTGTCGCCGTTTGCCCCAAATGTCCGGCCATCGGATTACAATGAGCCGCCTGGAAAAGCATTTCCCGGCGGCTCTTAGGTACCAACAACTGTGTTGTATCTTCTTTTGACTGGGCGTCTTGGGTCACCCGATACAACCTGTCTTTAATCACGCAAAAATAGGGGTAAGAGAGCGGTTGATCCGGGTGGAGTACCTGACCGTCGATAGACCGGACCTTATCAAATGCATGTTTTAGCGTCTCATCCTGGGACTGCTCCAGGGGAAAGTCATCGCGCTCAGAGAGGATAGATCTCTCTAGAGTGCTCTGTTCCCCTACAGCAGTACCCAGAGGTCCCGGTACAGCATCTCCCACCTGAACCACCGCTGTCTTCCCCTTCTGCTTCATTTCCCAAGAGGCATCCGCACACAAAAACCCCAATAACTTCCCAAAGCCTGGCCAATCAGTTCCCAGAATTAGCGGATGCCGGAGGTGCGGGTTAACTGCTACCTCCACCCTATGTTTTTGTCCCCTAAATAGAATCGCCACAGACAATAAAGGATAACTCACCACCACCCCGTGCACACACCGAACCTTAACCATGCGGCTTTTATCCAATGCCCCAGACTGAATCAGGCTTTGATGAATGGAGGTTTGGTTACATCCTGAATCCACCAAAGCCTGATAAGTACCCCCCTTTATACTCACAGGTATCTGGTACTGGCCAGCTTGATCGGGGGCGGCCCGTGGCGCGTCGGGGACCCGTACCAGCGTCCCCACCTCCATCACTGGACACCGGTCGATAAAGTGGCCCGGGTCCCCACAGCGCCAACAGGCCGGCCCAGGCTTTACCGCTGTCCCAGCGGCGGGAAGCGGGCCAAGGGATTGGTGTGGGGAGAGCGGCGCCACCGGAGCCAGGGTGGAAAAATTCCCAGCAGACGTTCCCCTCGGAGTGGCCCTGCCGGCGGAACTGGTATCCCCCGACCACCCAGTCCTCCATCTCGGCGCTGGTCTGGGCGCCAGACCTCCTCGAGACCTGGGAAGGGGAACAGGTTTGCCAGAGGGGGAAGAGAGAGAGGATGGAGAAGGTGAAGATAGAGAGGGAGAGAGAGAGACCGCCGGTAGGGGCTCGCCGACCCCCGAGCACGCCACCATGTGATCTTCCGCCAGTTGGATGGCCTGGTCCAGCGACGTCGGGCGGTGGCACTGGACCCATTGTGCAGTCTTCTTGGTCCAGCGACGTCGGGCGGTGGCACTGGACCCATTGTGCAGTCTTCTTGGGCAGCTTCCCGATAAACTGCTCCAGTACCACCTGGTCGATAATTTTCTCGACGTCGCTTCCCCCGGCCATCAGCCATCTGCGGCAGGAGTCCCGGAGCTGTTGCGCCATCACGAAGGGCCGACCGGACTCCTCCACCGCACAGCTCATTGACTGATCTCTCACTACAGACGTCGCGAGAACCACGCCCCCCTCACCACAATAATATATTAGTTTCACCTTTAAGTTGAATTACTGAACTTTTGCACAATATTCAAATTTTTCGAGTTTCACCTGTATGTTTGGCTCTGTCATAATAAATATAAAATTTCATTTCATAAGTACGGAGCCCCCCTAGTCCCACTTTGTCAAAAAAATTTATTATAACTATCTCGTGTCCTCAAGATAAGTATCTCGTGGCCTCAAGATAGTATCTCGTGGCCTCAAGATAGTATCTCGTGGCCTCAAGATAGTATCTCGTGGCCTCAAGATAGTATCTCGTGGCCTCAAGATAGCATCTCGTGGCCTCAAGATAGCATCTCGTGGCCTCAAGATAGTATCTCTATCTCGTGGCCTCAAGATAGTATCTCGTGGCCTCAAGATAGTATCTCTATCTCGTGGCCTCAAGATACTATCTCGTGGCCTCAAGATAGTATCTCTATCTCGTGGCCTCAAGATACTATCTTGAGGCCACGAGATACTATCTTGAGGCCACGAGATAGTATCTTGAGGCCACGAGAAACTATCTTGAGGCCACGAGATACTATCTTGAGGCCACAAGATAGTATCTTGAGGCCACGAGAAACTATCTTGAGGCCACGAGATACTATCTTGAGGCCACGAGATACTTATCTTGAGGCCACGAGATAGTTATAATTAATTTTTTTGACAAAGTGGGACTAGGGGGGCTTCGTATAAAACCATTAGGACTACAAATAGGTCAGTTTTGAAAATTTTTGTCAACAGACAACGGTGTTTTATACCTCGGCGTCTGTGCGTTTCAGCGGGAGACATGGGACGAGGGCTACTGGTGATTGCAGGGGAAAACATGCTGGTCTCCTTTGCTTGCAAATCATTGGGGCCATTCATTTCATCTGTAAAAACACGTTGAAAAAATTTAGTTTGTTTTATCACTGCAACAAGTTTAAGACGATATTATGTGGATGTGATATTATTTACCTTCAACCAACTGATCCTTGGAGTGGATTCCAACAACGCAATTCCAGAGTCTTTTGTCACCGCTGCTCCAGAAAAGGCCGGCCTGTGTTCCAACGACGCGTCCAGACGGTCAAACACTTGTTGGTACGCTTTTGTTGTGTTCCTTTAATTTCTTGTAATCTTGTTTTAATTTTTTTAACTTCTCTCTGCACTGTTTTCCAGTGTGAACAATGCCCAGCTCGCACAACCGACTCGATATTTTCAGGTATACCTTTCATTGCAGATTGCCGTTTCCAGTTCCCGCTGGATTTCCTCTTCCGCAAATACGCTTATTAAAGCCTGGACCTCGTCGTCGGTCCAGCGGTCGTATTTTTTTATTAAATTCCATATTTGCAGACAGACAACTCTTACTGCACAAAGCCAAGAACTGCAATTTAAAAAATTGGCGGATAAAATAAAATGCTGCGTGGAGTCAACCAATCAAAATGTGACTTGAACTCAACCAATCAGCATATTTAGCGCACACGTCCCACCCCCGAAAGTTCCTGAACTTTGAAAAAGTACTTCCTCGCCAGCAGGGACTTTCTGAGGGGGAAATATTTACCCAGAACTTCATTTAGACCCTGGTTCCTGTGGTGTAAACACACCGAGTACCACCCCAAAGTTCCTAGTTACTGGGGAAAGTTACTTCAGTGGAAACGCAGCTTAACTGTCCAAATTTGCCCGAGGTGACATGCTGTGTTTCGGCACAGCGCCACCTGCTTGTGCGGAGATACAAAAATGGCTATTTTTGCGTATAACGTCTGAACGGTTTGTCAAAAAATCATGTAAATCTTCTCATTAGATTCGGGGTGTCATGCCGAGTCAAATGATATTAAATGTTCCCATATCGGCCATTTTGGGCGTCGGCCATTTAAAATTTTGTACTAAAATGCTGTATTTTATGAACCTATGAACGTATCATTACAAAACTTGGTATGGGTCATCGGCACGATGCCCTGAAAGAGTCTGAGAAGTCATCTCCTTACATTCCTGAATCCTTGCTGAGTCCAGCGATACCAAACATGCTAGATTTTGCCTTATGGTTAGCGCAATGTTGTAAATTAGCGCTTAAAAAACTTTTGCGAATATCTTTGAAATCTTTAAAACCACCGTAGAAAATTCGGAAACACAGGTCGCTGGCTAATCTTCGAATGCCCAAATCAAAATTCAACTCAAAATTTTGATAACAAGTTGCAAAAAAATCCAATCAAAGTTGCCCATGGATAATTTTTTATGCTCTCATTCATATAACTGTATATAACTCCAAAACAGAATGAGATATTTTCACCAAATTTGACACACACATGTATGGGCTCACTCTGAGAACACATAAAAACGCAGTGGAACTGCGCTACTTGGTGGCGTTATAATAGAACAAAACAAGTACATTGCCATTAATTACAATATAATATCATGATATTAAATGCTACACTTTACAAATACATTGGTGTACCGCTACAAAACTTGGTATATGTCTTGATAATCCATTAAATCATATTTTCAGTTACTGTATATATGATTTTGCAGCCATTTTGCATAAAATCATCTTTAAATGTCTTTAATTGCTCATTTTTGCAGTTGGTCTGACACTCCCAGCCATGTTGCCATGTCTTATCGTCTTATTTGCGCTTGGCCCAGATAATTGCTGCTTGCAGCTATATGTATTATTATTTCTGATACCTGCAATGATGTTGTAATCAAGTCGATTGTGAAGGCGTTTGCGTAGTATTGTAATTCACCTTTGGCTAAGCCCCGCCCCCCTTAGTTACTGTTGCTAAGTCCGACAAACTTCATCTGGGCTCTGGTTTGGTATCAACATGGCTTATGCTGTGACAGCTCTTCCTGCTGAAATTTTATCAAACTTTTATAAATCAGCAAATAAAGTGTCCGATAGAAGTAGGCAAAAGGGGCTGCAATATACGTTCGAAGGCTATATTCATAGAGGTGAAACGCAAGGAACAACAAGGAATAACAAGGCATCCAAATAGAGGCAAAAGCATACCGGTCACAGTCAATAAATGAACCATCGCATATCCTACTAATCGAGACGGAGGCTGGGACTAACAATATCAAGGAGCAACACTGTTCATGCAAAGCTGGGTAGGTCTCTATTCACTTCTATAATCGTTATTACAAAGCAAACGGACTACGCGAGTGTAACGTTGTATTTATTAGGAGCGTGTGCTAGACGACACTTGTCAGGATTTGACTTCGGTTTTGGGAAGGGAAAAAAACGGACACCCCCCTCCAACCTCTCTGGGAAACGCGTATCTGTGTTACAAATGCCCCAGGCACAACGTTTAACCTTATTTTTGATAAAAATACGATGGTAATAGCCTGCCGAGACCAAAAATATGAGACACCTGTGTAAAAGTCAATGGAGCTCTTTCAACGCTGTGAAAAAGTGTCGGACCTCTGTGGGACCTCGTTCTTGGCTGTGCTGTGATTGGTCAATCTACATTCTAGGGTGTGGCTTAGCCAAAGGCGAATTCTCATAATCAGTACACAGGAAATGAGTGTATTTGATTTTTGAAAACCAGTTGATTGGATGATCAAATTTTTGTTGAGTTTTGTTAGTCTTCCTTGTTTATTTGAATGTAAATAATCCAGAACCAACACACTAAAAACACAAGCACACAAAAAAAATAATATCTCAAATAAAATGTGGGTAAAATACATATTTTTAAGCAGGTGGCAAAGTAGATTTTTTTTTAATCTTTTGTTCAATATGCAAATTAATTACAACGAGAAAATAATCTAGTAGATGTATTACCATCAATGTTTTTTTTCTATGGCGTCATATTAATACTTAAAGGAGAACTCCGGCGCAAAATGAACCTTTGGTCTAATAAAACATTGGTACCTAGTCAACCGTTCTCTGAGATTTGTTTTCATGATAATCGAATGTAAAGAGTTTTATCTCTAAAAACTGTTTAGCGTATAACGCTAGTAATGGGGGCATTTAATAAGTAAAAAGAAATCGCTAGTTAATACCACTAACAAGGCTCAAAATAGCCCCACACGAACACAGTAACATAATGAGGGTCCATATAAGGGTCCATATATATATATGAGTGAACTTCTGAACTGTATGAATGGCGTTCGTGGTTTGACTAGTCGAGACTGTTTTCCAAAGATGGCTCCTGTCTGTATACACGAAGTGGACTGTCTTTATAAAATATCTTCTTATTAAACGGTCTGTACACTTACAAAGTTCTCAATGCTTCGTTTTGCATGTAGGGACCCTCATTATGTTACTGTGTTCGTGTGGGGCTATTTTGAGCCTTGTTAGTGGTATTGACTAGCGATTTCTTTTTACTTATTAAATGCCCCCATTACTAGCGTTATACGCTAAACAGTTTTTAGAGATAAAACTCTTTACATTCGATTATCATGAAAACAAATCTCAGAGAACGGTTGACTAGGTACCAATGTTTTATTAGACCAAAGGTTCATTTGCCGCCGGAGTTCTCCTTTAATATTTATATTTGCAAGTAACAAATGAAACAAACCATATAACTTTGATTATTTCTGATAATTTTCACTTCTTGCTCTTTGTTATTTGTACTAGACAAAGTGCCGTGCTAATGCAATCTTTTTTAATACAAGCATATGTCATTTACAGAAGCTAACTCAGTGCAAATATAGAAACTCCATCATGATGAGGAATGCTGACATAATGGTTCAGAGTCCTGGAGAGGCAGAAACACAAAACATTTAAAATCTGTTTTTATAATAATAATAATAATTTGTTACAGTTATATAGCACTTTTCTCTGCACTCAACGCGTTTTTTATGGGTTTATCATACTTGAAATTGTTAAAGGGACAATGTGTACTTTTTTAGGTATTTTATTATCTAAAATCAATATTTGTATTCATAAATATGTCCAAATGGTGTACAAATACCTCTGCCAATTTTCTGACTTATCCTCGTAAACAAAGAATTTATTATCTTTATATACATGGGACGGGTAGATCCACGGAGGCTTCCGTGTAGTTCCACCATCTTGAAAAACTATTATGGGGGACAGAGAGGGACTAAAAGTACTAGGCCAACGCGTTTCCACAATGCGTTTTCGTTCAGAGCCAGCTGAAGCAGAGTAACTGAAAGCAGCAGAAGTGGAGGAGCAGAGCAGTGAGAGGCGCTTGTCACTGCCCCGGCAAGTTTCACAGTCAGTAATTCATACTGTAACATTCGTTTGTTCGTTGTGTCAAGTTGCAGTTTGTTTGAAATAACAAACCTGTTCACCCGAAGGAACACTCGACGAGGTGCTATTCGAAGAAATCCTGTCATAGCTTTTTGGTACATAACGGCTACCGTAGATACAACACGCATTTGAAAAAGCTAGGCGCTGGAGATCATAATTCGTTTGAATGCAAAATACAATTTCACGGCTAGATGGGAGAAATTCCTACACATTGTCCCTTTAACCTAGAGCCTCAGGTTTCGAGATTTCACACTGTACATTTAAAAACCCTGGATTTTTATTTTCATATTTACAGGGATAATAACAGTGATTATTATTTATAAGGTTACTTTTCTATGACAGTACAAAGTGCATGAATATTTAATAAAACATTGAGACAGTTTATGACCCAGGGTTAAAAGATGTTAACTCAGGCTTAGTGTTCAAAAAGGCTTTAAACTACCTTCATTTTTACTACCTTTAAATGATGTCAGGCCAATAGTTTCTGCTGCTGGTGAGTCTTCATCTTCAACAAAAAAAATGTAAGAGTCATTTGTGATAACTGATTTCTGAGATTGCTCCCTTATTGCTCAGAAACATTATTATACTCCTGTATTTTGTGTACACTCTTAAAAATAAAGATTATTTATTGGCATTGATGGTTCCATGAAGAACTTTTAACATCAGTGGTGCCTTTTAATTGCACTAAAGGTTCTTTATAGTGCCAAAAAGGTTCTTTAGTTTATTAAACTGTTTTTCACACAGAAAAAATACCCTTTTAAGAACTGACAACTAAAAGTGATTTGGTTCCCTTTCAATCCGTCATGTTCGACTGGCATAGTAATGTACCAACGAATTGGGATCTCACAGCCCAATCACCTTTGAGTGTAAACTAAACAAGCCAACGCATATTTGTATGCGAGATTTGTATCGCATGCTCTGCCCCGCAGCGTGGATATAAATTCGGAAGCGGGTGCACTCACAGTTCAGCTTTTTGTTTCGGAGCAGAGCACTTGTGGCGCTACAGCGGTGGTCGCGATCTGCAAGAGCATTTTCTGCTGTTTCAATAAGAGCCTAAAAGAGCTTTCCTTTGGGCCGTTTCCCCTGTGGGCTTCAATTAACTCAGCTAACACGGGAGTTACACAGCGTCCATTTAAAGTTGTTGTTCCACCCTTGCATTTCTCCATGTAGTCGTTCCTGTCCTCATCTGACGGCCATGATCGCTGCATTCGTGGGTGGTTCATGTAAAAGCACAGCCGTCGGTCTTCTTGACACTGTTGGGAGATCGAGGATCTCAGCGAGAGTTTATCGGCCGGGCAAAATCCCCATGGACTTCCTGCTCCTCAGTGTGTCGTGTGCCATCGAGCTGCCGGCTGACAGCACAGGGTAGGATTACAAATTTAAGAATATGTTTAATAATATAGTTTTCAGTGAGGGGGTTTTGTATGTCTTTAATTTTCCTACTGAGAGTCAAACTATATGTGAATGTTTACATAGTATTAGTTCTTGTGACCATGTGATGTTTTTTCAATTTGTCCAAAAGTGCTAAACCTTGTAAGCCTGCGAGATGTCACAAGGCTCCCATCTCACAAGGGGGCCTTGTCGGCGATGTTGTTAAGGAGTGTGCCCAGCAGTTCTCGGCAGTCCAGAAGCTGGCTGATGCAATCAAGAGCCTGCTCCGAAATGCTACCAGGCCATCGTGAGCGGCCCCTCAGTCTGCTCGTCACCAAGGGCGTTCATTCACCTTCGAGAAAAGAAAAAAAAAGCTAGCGCTATGGCGTGGCCAACTCAGCTGTGACGTCTAGCCCCCACAGGAAGACGACGACGCCAGTCTCAGCTGCTTATCCTCCAAGCGGTCGGTGAAACACCACCCCTAAGATGTGCTACTCGGAGATGGACGGAGCTGCTCTTTCCCCGGAGGAGGAACGGGTGGAGAATCTTTTGTTCAGTTTTGTTTCTGTTACACCACTGGCCACACAGCCAGCGGTACCCAAAATTTCAATGAAAGAGCAGTATCCTCTATCTCTGGGTCCCAAGAGGGCGCTGTTGGTAGTGCACGATGTTATGCCTTACCACTCTCAGCCTCCTCTTCTGTCATCAGCGGGCAGCAGCGTGCGCTTTGAGGATGCTCCTTGAGGAGGAAGCCTCCTCAAGCACCCTCTGCACAACCGAGGAACCAGATAAGTATTGCACCGCACACTCAGACCCCACTTCGGGGGGTCACTACGGGGGGAACACTTTGCCTTCAAAGGGCGGGCATATCAGTACAAAGTCCTCCCCTTCTGGGGGGAAATCCCGTTCCGTCCCAATGCCATAAGAATCACTCCCATTCCCTCCCACTCCCGGAATCTGTCAGTTACAGTAAAACATACAGTAGAGATATTATACAGTACCTTAGTTGAATAAAAATCAATGAACCGTTACTTGACTTGAACGGGTACATGAATAGACCCAAAACCACTCTAAAAATATTCGTGCAAGCCATTTGGTCTAGTCTGGGTTCTTAGGGGGAAGTGCCAGAGCAGTCTTTCGGAATCTATAACCAGAAAACCCCCATGCAGTGCTGTGTTATTGTCTTCCCGAGACTTATACTACGAACACACTCACACACCACTATGCGTCCCTGTCAGGTATGCATTTCTTACTCTTAGAGTCATTTTTCAGCAATTGACGTTATGTATTTATTATTTCTGAATTGGCTTCTAATTGTTTACTTGTGTAATTGGCTTGATACATTCGTACCTGACAAATAAAATTCAGACTCTCCTGAAATCATTATGACCACTAGATTATGAAGAGGGTGATGCTACCTCAGATCTGTGTCCAGGATAGGTCAAACCAGGCGCACGTATGAACGGAGCAGTAGGCACGTCATCTGAAGACCTTTTGATTTCTGTCTATCACTGACTTGGTAAGTTGTACAGAAGTGGCTAAATAAACTACACTTTTTCTGTACGAAAGCAGTAGGCAACCTACTAACGAGCTATTACTGACAAAAATCAGACTGGCAAGATGGTGTCTGTGAGATCCACGTAACCCAGGGCATGTGACTGGCATTGGGTCACTAATTAACAGATAATTGAAAGTGTGAGATCATATATGATATATGATCAAAATCTTAATTTGATAATCATTTCAAATTGGACTTATTTTAGAGCTAAAGTAATATTGAAACTAAATTCTAATAAATTAATTGAACTTCACTGGAGTACTGAAAATACATACACGCATTATATCTTTGCCCACTCCATTGGATTCCACAGTTGGGCTGATGGGTGTTCCTTACAGGCTTTCAGGTGAGATCCCAATTTGTCGGTACATTCTGACATGACATCTCCGTTCCCTTATTTAGGGAATGAGGGTTACATTCGGAACCTAGATGTGTTGTTTATCACTAATAAAACAACTTTTATTTTTAGAAGTGTAATATACACTCTAAGAATAATGTGTCAGCTCAACAACAACAACAAACTGACACAACAATTTGCATCAATCTTTTTTGAGTTATGACAAATTTGAATGAAATTATATAGAGGAACTTAATAATATGTAACAAACACAACTTTGTTTTTAAAAGTTGATTCCTCAAAAAAATTAAGTCACTCCAACTACTTGAGTACACTCTCAGAAATAAAGGTACAGTGAGGGTACAATTAAGTACTTTAAGGTACAAAATTCACAAATGTGCCAGCAAAGGTACAAACATGTATCCAACTGAGTACCAAAAAGTACCTTTCCAAAGAAAAGGGGTACACAATGAAATATGCATGGTGAAAGGTGCATATAGGTACCCTTTGAAAAGGTACATTGTCATATATATAAAGTAATAGTTAAGGTACAACATTCACAAATGTACCATTTAAGGTCCTATCGTGTTCCCATGGGGTACTAAGAAGTACCTGTCGGGTACACATCCTGTAGGGTACAAAAAAGTACCTTATTCAAGTCAAAGGGTACACTTCATGTGGGGTACTAAGAAGTACTTTTCAAGTGACAGGGTACACAATCCTCTGAGCTTATGAGTGCCTTTTCTAAGACTGAGAGCTTTTGTCATAATCTGTAAACAAGTCTGCCGAAGAGAAACGGGTATTTCTCTCTCCCCCACCTCTGCCTGCTGCGCTGTGGCCGTGTGTGTGTGTGTGTGTGTGTGTGTGTGACGATCGGCCAACTTGAGGAGTTTAATTCCGAGAAGACAGTTAACCTTAATTGTTAATTGTGTTAATATGTGTTGTGATATTTAAACAAACGAACCGTCAACGGGCGAAATAAAAGGTACAAAGCAAAAACTCCAGTGTTAAATGAACTCTCCTGTGTTCAAGTGTGTTAAAGTTAATGAGCTAATTAAGTGATTCATTGATGTATGATTGACAATTATTGAAGACACCTGATGTTAACAAGCAGAATCACTGAAGGAGAAAATCTCATTTTTTAAGACACCGTTATGGTGATCAATGTTTGCTTTAGTTGGGCTCTAGACTTTTAAACTGATTACTTTAGATTTTGTTCGGCTGTTGTATCTCAATTATAACTGCCAGATGAACAAAGAGAATTGTTGATCAGATGGTGATGGTGATGGTGATGGTGATGGTGATGGTGATGGTTGATGTTTTGACATAATCATAATTAGATCTGAATCACAAATCTCTTTTAGAGAGTTTTTACCTTGTTGATTACAGTAGTCTTTGGTTCTACAGGAAATGGTTTTTAGCATATTCAATATAATCTAAAATACTTTTTTTAAGTTGTTCTGATCAAATTACTTTTAAAATATCTTTATTTAGACACATTGACATCAATAATCAACCTGTGATTCTCAACAATGGTGACAATAATAAAGCATGTTGCAGTGCATTCTGGGTGCCACCAATCAAAACTCATTCATGGCTCCCATCATGCATTGCGGTATGAATAAATTATTATCTGAATTGTCTTAGTAATTTCCTTTAACTAATTGAATATTCTGTTTGTCACCATTGTTGAGACTCATACACCAATGTCTGTGTGTGCCTAAAAAGAAGATTTTGTTTTATCAGAACAACTTTTTAGAAATCCTTTAGATTATTTAGAAATTTCTGGATCTTATGCTGTAGAATCAAAGTGATGCTGGAATCAACAATATGCATTTAAGTCAGAGATTAGACTCTAAATGAGTTCAGTGATTCAGGTCAAATTATGATTATGTCAAAACATAACCAACAGATCAACTTTTCTCTTTCTTCATCTGGCAGTTATTACTCAGATACAACAGACAAACTAAATCTAATGTTAACAGTTTAAGGTCCAACTAAAGTAAACAGTGATCACCATAACGGTGTCTTAAAACATGAGATTTTCTCCTTCATGTATCTTCAATAATGGTCAATCATCACTCAATGAATCACTTAATGAGCTCATTAACTTTAACACTCTTGAGTCTGGAGCCATATTTAACACTGGAGTTTTTGCTGTGTACAAAATAAAGAGACAGCCTCTGCTAAGCCAATTTTTGTGCCTAAAAGGCACAAACCGTCGGGGTACTCCTTTGTATTAATATGGTACAAGTTTGTTCCCCTTGGGGGTACTACCCCAGCGACGAGCATTTGAACCTTTTTTTTTTTTTACTTTTCTGTACCTTTATTTCTGAGAGTGTAATGCTGAAATTTGAGTTTAAATTACACACAATATTAAGTTAAGGATAAACATTATTATGTCAACAGAACTTAAAAAGTTTATTGAAATTAAAATTAAAATGAAATGATTAATTTATGTTACAAATGTTATGATATGATAGATATTAGTCGATGTTTGTTAGGTTTCTTACCTTTAATCGCACCATCCACATGAACGGCTGAAACATGATCAGTAAACAGTTCTTCTTTTTTCTCACATTCTGAAAGATATTAGAGAGATTGCGGTTTTAGTATTCCTGTTATAAAAATCTAAAATCATAATTCTGGCTTGTTATACAAGCAAATTCATGCAAAATGACAGAAAACTTTACTTATTATCCTGTCACATAATATCATCACAAAGGCTTGGGATATGAAATAGTACCATTTGTTAAAGTGAATGAGTACATGACTGTGTTTTTGATTGTAATGTCAGCCTAACAGTTAAAGGCACATACCTTCCATCTCTGTGGGACTGTTGTCCATGTACTCCTCCAAGGGTAAAGCCGTTTCTGCAGAGCAATTGAAGACCCATACAAATGCAGATATGGATACATTTCACACACACGTACACACACACACACACATTTGCGCGCACACACACACACACACGTTTTATGGCGACTTTTCATAGACATAATGATTTTTATACTGTACAAACTAACCCTACCCATAACAAAAAAACGTCAGCTAGTATGATTTATAAGCTGTTTTCCTAGTGGCGAACAAAAAATGTCCCCACAAGGTCAGACATTTCTGGTAGTACTATACTTGTGGTAACATTTGGTCCCCATAACTTACGGTTCTTGGAGTCTGCCATTGAGAAAAACAAGTCCTCTGGTACCATTTCTTTTTTCTCTAAAGATAATGAAAAGAAACAAAAGTTTTGTAAGTAATTAAATGTCAAATGTAAATTATATAATTAAAAACACAGGAGCTAAATGTTACTATTTTATTTTTACTGTATTATTGATAAAAAAAATTCAAATAAAGTTTCGTCCCAAATGACGTTTTAAGTAACATGATAATCCATATATTTTTTCTCTAGTGTACTGTATGAAGTGTTCATTTTTAATGATTTAGTTATAGGCTGCATTCATTTTTTTCTAGGTTTCTTTATATATATATACAGTATAATGAAATGCAACGGAGAGTTCAGGGCTGCTTTTTCTGTATCAGATCAGCCCATGATGCTGTGTCTTCAAGGCTCAGCATTCATGTAGTTAATATGTTGGGTAAAGTTCTTTGTTCTAGAAACATTTGATGGTTTGCATTGATTATCTTTAATTTGATTATGGAATTGTAATGATACATTTACCTGACATAATAAATTGTTATATTTGATTATTCTAACAGACTTTGACTTTATTTTCATTAGAGTTAAAAGGAATAGTCAAACATTAACGTGTATTAAATGATGCACAGATATCATTGAAAAACCATTTCATTTTATGGAGTCAGATGAAACGAGCTAATACATAAGATAAAATGTATTGCATTTAATTAAAAATCCCTTTGCCATGGGAAGAGACGGAACACGCATAAAACATTCACCTCTAATCGAGTACCGCCATTGGATCGAATCAGACGGCCTTACAAGACCAGTATCATTAACTAAGACACTTAGTTTCAGAAGTATATGAATTGTGTTATGTTTGTACCTGGTTTACGGGTGATTCTTAGAACAAGGCATCCAATGATCAGGATTACAATAAAGCAGACAAGACATCCTGAGATGGCCAGCAGAATCTTTCTTTTTAATACTGTAATAATGAGGGAAATTATTAAGTTAATTAAATTAAATCAACATTCCATTAAAACATTTATGTAGAAATTATATATAAAAAGTTTTTTTTTTTTTTTTCATCATAGTAACAATATTTATCTCACAAAATGTTTATTTTCCTCATTTTTAATCTAAATGTATGTTCCCTTTAAAAAAGCTACTCTCAATGCTGCTTGATTCAGTGCTCAGGGAACACTTTTTGCTGTGACCAGCTGTGAAATATGTGTGCAACACCTCAGTGAAATTGACTTGGACAGTGATGTCATCGGAATGCACGCTCATCAGAGGCTATAATTAGATGTGCCACAGGTGCATTGACAGGTCTTTTTGTCTCCAGACCATACTGTGTGTATGTGTGTGATTAAAGCTCTATCTGTCTCTCTGTTAGGAGTTAGTTTTCATTAGGCAGTGTGCAGAAAATTCCCTTTTTATCCTCTCACTCTTTGTGAAAAAATGAAAAAGGAAAAGAAAAGAAAAATGAGCGATGTGCATAATAAATGGTGTGTGCCTCCATGTTCACAACCTATGTTTATATGCAACACACAACAGAATTGTTTTGTTTGTTTGGGGGAGAAGCACGCTGCCCTTGCGTTGGAGAAGGGTGAGTGCGAGCATTGTGAATTATTCACGGTCAAGATGCTACATGCTCTTCTTGCTTACTTCTAAGCGCCAGCACCCGCTATGACATCATGGGGCTCGCATATGGATCTGGCTGAGGGGCGAGAGACGGGTACGTCCATAGCACTCGCTCTGTCTTCAGACCCAGATGTCCTTTTGCTCGATCCCGAAGTGTGCCCCGGCGCTTCTTCGGCTCGTGCGGAGGTCAATGAATCTCTTAAAATCCTGTATGGATTATGAGTTGCCTACCTCCGAGTGTTCCTCATGTGATGACAAAGCGTGTGAGGAATTACTCAAGATGGTTACTTGCGCGGTGGCCAGATTACAGCTAGACTGGCCACGCGAAAAAGAGCACAAAAATAGAGTGTGGCAAGTAGCACTCCTCATCAAGACTGGGGACCGGCTCACCGCTCTCAGCAGCCTCCAAAACGGCCAGACCTCAGGACTATCATCTTCAAAAAGAGGAAGACCAAATGGTCTTGCGCCCAGCTCTGTGGGGGTGGCTCTTCTCGGGATGGGGTGAATGAAAAATAAATCAGCCCGCCCCTTCCCGTCACCCCAACGAAACCTCTGTACCATCCCCGCCGCTTCTGGTGTTTTGGGGGGCAGCGGTTTCCAGCTAAATGTTGAGTGTTCCGTTGCTTCCTGTTGTTGCCCAGGACTCATGTCTGAGACCTTTATGCGTGCTTGTGAGTTCACACTACACAACCGTGAGGGGTCCTGACACCCCCAGTTCTAATTCAATTTCATTGACGTGTTGCACACATATTTCACAGCTGGTGACAACAAAAAGTGTACCCAGAGTGCTGAATCAAACGCAGCATCTCGTTCCCGCTTTTTCAGGGAACAGGGTTACAGTCAAGAAAACCGAGACGATCTTGAAAATATTGAAGATAACTTGACATTGTTTTAATCCACAAATCATTTACATCCATACATTGGATGAAAGAAGTTTAATAATAAATATTCACATTACTTACTAATATTTTTGACCGTGAAGCCCTCACTCAGAGCAGAGTACAGTGGTCTTTCTGTCCTTATTCCCTTGCACTTAAATTCACTTTTAATAGTTTCTTCAGTTGCTGTCACTTTGAACATATCTGAAGACCCATTGAGCCTCTGTTCGTTCTCGAACCAGGCGTAGCTCCACTGTCTGCCATCTGAGACGTTACACCTGAGGGTCAGGATATTCCCAGACATGATGTCGCTCAATTCAGTCTCCATACTTAGAACTGCAGGTGGACGAGCTTAGAACAAAACAAAATGTTGTTTTATAAATCATTTGTTATAAAATGTATTTCATACTGAGTCTTCTAATTAATTCTAATCAACAGTCATCAGTGCTTTTACTTTTACTTTTACTACTTTTTATTTAAAATGCACTTACTTGTGAAATCAGTACTTTATTTATACCATTTATTTGTAACCATTTATTTGTAACAGTAGCTGCCTATTACATGAGTGTAATTGCAATCTGTAAGTACAGGCTGTTCCATAACTTAGTTATATGTTAATTACATTTTGTTACATGTTATTACAATGTCTACTACTAAGTAATTAATTAAGCAATTACACTGTATAACGGACACCGTAAAATAAAGTGTTACCAACATGGTTTAAATGAAATTACAGTTACTTATGAAAATGTTAACAATTACAAAGGTGGTTACATCTGAATATTTTCTGTAAAAAGCTAGGATATGTTGAATAATGTTTTTGATGTGCACTAATGTGTCCAGCCATTTAAAGGCAGTTTATTAAAGTTATGCTATTCTGATGCTTTTGATTGGTTGTTGAATTTGCAGTTCCCCCATCAGCCAATTACATCAGTCCACATTGCTGCTTAAATATTTAGGCTACAACCTGTCTGAGAGTTGCCACCATGGCGAGTGATAAAAATGCTTTCCAGTGCTGGAAATAAAAAAAAAGAATTTCATCCCGAAATCAGAAAGGGGCAAAAATATAGTTCAGTGCAAAATATGTTCGTTAACTAACTAACTAATGCTATCGAGGAAGCATCTGCATGTCTGTAACTTAGCCTACAGTTAACTGTAAGCAGTCATTAAAAAAAGTAGTAAAGGCAATGCCTACTCCCGCTTGCGACACCATGCTACTGATGTGTATTCAAGATTGATTTTAGCTCTGTTTTGCTTGGTGCATGTCCAGTGGTTTATTTAACAATTTTAATCTCCATTCATAACAAATTAGTTATGTCTAGGCTGCTTGCTAGATAAAGACGTCTTTAACAGCCACACTTCTATTTATGAATCAGTGTTGAGTACTACTGTTAGGTGAACCCTCCCTGGTTTAAATGTTTAAAAATAATTAACAGTTGAAAACATTTGTTAGAAATTTTGAAAAGTAATCAAATGTAATCAGTTGAATTAATTTAATAAAGTAATTGAAATAGTTACACTACTTGTTACATTGTAACTTGTAATCTGTAACCTATATACAAAGTAACCTTTACTAAAATAGGCACTAGAGACTCACCTTGAACTTGCACTTGTAGAGTATCTCCATCCACTGAGAAGTCTCCTCTCTTTGCTTTGCAGTGATATACACCAATATTAGAGAAAGATACTGAGCTAATATTAAAGGTTGGATCTGTGATCAAGGTTTCTGAGCCTTTATACCAGTCATATTTCCAACCATCACCAGGGATGTTACAACCAAGCTGGACTTTCTCCCCAGTGTAGAAGGAATCAAACCACTGATCTTTTCTGATGTCTGGTATTGGTGTGTCAACTAGGAGGTAAACAGAGGTATAAATAATGGACCACTTTCAAACAATAACTGCCTTGAGTTGCATGTGCTTGTTATTCATTATAATCCTCACACAAACTAAACAAAATTGCTCACTGAAAATCCTTTTGAACATAGTCAGGAAGCTGTAAACGCTGATACAAACCTCTTTATAATACCAAGATCAGTGCAACAGTAATGCAGCTAAACATTTTCTATGGAAAGTAAAATCCTCATCGACCTCTTCAAGACATATGGCTGTCACTATGTGAATAGTTTTTTTGTTTCATTTCTGAATTTAAATTTTTTCAGAAGTAGATTCACTTGCCATAAATATGAAGTTGCAAAGCTTCTGTTGTTCTTGTAGTCACTGGCGTTCTCTCACGATGTTTTCCTCTGCAGGTATACTGTCCTGAATGACTCGCTTTTGCTGAGCGGATTGAGAGTGTGTTTCCAGAAAAGGAAATGTCCTTGTTACCTGAAAGCTGATCTCTGTTTCTAAACCATTCATAGGCCCATTCATTTGAATTGATTGAACACTTCAGAACCACTTTTTCATTTGGGTAAAATGTTTTCCATTCAGACTCTATTGACAGTTTGGGTTGAGGCGGCTCTGCACAAGAAAGAACAACAACAACAACAGTAATGCTCAATTGACGTGAAAAAGTGAATGAAAAGTATACTTTAGCCAGAAACCTCCCTAGAGAAAATATAATTTTGTAGGTTATAAATAAAGTTTTTTTCTGTGCTCAGATAACATCATTATAACGATAACACTTTTAACAAGTTTCAAACATGTTGTAGATGGAATTAAGAACCTAGCCAGAATACTTTCTTAAAGATTAATATATATTTCATGCTTCCCCAATTGCATTCGTAAAAGGTATATTACTTTTGATTTTAAATTGACATTTTATTGATTTGTAGTGCTTTTTGTAATTTGTAATTAGTTTGTGTGCTTGATGAAAGCATGAACTGACTACATTTACTGTGTATTTTCATTTAGTACATAAGTCATGTCAATCTATTTTAGTACACTTATGAAATAAATGCATTTTAAATACAACCCTAACCCTAATCATTTAACTCCATTCCTTGTAGTTTCATTTACATATTGCATTTCCTGGACTTTTCTAAGGCATTGTAAACTCAATGAATGAACAATATTCCAGAATAGAAATTACTATAAACAGGTACATTATGGGCTCACCTTCAACTCGCACTTGTAGAGTCTCACTATCCACTGGGAAGTCTCCTCTCTTTGCTGTGCAGTGATAGTCACCAGTGTTAGAGGGAGATGCTGAGTAGATAGTGAAGGTTGGATCTCTGATCAAGTGTTTTGAGCCTTTATACCAGTGGTACTCCCAACCATCACCAGGCATGTTACAACCAAGCTGGACTTTCTCCCCAGTGTAGAAGAAATCAAACTGATCTTTTGTTAAGTCTGGTTTTGGTGTGTCATCTAAGAATCCCAGGGGTAGAAATAATAGACTCTCTTCAAACAATAGCGGCCTTGATTTGCATGTGCTTGTAATTATCTATGAGACTAAATTAATTGAATCATACTGCTAAAAGTGTCTGGCTTCTTCACTGAATTTTTTGTTTTTTTTGTTTGAGTGCCTGTTAATTTCATTCATATCTATTAATTATAGATTATAACAAGTAGTTTTACCATAAATATGAAGTTGCAAAGCTTCTGCTTGTCTTGTAGTCACTGGCGTTCTCTCACGATGTTTTCCTCTGCAGGTATACGGTCCTGAATGACTCGCTTTTGCTGAGCTGATTGAGAGTGTGTTTCCAGAAAAGGAAATGTCATCATCACCTGAAAGCTGATCTCTGTTTCTAAACCATTCATAGTCCCATTCATTTGAATTGATTGAACACTTCAGAATCACTTTTTCATTTGGGTAAAATGTTTTCCATTTAGACTCTATTGACAGTTTTGGTTTAGGCAGGTCTACACAGAAAAACAATAAAAAAAGTAGTTAGAAGTAAAAAAAAACAGTAATGAACAATTGACTTGGAAAAGTGAATGAAAATTATATTTATAGCCAGAAGCCCAACTCTCTTGATTCCATGTCATTTCTTTTACATATTTGGCAGATGTTTCCAAAGCGACTTACATTGTATGCAAGGTAAAGGTCTGAATTTCATCAGTTTATTCATTTCCTGGGAACTTTACTGAGGCATTGTTAACTCAATGAATTAACAATGAGAAGAATATTCCACAATATAAATTACTATAAAGGCTTACATTGAGGACTCACCTTCAACTTGCACTTGTAGAGTCTCACTATCCACTGAGAAGTCTCCTCTCTTTGCTGTGCAGTGATATACACCAGTGTTAGAGGGAGATGCTGAGTTGATAGTGAAGGTTGGATCTCTGATCAATTGTTTTGAGCCTTTATACCAGTGGTACTCCCAACCATCACCAGGCATGTTACAACCAAGCTGGACTTTCTCCCCAGTGTAGAAGGAATCAAACTGCTGATCTTTTCTGATGTCTGGTTTTGGTGTGTTATCTAATCACAGGGGTAGAATTAGTAATAATGAACTCTCTTCAAGCAATAACTGCTTTGAGTTGCATATGCTTACTATTATTTATAATTCAAGACTAAATTAACTGACTCATACTACGAATAGTGTCTGGCCACTGTCAAGAAGAGCAGACAGGAAACTGCATAGCTGACATGAACACCGATACAAGCCAATGCAAATGAAAAACAGCTTAAAATATAAACAGCTTATTCATTGAACTATTTTGGGTGCCGGTCAATTTCATTAATATCTATTATTCATAGAACATCATAAGTAGTTTTACCATAAATATGAAGTTGCAAAGCTTCTGTTTTTCTTGTAGTCACTAACGTTCTCTCACGATGTTTTCCTCTGCAGGTATACGGTCCTGAATGACTCGCTTTTGCTGAGCGGATTGAGAGTGTGTTTCCAGAAAAGGAGATTTCCTTGTTACCTGAAAGCTGATATCTGTGTCTAAACCATTCATAGTCCCATTCGTTTGAATTGATTGAACACTTCAGAATCACTTTTTCACTTGGGTAAAATGTTTTCCAATCAGACTCTATTGACAGTTTTGGTTGAGGTGGCTCTGCACAGGAACAAATAAAAAACAATAACAGTAATGAACAATTGACGTGGAAAAGTGAATGAAAATTATATTTTTAGCCAGATGCCCAGTTTCTTGGTTATAAAATTGTTTAGTCTAAAATACGTATTGAACTCTCTTGATTCCATGTCATTTCTTTTATATATTTGGCAGATGCTTCCAAAGCGACTTACATTGTGTGCAAGGTAAAGGTCTGAATGTCATCAGTTTATTCCTTTCCTGGGAACTTTACTGAGACATTTTTAACTCAATGAATTAAAAATGGGAAGAATATTCCACAATAGAAATTACTATAAAGAGTTACATTGAGGACTCACCTTCAACTCGCACTTGTAGAGTCTCGCTATCCACTGGGAAGTCTCCTCTCTTTGCTGTGCAGTGATAGTCACCAGTGTCAGAGGGGGATGCTGAGTTGATAGTGAAGGTTGGATCTCTGATCAAGTGTTTTGAGCCTTTATACCAGTGGTACTCCCAACCATCACCAGGCATGTTACAACCAAGCTGGACTTTCTCCCCAGTGTAGAAGAAATCAAACTGATCTTTTGTTATGTCTGGTTTTGGTGTGTTATCTAAGAATCCCAGGGGTAGAATAAAAAATAATAGACTCTCTTCAAACAATAGTGGCCTTGATTTGCATGTGCTTGTAATTATCTATAATTTGTGTCTGGCCGCTGTCAAGAAGAGCAGACAGGAAACTGCATAGCTGACATGAACACTGATACAAGGAAATGAAAAACAGCTTAACATATAAACAGCTTCTTCATTGAACTCTTTTGGGTGCCTGTCAATTACATTCATATCTATTAATCATAAAATATCATAAGTAGTTTTACCATGAATATGAAGTTTCAAAGCTTCTGCTTGTCTTGTAGTCACTGGCGTTCTCTTCAGATGTTTTCCTCTGCAGGTATACTGTCCTGAATGACTCGCTTTTGCTGAGCTGATTGAGAGTGTGTTTCCAGAAAAGGAAATGTCCTTGTTAGCTGAAAGTTGAGTTCCATCTTTAAACCATTCATAGTCCCATTCATTTGAATTGATTGAACACTTCAGAATCACTTTTTCACTTGGGTAAAATGTTTTCCAATCAGACTCTATTGACAGTTTTGGTTGAGGCAGGTCTGCACAAGAAAAAACAACAGTAATAAACAATTGACGTGGAAAAGTGAATGAAAATTATATTTATAGCCAGAAGCTCAGATTATTGGTTATACAATTTGTAGCGAATTAGCTAAAAAAAAGGGAATATATATAGTTAATAATTAATCATGCTGGTTATGATCAATTATTACCTTCATATTTTAAATCGCCCAGAAAGGGGATACATAGACCATGTATTTGTACCTATAAATATGGATAATTAATTACAACGAATTATAATCAATTATGAATAAACCGATAGGCTAGAATAGATACATTTTCAGAATAACCTTCAACAGAATTAATTTCACATCGAATAATTTGTTCGTCCACCAAACCGACAGTAAGATCTTCTTATCATCTCTAAAGAAAGATTCTTCTTCTTATCAACTCTCAAGAAAGGTTATTCTTCTGGTCATGAAGACTAACTTTCCTGTTCTATTAGATTACTATAAAGTACTCAACAATACAAAAGCTTGTAGCTTAAGATCTCAGATCTCAGTTAGGTGAGCAGGAGACAGAGGCAAGAAATAAGAAATTGTTGCGTAGAAGGGCTCAAACCACTGATCTTTTCTGATGTGTGGTTTTGATGTGTCATCTAAGTCATAGGGGTAGAATTAGTTGTAATGTACCCTATTCAGACAACTACTTTGAGTCATTATAATTCAAATAAAATGTTTATAATTATTTTATAATTCTAAAAATAATTTAAAGATTTATACAATTATATAGGTATGCTAGGTTTGCTTATGATTTCAATGAAAACACCAAGAAACGTCTCGGTTACGTATGTAACCCTCGTTCCCTGAAGGAGGGAATGGAGATGTAGTCGACGTGTCGAATGATTGGGATCACACTTAGAGAGCCTGTCATCTTCGAGTACTATTAAAACGAGCCAATATAATTGGAGTGCGTGAAATGCATTACACACTCCGCCCCCGCGGCGCAGGTATAAATACGGAAGTGGATGCACGCACTAGTTGTTTTTCGCTGAGGAGCCAATCGTAACTCGAAGTCAGCGGTGGTCCAGCAATAGTGGCGACGGGACTACGTCTCCGTTCCCTCATTCCCTGAAGTTTGCATACGCAACTGAGACGTTCCCTTTCAGTCGCTCACGTTCGACGTAGTCGACTGATTAGGATCCCAATTAAAACGCCATCTAGTGCTGCCACCTTCCAGTGCCTAGACAAAAGCCTCCAGATCCCCCCGCAATTAAGGCGGGGAAGGGACAGGGCTTAGACCAGGGGAAGTCACTGCTGTTCCTACAGGACCACTGGGAAAGTGTTCTGAAATTACTGAAATGACTGAACGCTCTCAGGATCTCCTCACAGAGAGAAGACTCATTCAATGAATAGGTTCCACTTCTAACTAGCGAAGCACAACTGCCTTATCTTAAGGGGGTGCTTGAAGAAGTGATGGTCACTACCACATCCCCTTGTGATAGTGACCTGAACCTCCCCGTCCAGTTCTTTGAACGCGGGTACCATCATGCCCCGTCCCTAAAATGTATTCAGGGGAAGTCAGGAAGGCTGTCGAGGGAACTAGATCTGGTTGGGCCAAAAAGGGGCAACTATCAAGACCTGTTCCACTCCTGACTTAGCACAGTAGGTGCAACCGACATGCACGCACAAGACAGGAGCACTGCGCAACTCTAGATGTGATAATTCACTGAGCTTCAGGAGCATTTCTGCTCAACACCTGAGTGTGATGAAATTTACTGAGCTTCAGGAGCATTTCTGCTCAACACCTGAGTGTGATGAACATCACTGAACTTGAGCAGCGCCAAGCGATAATGAAACGCATAGCCGCTTTCTTAGAAGGCTCACTGGGGAACGCATTTCTGCGGGGCCCCGGGGTCAGCTGAGAGCCCGTGTCTATCCATGGGATGTCCGCTCAGACAGAAACACAACTGGCAGAGGGATGAGTCCGGAGGGGCAACGGATGTAACTGTGCGGCCCCGAAGTGGTCCCTGCCCAGCTGGACCGCCAGGGGATTGGAGTCTCCACTCTCCCTGTCCATAGCTGTCGTGAGGCTCGTTGGCGGCACGATTGAGCAGGCCGGAAGAATTTTATAGTGGAATGAAGCGACCTCAGAAGCTTCTGACTCCAAGGAGGAGGTGACGGGCAAGTTGTGACATGCGAGGGCAGCTTAGCGCAACGGTCGCGATGCTGTCTTTTCAGACCAGTACCAGCTTGCTGAGCAGCGGTGGCTCAAAGCGAGGTGAACTGCCAACTCAAGGTAACGAATACCAATGCAGTCGGAGGTCGCTCTGGCCTCCGTTAAAGCATGCCCTTTGTACATGGCCCCTCAGTCGGTGTTAGTGGACCTGAAGGTCTGAACACGGGCTGAGAATTTGGCGGCAGGCCGGGGTGATCTTTTATCACACAGGGCGTGTCGCTCTGCCACGGTCACCTCGGGACTCGATCATAAAACTAGTGCTGAAGCGGTCTTTATATGGAGGCAGCCAAGCAGCTGCGTCTGCCATATGCCCCAGGAGCCTCTGAAATTTTCAGTGGGACCCTTTCTCACTTCTAGCACTAGCCTAACACACTCTTCTTGAAGGGACGTGTTGGACCGAGTTCTTCTCCTGAACTAAAAAAGAGATACTCTCTCCCAGTTGACCTGAAGACCCAACTGGCTATGAAGCACTCGATGGGTAGGACTTGTACTGATACTTCATACCCTCGACGCCAGAACACAGAATGGTCTGTGGAGCGGAAGGATAGAGATCTGAAGTACTGTCCTTCAGGTCGAACGCTGCAGGCCAACCTTGGGGACGGAGCATTTGAAAATGCATTTCTGTGTAGTAATTGAATGGAGGCTTTCAAAAAAGGGCCCGTTTCAATTGACACAGGTCCAAGATGGCCACAACTCACCACATATCTAGGGTACAATGAAGTATGGGTTTATAGAAACCGGTCTTCATATCGGTTGGAGGAGAGGCTACATCGCGTCCTTCGCCAGTAGGACTGCGACGTGCGCACACAGGACAGGAGCAGCGCTCAACACGTAGGTGTGATAAATATCACTAATCTTAGGAGCATCTCAGCTCAACACCTAGGTATGATGAATATCACTGAGCCAGGGCGAAGCCAAGCGAAATGAATCGCAAGCAGAGTCTGCTGGTAGTTTTGGGGCCAGCTGGAGCGGTAGGAAGCATCTTCAGGCTTACACACACCGTGCCAGGGGCCAGGGAACCACAGATGTACCCGAGGTGGGGCAGCGAGGTGGAGGACAGGGACCCGGCTTGGAAGGCCCGGGGGCGGCCTGAAGCAGGGTCTGAGTGTGGTGTACGACACTTACCTGTCTCCACGATACGGCCAGGGATGCGTGAGAAGGCCGATGACCGGGTCCTCGAACCGTACCCAGCTGCCGTGCTGGCGAATAAGAGGGGGCTGAGGGGTTCAAGGCTTACAGGGTCGCACACCGCCAGACTCGCCCCTCTTGGGACCCAGGAACAGAGGAATTTGCTCTTTCTTTGGAGTGTGGAGGAACAGCGGAGGAACAGACACACACACAAACAAAGACTCCACCCGGCCCTTACCCGGGGGGAGGGAGTGGATTGGTGACCAACTCCCAGAGCATCCTCCTCCATCCCTGAGCGGCCCGCTCCGGAATGCTTTCGCTGTGGCTTGCCACCTGGCTTGGCAGCGCCTGGAGCGGGCTGGGCGTCCCTACTGCGGCCGGCTCCATGCTGAGGCCTGGTTGAAGGCTGCTGCGAAGGCCCAGTGGGAGCGGCAGCAGGGGAACACCCTCGGCGATGAGCAGGTGGAGGAACTGCCACCGGCGGCGGGGTGGATGCAGCAGCGGGCCGCCGGGGCAGGATGTGCCGGATGGCCTCCGTCTGCGCTTGGGCGGCAGAGAACTGTTGGACATAGTTCTCCGCCGCGTCGCCGACTAGCCCAACCTGGTAAATTGGGGAGAACAGGAACCGAACCTTGTCCGCATCCGCCATATCAACCAGGCTGAGCCAACGATAGCGCTCCTGGACCACTGAGGTGGACACCGCCAGACCGATCGCGTATGCCACGACACTCGTGCCCAGAGGGCGAGGTCGGATGCAGTGCGATGCTCACCTATGAGCGCACAGTCTGGGCTACCCTCGTGCATGTCCATGGGTGCCCTGGCCTGACAGACCTGTAGCGCCATGGCACGCAAGAGGAGGCGGCTTGCCCACAGGCTTTGTAAGCTCTGCCCGTCGGAACGGACGAGAACTCACGGGCCTTAGGGGGGAGACGAGGATCCCCCCAAAAGGCAGCTGCCGCCGGACACCTGTGTGTGGCGACAAACCTCTCCACTGGAGGGATAACCTCGCAACCCTTCACCGCTCCTCCATCAAGGGTAGTGAGGGGGAAAAGCTATTCAGGCAGTTTCTGGCAGAAAAAGGTGCCATCCACAACCTGGTAAGTTCTCCATGCACTTCGGGAAAGAAAGGCACTGGGGCGGCGAGCTGAGAACCAGCGCGGCCCGCCCCGAGATACCAATCCTCCAACCGAGACTGAACAGGACACGGTGGAGGGTTCCACTCGAGCCCGGCAGCCTCGGTGGCCCGTTTCAGCATAGCTGACATTTCTGGATCTGGCTCGGGCAATGTTAAACTCCCAGAGGGAGAAAACACAGCCGAGTCGTCATCTCCAGAGGCCAGCTCACCCTCCGATGCTGCTATCGACATCTTATCCTCTGGGGGAACCCCAATTGAAACAGCTAATTGGTCCATTACAGAGGGACCAGCACGTTCAACAGGAATTCCATCGGCTGCAGTGTGATGGAGGAGTGAGGAGCCCACAGGGAATGATTACGGGGTGAGACCTTCATCACTATCCTCCCTTCACCCATCCCACACGGCACCCGGGGGTGGGGCATGGTAATGGGGACTCGAGCTTCGCCGACGAAGCGAGTCTCGATCTCAACACCGCGACAGTCATATTCCCGCAATGGGAACATGTACCACTCACAAAAGCTGCTTCAGCGTGCTGTAAGCCCAAACACGTGATGGAACAATTGTGACCGTCAGAGAGGAAAAGGGAACGACCGCACAGGTGGAATGACATCTTTTTCTTTTTTTGTGTGAAAAAGACGCAAACGCACCCGTGCTCAGGACCAACCACCAGTGCCGGAGCACACAGGGGAATGACCACGGCAAAACTGAACAGTGAACTGAAACAGTGAAGCACTCACTTTTCCGCCCTCTAACCAGCCGTCAACACACACAAACCTTTAGAAATTTGTTGCCGTTAAAACAGTAGTTGAGAGCTCAAAGCTCGCGATCACCGCTGCACTCACACTGTAGAAACCACCAGCACTGGGAGAGTTTTCCAGAAGAACACCAACACACTCGCTCGTTGTAAACAACAGCACTCTTCAGAGACATCAAACGATCTGCTCCGAAGCGAAAGACAACTAGTGCATGCATCCACTTCCGTATTTATACCCGCGCCGCGGGGGCGGAGTGTGTAATGTATTTCACGCACTCCAATTACATTGGCTCGTTTTAATAGTACTCGAAGATGACAGACTCTCTAAGCGCAATCCCAATCAGTCGACATGTCGACTACGTCGAACGTGAGCGACTGAAAGGGAACATTCTTTGTTACTAAGGCAAGCTTGGTTCCCTGAGGTAACGGGAATGAGCATTGCGTTTAGTTCATGCAGTGGAATTTGTATAGCCTACATTTTATATGACAGACGTACAGTTTCAGAAGTTTTGTTAATGGCATTTATTCCTGCAAAATAAAAGGCTGATAACTTACACTTTAAGTGATTAAGAAGATTGAGTGAATGTAGGTAATAGTTCTGGTGGATTCTCACCTTTAAAGGGGTGGTATAATGCTGCTTTTTAAATAAGTCTCTGTTGTCCCCAGAGTGTGTGTGTGAAGTTTTAGCTCAAAATACCCCACATAATTTTTTTTTACAGCATGTTAAAATTGTCCCTTTTTGAGGGTCAGTAAAAACGCGTAATTTGGTGTGTGTCCCTATTATTTTAAATGACTTTTATACTGGACGCAACTTGGATATCCTGTTCCTGACGGAGACGTGGGCTTCTGCTGGTGAGTCGTCTGTCTTTGAAGAACTCTGTCCGCCGTACTGTTGTTTTATTAGTACACCACGAAGTACTGGCAAAGGTGGTGGGGTCGCCATGGTTTTTAATCAAACTCTCAACATACGTCCTGTTTCTGTCGGGAGCTATGCATCATTTGAGTTACAATGTATTGTGCTAGAGTTTGATTCCACGGCGGTGTTCTGTGCGCTTATTTATAGGCCACCTAATCCTGACAGTGGTTTTATACGAGAGTTTTGTGAATTTGTAACTCATATCTTGCCATCGTATGATCAGCTGTTATTATTGGGAGATTTTAATATACATGTGTGCTGCCCAGGTCGACCCTTGGTCAATGAATTTGGTAATGTTTTGGAATCTTTTGGTTTCATGCAACATATAAATGGAGCAACTCATGTTCGTGGTCACACTTTAGACCTTATTTTGTCACATGGTGTTGCTGTAGATGATGTAAACATAGAAGGTGTCTCCTTTTCTGATCACAGCCCTATTGTTTTTAGTGTCCATGCTGGGAATTCTGCAGTTATGGAAAAACATCTGGGCCACTACTCTCGCTGTATAAATTCATCTATTCCTCCTCAGTTTAGTGAGATCTATCATGCTAATGCTGTTGAAGGATCAATTTTGAATGCTGTTGAGTCTTCCACTGGGCCAGATGAAATAACTACTCTCCTCTATACAAATTGTTCTAATATTTTAGATGTTATTGCACCTTTTAAGTTAAAGACACCCAGACATAAATCTTATTATTGGCTTGACGACAATGCTCGCTCTCTTAGGCGGGCATGTCGTCAAGCGGAGAGGAAATGGAAGCAAGATTCGTTAACTGTATCTTGTGAGTTTTTCAAAGAATGTTTATTTAACTTTCAGAAAGCAGCAAAATCAGCTAGGTCTAAGTATTTTTCAGATTTAATTGCTACACACTCTCATAGACCTAGAATTCTGTTTTCCACGATTAATTCAGTAATTAATCCAGGTTCTCAGTTTCATGTGGAACCCTCAACTAAACTTTGTGACGATTTTTTACATTTTTTTTCAGATAAAGTGTTAGCTATCCGCTCCTCTTTTGACTTGCAGTCATCAGATCTGTCACTGTTTTCGCTGACAAGCCCGGCTTCTTTTTCTTGTTTTCAAAGTGTTTCTTTGAGGGAACTTTGTGATCTGGTCAATAAAATGAAGAAAACTACCTCTTCACTCGATGTCATTCCTTCGGAGATTATTAAGGCCTCTTTTTCTGAAATCGGTACTTCCATTCAATCATTGATTAACATGTCTCTAAGTGCTGGGGTAGTCCCAAATTTTTTTAAACATGCTGTAGTTCAACCTTTGCTCAAGAAACAGGGTTTGGATGAAAACTGTCTTGATAATTATCGGCCTATCTCTAAGCTTTCATTTTTGTCTAAACTTTTAGAAAAAGTTGTATATTCACAATTGATCTCCTTTTTGAATGCAGCTAAACTAACAGAACCTCTTCAATCTGGTTTCTCTGCCCATCATAGCACTGAGTCTGCTTTGCTTAAAGTATTAAATGACATTTTGCTTGCAGCGGATAGTGGTAAAAATTCAGTTCTGCTGCTTCTTGATCTTACAGCTGCATTTGATACAGTTGATCATGATATTCTTCTCTGCCGGTTAGAAAATTTGTTTGGTATTCGTGGTATCGTTTTGCAGTGGTTTAATTCTTATCTTAGAGACAGGTCTTTTTCTGTTGAGTTGGGTAAGTTTTCTTCGTCTGTTGCTCCTATTATCTGTGGAGTGCCTCAATGATCCATTTTAGGGCCACTCCTTTTTAATTTATATATGCGACCTTTGGGAGACATAAAGTTGCATTTCATCTATATGCTGATGATACCCAGCTGTACATACCTTTGAAAGCTGGCGATACCATTCAACCCTTATTGGCCTGCCTAGGGGACATTAAAAATTGGCTTTCCAACAACTTTCTTAGACTTAATGAAAATAAAACGGAAGTAATCGTCTTTGGCCCCTCTAAGTCAAGAAGTTGTCTTGTAAATGAGCTCGGCAAACACTTCCTGTCGGTGTCCTCCCAGGTCAGGAATCTTGGTGTCATTATGGACTCTGAACTCTGTTTAACTAAACAAATTAATGCAGTTGTCAAAAACAGTTTTTATCAGTTACGGATAATTTCGAGACTGAAATCATTTTTAAGTCTTAATGATCTGGAGAAAGTCATTCATGCTTTTATTACTTCACGTCTCGACTACTGCAATTCATTATACTTGGGTCTTCCTCAGTCATCCATTGCATGCTTACAGATGGTACAAAATGCTGCTGCTAGGTTGTTGACTGGGGCAAAGAAAACAGATCACATTACACCAGTTTTGGCCTCTCTTCATTGGCTTCCTGTCTATTTCAGAATTCAATTTAAAATTTTGTTGTTTGTTTATAAAGCTCTCAATGGTCAAGCTCCGTCTTATCTCTCAGATCATCTTATTCCCTTTTCATCCTCCAGATCGCTAAGATCTTCTGATAGAGCTCTCTTAGTTGTCCCTCGTTCACGTCTAAAGACTAGGGGTGATAGGGCTTTTTCTATTGCGGCCCCCCGACTCTGGAACCAACTACCAATGGACATTCGTCTTGCAACGTCTATCACAACCTTTAAAATGAAGTTGAAAACTTATTTTTATTCCCAGGCATTTTAAATTTTTATGTTTCATTGTTTATTGTATCGTATGTGTTGTTTATTTCATTTTATTCTTTGACTTTGTTCAGCGCTTTGGTCAGCTTTGCTGTGATAAATGTGCTATATAAATAAATTTTACTTACTTTTACTTACTATAAAAACAAATGAGCTGCTATTCTCGGCACAGAGGGTGGAACTCCTGTGTGTTAGCATTGTTAAGTTGTTTTCATTGATACTGTGAAGCAGCTTTGATACAATCTGTATTGTGAAAAGCGCTATATAAATATATTTGACTTGACTTGACTTGACTTAGCAGATCACGCAGACAGCACTAAAATGTCAGAAACTGTTTTGCCTTTTATGTTTAAACTGGAGTCGGACATTGAGTGCTTCTCAATTCTTATTTGTGCATCCTCGTTTCCTTTCCTCGGTTCCTTTCCTCGCGTCTCAGCTCCACCCCCTGCAGGATGCGAGGGAAGGCTGTAAGGAACGAAAATGAGGACAGAGGAATCGAATGAAAGTTTTTTTTATACTTTGGAATACTTGATCACACAAGCGTCACTTCACTGCGTCATCAGCAGCGCTCAAAGGATCTGCCCTTATGTTGTTGAAGTTTGGTTATTTAAGAAATTAGTAATAAATAATAATAAAGCAAGATACAATGGGTGCTTCTCAATATCCCTCCTCGTCTCCTCGATCCTCCATCCTATGACCCGGAAACCGATCGAGCTCAGCCATCTTGAAGGACATCTCAATTTTCTAATTGCACCGCGAGGAGGCTTCCAGAGGAGTCATGAGCGATGATGCACAGTTGTATGCTTTGCGGAAGTGTTTTATCGACTAAACGTGACGCACGTATACATTCTCCTCCCCCTTCACGTCGGTCACAATCATTTTAATTTATACTTTACCATTGCAGTTTATATAAAGCACACATCTCACATATTTCAACAGGGTATCTTGCTTTATTATTATTTATTACAAATTTCTTAAATAGCCAAACTTCAACAACATAAGGGCAGATCCTTTGAGCGCTGCTGATGACGCAGTGAAGTGACGCTCGAGTGGTCAAGTATTCCAAAGTATAAAAAAACTTTCCTTCGATTCCTCCGTCCTCATTTTCTTTCCTTGCAGCCTTCCCTCGCATCCTGCAGGGGGTGGAGCTGAGACGCGAGGAAAGGAAGCGAGGAAAGGAAACGAGGATGCACAAATAAGAAATGAGAAGCACCCCCTGTTGAAATATGTAAGATGTGTGGTTTATATAAACTGCAAAGGTAAAGTATAAATTAAAATGATTGTGACCGACGTGAAGGGGGAGGAGAATTTATACATGCGTTACGTTTAGTCGATAAAACACTTCCGCAAAGCATACAACTGTGCATCCTCGCTCATGACTCCTCAGGAAGCCTCCTCACTCCTCGACTCCTCGCGGTGCAATTAGAGAATTGAGATGTCCTTCAAGATGGCTGAGCTAGATCGGTTTCCGGGTCATAGGATAGATGACGGAGGATCGAGGAGACGAGGAGGGATAATGAGAAGCACCCAATGATGGAGAGACTCAGGAAGAAGTGACAACATGTAGAATGCAACAGGACGTTTCTAATGGTTAGTTGATGAATTTATGTTGCTGATGTGGAGTTAACTATCTTCAAGTCTTTGATTAGCATATTCTGTAGGGGTGTGACGAGACAATCATCTCATGAGATGAGACACGAGATTTGGGTCATGAGAACAAGACGAGACGAGATTTTTGTACAATTTTTCAGAAATCCTCAATGAAAAAATTCATGATTGGAACAGTATAGGTGCATTTCGTAATGTTTTAACTAATAATCTAATAATGCATGTCATTTTAGGTCTACTTTATGAGTATGAATTATCAAATGCATTGAAAGAAAACAATATACAAGCACTGTAAAAGGTTTTTACTGACTGGATTTTCTCCTGTATGATTTCACATGAGTCTCTTCTTCAGACCATACTGTACCTTTATGAGCTTTTAGAACTTCTGATTGAGGATGTGCGTGACCTCAACTGAACTCTTTTCCACAAATTGAACATAGAAATAAAAACAGAATAAATAACAAAAACAGTTTTCTCTTAGTCTTATTAAGTGCAAACAATAAGTGCAAAGTGCAACCATAATCAAAGTACTGTACAGCGCACAGACTCTTTATAATTGTTGTGAAATTGCTGATTTATTATACACCGGCAGTTACAGGGTTAATGTGGTGAGTTCGGAAAAGGCCCGATAGAGATAAAGGCGTTTGTCTACAGTTGCTCTTGCGTTCCGATTATAAGTTCAGCAACGAGCCTCCTTGTCTGTTGTCCTTAAGATGTAACAGTACTCTCTCAAAATTCGAAGGTCAAAGAGAGTCCAAAACAGAGACCATAGCCACAACTAAACAGTCCAGAGATGGGTATTGGGAGACAGACTGTTGTATGTATGCAGCCTAATTTGCACGCATCAGAGCTTGTGTTATAGCCTACTTTCACTTACAAATTCGTGATTGCGCCGCTCGCGCTTACTCTGTGTACACTGTACAGCAGATTTGATTATACAAAAAAAAAAAAAAAAAAGTTGATTTGTTAGTCTAATTGAAAGATTGACCAATCAAAATGCTCCTGTTTTCAAACTTGATTTGATTATGTCACGTGTTGTGCGTAACCTACGCTGTCATCTTTGCGTGAGAGTTCATTAATACAATGGCAGGAGGGGTTCCGGCAAGATGGCGGCGTGATCAGTCAAATGTTTCGAGCTCTCGGTACCTAAATTTCAGTAGGAAAAGTAGTTAACGTAGCTGTCAGCAGAATTCATATATGCTTTAGATCGTAAGATATTCTGTACCAATCTATGATATCTTTGACCGTAAACATGCCTAAATCTGCACAAAAAAGGGCCAGTGACTCCGGAAAGCCTGATTCACGTGTATCGGCTAAACATGGCCATGACTACGAAACCAGTATGATTGAAGACGCGCACCTGGAAGAAGATGAAGAATTTCCGCCATACCCTGTAACTCCAAGCAAACCTCCACTTGCAAAAAAACCAACAATTGTCAAAGTTCACACTGGTAGTGCTTCTAATGCCGATGAGATTGTAACAACGCTCTCTAATCTTATCAATTCACGAAGTGATGCCCTGGAAACGATGGTTCGAAACGCCTGTGCAGAAATAAAAGAGCTAAAAAGCAAAATGCTTTACATGGAGAAACGAATGGACAGGGACGAACAAGCATCCAGGGTATGTATGAGTCGGGTGACGGATTTGGAACGGTATGGTAGGCGCTGGAACCTGCGGCTCCACGGTCTGCCAGAGACGACCACAGAGAATGTGCGAGAGGAGGTTATCCGCGTGTGCCAAGAAGTGCTGCCACAAGAAGCAGCGAAACTACCAGATTCTATTGATGTTGCTCACCGGCTGGGAACCAAACGTGCTAATGAGACGAGGCCGCGTGCGACAATCATTCGGTTCACTGCCAGGAGATTCAGAGATGCAGTATGGAAGGCGGCTAAATGCAGTGAGTTTCTCCGGAATCAAGGCATGCAGTTTAAGGAAGATCTGACAAAGGAGGACAGAGATTGCAGACAGAAGTTGTGGCCTCTAATCAAAAAAGCCCGCGATGATGGCAAATCTGCTTACTTTATCGGAGGACGTGGTTTTATTGATGGAACTGAAATTACGGGGTGAGACAAAGTGCTATTTTTTCTAGGTTTCTTTCTCAAGATTCTCAGAAATGCGAGTTCATTTGTTGAACTGAACGCCAAGAGGCTGTTGTAAGCTTCGATACCATTGGACAATATAACAATTACGTCAGGGCAACAACCTGTGTTCAGAAAGGTATGGACAGTTGTTAGAAAAAAAAAAAAGGTTTAACAGCAGCCTATGTTATATAGGCCCACTGTTCTTTGTGTTCTGTCAAAATGTTAATGTTAAACAAGAAATAAGAGAGAATTTACGCTTAGACCGCTAACGTTGATAGTTTTTTTTTTCTTTTTCCTACACGTAATTGCTGCAGTTATTCAATGAGTGCTGATCTCGATACCACTTTGATTTAACGTTTATACCAGATTGACCAGACATTTTAGTTCTCTATTCTTTAACTAATCTGTCACATTTATCACTTATTTCGTTTAATGCTAGGGGGTTAAGAAATATAGTTAAAAGGAAAGCTCTATTTCTCTTTGCCAAACAGTTTAGGGCGGATTTTTGTTTTGTACAAGAAGCTCACTCTATTAAAGAAGATACAAAATTTTGGACTTCACAATGGGGTAACTCAGTTTGGTTTGCGCATGGATCTGAACACTCCGCTGGAGTAATTACTTTAAAGAATAGATTTAATGGAGATGTTCTTCATACAGAATGTGATCCTGCAGGACATTTTATTTGCCAAGTAATTATGTATGATGATAAAATACTAATATTAGGAAATGTATATGGGTATAATAACTCTTTGGAAAATAACAATCTTTTCGAATACATAGAAAATATATTTATTGGCTGGTTAAATAAATATCCAAATGCAATTTTCTTAGTTGGAGGGGATTTTAATATTATACTAAATGGAACTATGGATAAATGGCCACCAGGTCGACCTAACATAAATAACAACAATCTTAAAAACTTCATGGATAAATTCAACCTTACAGATATTTGGAGAGCCAAATTTTCACATAAGTCATTTACATGGAGTAATAAATCAGGATCTAGTCAATCTAGAATTGACTTCTGGTTATTGTCTGAGAGTTTTAATAAAGATGACGTAGAAGTTGACATTATTTCTACTCCGCTCACAGATCACAAAGCTATCAGCATTAATATTAAATTCTCTAATAAAAGTTGTTTTATGAATGGATCATATTGGAAGCTTAACAATTCTCTGCTACTATATGACGAAGTTAAAAAAGTAATCACTGGGTTGATAAGTAGCTTTTGGTATAAAGCAAATAAGGAGGATGCATTTTGCTCAAATTGGGAACTTCTGAAATTTGAAGTCACTAAATATTTAAGGAAATTTGGCTGCCAGATAGCCAAACATAAAAGAGCCAAAGAAACCGACATAGTTGTTGAAATAACAAAACTAGCAAATAAATGTCCAGACGATTTGATGGATGAGGAAAAATTACAATTATCAAATCTGCTAATCAAACTAGATGATCTATATAGAAAGAAAGCTGAAGGTGCGTTTGTCCGTTCAAGGAGACGTTGGCTCGAAGAAGGTGAACAAAATTCACAATACTTCTTTAATTTAGAGAGACTCCATATTAATAACAACATTGGTAAATTAAATGTGAATGGGGTTGTAACAAAGGACCATAAACTAATTTCTGATTACTGTTGTGGATTCTTTAAGAAAATATATACATCCAATTATTCTCCAGCGGTATCTGATGCCTTTCTGAGTTCTATAGAGGTGAAAACTATAGACAAAATTGAAAATGAACTTTGTGATATGCCTATTTCTGTTGAGGAAGTGATAAAGGCAATTAATCACTTGAAAAATAATAAATCGCCAGGTACGGATGGTTTGACCGCTGAATTTTATATGCAATTCATTAAAGATTTGGCCCCTTTTTTGCTCAAGATGTTTATTGAAAGTATCAATAATCAATGCCTTCCACCCACCTTGACTCAAGGATTAATCACTTTAATCCCCAAACCAAAAAAGGATTTACTCTGTCTTGATAATTGGCGTCCAATCAGTTTACTGAACAATGATTATAAAATATTTGCCCTGATATTTGCTAAAAGACTCAAAGTTGTTTTAGATTCAATTATCGATGAAACTCAATCTGGCTTCATGAGGAATAGGCATATCACAAATAACATAAGATTAGTTTTAGATATTTTGGACTATCCTAAATTTAATGAAGATAATGGGTTCATTCTTTTCCTTGATTTCTGTAAGGCGTTTGACTCCGTAGAGCATCAGTTTATTTTTGAATCGCTTAGAAAATTTGGTTTTGGAAATTTCTTCACTAGCGCAATTAAAACCCTTTATAAGAACAACAACAGTTCAATTAAATTGTTGGGTGGCACTTCTAGTAGATTCAATTTGTCTAGAGGGATTAGACAGGGTTGCCCTGTCTCTCCTTATTTATTTCTGTTAATAAGTCAACTTCTTGCTAATCATATTAAAACCAGTACGATTAAAGGTATGACTATTATTGATAGAGAAATTATTATAACACAATTAGCAGATGACACCACCCTCTTTCTCCAAAACGATGACCAAATACCCATTGCAATTAAAATAATAGAAGAGTTTTCTAAAGCTTCTGGTGTTTATCTGAATGTAAAGAAATGTGAACTTATGGCGGTCAAAGAATGTTCAGTGGCATCTTATTGTAACATTCCAGTAAAAACAGAAGTCAAATATCTAGGAATTACAATAAATAAGAATCAAAAGAATAGAAGTTCATTAAACTTTAATCCTGTTATCCAAAAAACTCAGAGGACGTTTAATCAATGGCTTTTAAGAGACTTGTCATTAAGAGGGAGAGTTTTGATTTCTAAAGCAGAAGGTCTGTCCCGATTAACTTATACAGCTATGGCTCTTCAGGTTGATGATAAAATATTGAGGGAGATTGATAAGATGCTTTTTGGTTTTGTTTGGAAAAATAGGATTCATTATATAAGAAAATCAGTATTAATGAACTCGTATGAAAATGGTGGTCTCAATTTCCTGAACTTTGCTACATTAAACAATACTTTCAAAATTAAGTGGATTAGACAACTTGTTAGGTATCCAAGCTCTATTTGGAATATTATTCCCCTACATATTTTATCTAGTCTTGGAGGCATAAATTTCTTCCTTGTTTCCAATTTTGATATTAACAAAATACCTGTGAAACTTTCTGCATTTCATCGTCAAGCTTTTCTGGCATGGAGTTTAATTTACAAACACAACTTTTCACCACACAAATACTTTATCTGGAATAATAAGGACATTCTTTTCAAACAAAAAACTACCTTCTTTGAAAATTGGTTTCGAAATAATATTGTTTTGGTAGACCAATTATTTAATTCAGATGGCCTTCTTTTTACTTATAAGGAATTCATGTTCAAATATAATATTCCTATACCACCAAGGGAATTTGCAATTGTTTTTGGAGCAATTTCTCCTAAAATTTGTATGTTATTTAAACAACAAAAAAGGCTAGATTACCAGCAATTTCCACCCTTCTCACCAATTCAATCTCTTGTAGGTAAAATATGTTTCTCCTGTCATTACAATTATAACAGGTCAATAAGAGGCCTTTTCCAGAAAGATGTTGTTTCAAGGCCAAATGTTATTGCGTACTGGAGTCAGTTTGTGAGTGATGTTGACTGGAAAAAAGTCTGGCTTCTACCCAATCGCTTTCTCTTAACAAACAAGGTTAAAGAAGTATCTTTTAAACTCCTTCATAGGATATACCCTGCTAAACACTACTTATCCAGATTTAAAAAAGATATTGATGAAAGTTGTAGTTTTTGCAAAAAGAAGCCAGAGACAGTTGTTCATTTATTTTGGCACTGCCCTTATGTGTCTGTTTTTTGGCAAAATGTTCTTTATTTCATTGTTGGAAATGTTGATGAAAATTTTACATTACTGTGGAAAGATATTCTACTAGGTATTGTAAACTCAAAAGATAAAAACCCCTGCACTTATTTTATAAATTTTTTTATTTTGATGGCTAAATTTCACATTCATAAATGCAAATTTTCAGGGAAAAAGCCATGTTTTGTTGCATTTAAAAATGAAGTGAATCTTTATATTGAGTCGATATTGCCCTCAAAGAAACAAAAAGCTATTAGAACTTTACAAGCATGTACACTCTTTAAAGTATTCCTATAATACTATCTGTACCTCCCCCTAGCATTTGAAATGTATTGTTTTTCTATTGTTTGTTTTGATATTTCTTCAATAAAAATAAAATAAAAAAATAAAAATAAAAAAAAAAACAATGGCATGTGCGCAAAGTAAATATAACACTTTTTCAAAAAAGCACTGAAAGATGACGAGGAGGTAAAAATGTGCCATCAACATCTGAGTCTGCTTTAGCTAACTACGAGGCGACAGCGAGTGAAGCGGCACCTGAGGCTTCTCAGGACACAGAAACGCATAGGCCTTTATCACAGGAGTGTAGCGTTGAGACTTCCACGACACAGATCGGCACAATGCCCATGACTTGTCTGCAACTGATGAACAGCCTTTGATGACCACATTTCCTTACACTGAGTTTACCGAAAAGAATCGTTGGTTTTCCCCAAAATGGTAGCCTACAATGAATTCACATGGCTTGAATATAGTTCAACAAATAATGCTGTGTTTTGCAAAGCATGTCGGCATTTACATAACAAAATAATCTTTCCCTGCTATCTTTTGAACGGGAACTGGTGGATTCTTTGGACTATGATGACATCATTGACATTTTTAATAATCGCCCCCAGACTCCGCCTTGACTCCGTCATGAAAAAGGTAATCCCATGGTTTGAATTATAGCCGCTGAGCTATGTTGTATGCTCTTATGCTTCTGAAACAGTGAAGTAAAAATGCTGTAATTTTACGCTGTATTTATTTGCTTGTAAATCTTTCCCTGCTGTTTTTCGAACGTGAATTGGTGGATTCTCTGGACTGAGTATGATGATATCATTGACACGTTTTATAATCGCAGACTCATGTAAAAGTAATAATCCTCGAGCTATGTCTGTTATTTCTGTTCTTCTGAAACGGTGAAGGAAATATGCTGTTTTAAATGTGTGCAGGTGTTAAAGGGTTAGTTCACCCAAAAATTTAAATTAAGTCATTAATTACTCACCCCCATGCTGTACCAACCCCGTAAGGCCTTCGTTCGTCTTCGGAACACAAATGAAGATATTTATGATTAAATCTGAGAGGTTAATGACTGCAAAGGAGACTTCAAGAGATTTCCACGACGCATGCGCGAGAATTGCGATCTCCTTCAACTACTTCAGTTCAGTTCTCGCACGCGCGCGTCGTGGAAATCTCTTGAAGTCTCGTTTCAGGCATACAAGGAAGAAAAGGAATAGTCAAATAAAGTCGTTATTTTTGTTTGTTTTTTCGCACAAAAAGTATTCTCGTCGCTTGATAAACTTATAGTTGAGCCACTGTTGCGACATGGAATATTTAAACATTTTCTTTAATGACTCTCTGGGCCGTCAAGTTTCATTCCCTTAGGGAGCCTATGTAGCAGTGATCCAGCTCTCAGATTTAATCATAAATATCTTCATTTGTGTTCCGAAGACGAACGAAGGCCTTACGGGGTTGGTACAGCATGGGGGTGAGTAATTAATGACTTAATTTTCATTTTTGGGTGAACTAACCCTTTAAGCGGTTTTATGTGGTGTTAAGCTAGAACTCTTTCTAGCAACTATTATTTATATATGTATATATATATATATATTAGGGGTGGAACGGTACATGTATTCGTATTGAACCGAAACGGTACGGGCGTCACGGTTCGGTGCACGAATTTACACGGAGAATACACGGTATAAAAATAAATAAAACGCGCGTGCAAATTAATTAATGTAAGGCGGAACTACTGTTAGACACGCGGGTTCTTTAGGGACACATAATCTGTACCATCGGCTTAGCTCTGAACGCGCGTTCACTTCAAACGTTGGCTTTATACGCACGTCCTATTCGCTTTGGACTAGTGTCGAACTAGACGCGAATTTGACGCTCTATTCGCGTTTGGTGTGACCGCATAATGAACAGCCAGAGAGAGGCGCGCGGGCGCGATTGAACAGTGGAAACATAAAAACATACTCCGTCATTTTGTTCATACAGATCATTAAACCTGCAAAGTGTTTACTTATATTTGTGTACACTCGCAATAAAACACAACATTGTGCTTTTGTCACACTGTAAACTCTTGTCAAACTGTAACCTACAACTGTCACCCAACCAAAATCACACACACACACACACACACACACACACACACACACACACACACACACACACACACACACACACACACACACACACACACACACTGTTTTAAAAGCAAAACATATTTATCCAACTCCATTTCAAAACAGTCTGTGGGTCCCATCTTTTGGACATTCATCATATTGCATTGGTTTTCATTTCTTGTCCTCGGAGTGCTAATCTCACACATTCTACATTGATTAAAAAAAGAAAATCGAATGTGTTTTTAATGATAGTATTATTTTATACATAAATCAATTATTGTAATTCAGATGAGAATAATGTTACATTGTCAATTAATAATTGTAATTAAAATTAAGGAAAACAAATATATTGATCTGAAATATAGCAAAATAATTTTAAATTAATTCAGGTACAATTACCAAACATATCGCAAGGTCTTTTTGTCTTTTTATTAATTTAATTAATAAACTAATTATATAAAACTATTGTCAGTGCACTACAAATAAACTGGTTCTATGCCTTTATTAATAAAACTTATTTAAAAAATACAATGCCTTCTGCATTTGCTTTTCCCTCCATTGAACCGAAATCGTACCGAACCGTGATGTCTGAACCGAGGTATGAACCGAACCGTGACTTCTGTGTACCGTTCCACCCCTAATATATATATATATCACTGATTCGTGAGAGTCGGGACAAAACATGTCCCACATAGAAAACTCTAATTTATAGCAAAAATTAAGAAATTCATCATGTATGACATACTTACAAAGTTAAAACTAAAGGAATTGTATATACCTATCTGATTTTTAGAATAACATTTTTTTATCTTTTTGGGGAAAAGCTGTTTAAATGTATGGTCTGTGGTTAGATGGTCCATGTTATTGCACTTGTCCTCAGCAATAGGTTACAATATTAACCATCCCAAAAAACTTTAAAAAAGCTCTACAATTGTGAAAACATATATATCAAATAAAAAATAAGGGGTATAAATATAAAAAAACAATGCATGAAGTGAACATCAAACAATATTTTCCATAAATATCTGCCTATTAAACCTAAAGTTGTGTCCTCAGTTTCTGTCAACTCCGTCAGATTTTTTCATAAAGCTCTTTAAATCAGGAAATAGCATGGTCAGCTATATCCTTGAGGACCCCTTTTCATCTCCATGTCTGTGGTGAATGCAGCACTACCACACATGCTCTGGTACATTTTACATTTTTTTATATTTTAGACAAACAATGTCAATATTCCTATGGTCACTGCACCATGTCAATACCATCTTTCTGTTAAGATACTTTTTTTTAAACCATAGTGGATTGAATTTAAGCATTTTAGTGAGGTTATTGGGACAGCTAGAAACTGAGGAAAAACTACCTAGCTGCAGTGTACAATACATGTTTTGGCGGGAAAATACATGCCCTTACGCCAACTCCGTCAGACGTCAACTCCGTGAGGTTCTATGTCTGACGGAGTTGACCTGTAAGCTGACGGAGTTGACAAATCCACCAATAACCTCTTAATGTGCGAATATAATATTATTTGTGAATATAGTGAAGGGTTAAACTGTATTTCAGGGTTTAGTTACACATAAATGCACATACGTGCAACCTAGAAGCTTTGTGTAGTTTCATTACTTGAAATCTCACGGCCCACAGAGAAGGAAATAGTTGTATAAAGTCGTTATTTTTGTTTGTTTTTTGCACACAAAAAGTATTCTCGTCGCTTGATAAACTTAAGATTGAGCCACTGTGGTCACTCTGACTATTTTAACGATGTCTTTCATAACTTTTGGGCTGGCCAGTTTCGATCCCTTAAGAAGCCTATGGAGGAGGGATCCAGCTCTCAGATTTAATCAAAAATATCTTAATTTGTGTTCCGAAGATGAACGACAGTCTTACAGGGTTGGAACAACATGAGGGTGAGTAATTACTGACAGAATTTTCATTTTGGGGTGAACTAACCCTTTATGGGGACAATCTTTCCCCTGGCATTCGTAAGCCAATGCGATAGAGTCCACAATCCAGTGAGAACGTCTCTGTTTTGAAACAGCATGTCCCTTAGTACATCCACCAAAGCACACAAAAAGCTGGTCCGACTGACGAAAGGCGGTCAAGCGATTCACATACATCCGCAAAGCCCAGACAGGGCAAACAACACTCTGAGCGCCAGGGTCACGCGAGAATGACGGCTCAGCAGATAAAGCAGGTAGAAAAACAGACTGTGCTTTGAACGGTGCCCCGTCTCGGCCGGAGAGTGACGCTGCAGTTGCCGGGTCCGAAACAGATACAATCATCGTTCACAGAGAACGGGTGTAAGTCTCCAATGCGCTTCGCAGAGGCAAGAGCAAGGAGTAAAGCCATTTTCAGGGAGAGCTCCTTAACAGAAATCGAAGCTAGGGGCTCAAACGGCGGTAGAGAGAGAGCCCTTAAAACTAGAGCTAGATCCCACGGTGGCACAGATGGTGGCCGTGAAGGACACAATCTCCTCACTCCTCTGAGAAATCTGGTCACCAGAGTGTGCTTACCGATCGATTGCCCGTCAACCGGGGAATGTAACAAAGCATTAGCAGCCACATACGCCTTCAGCATGGATGGCAAACTCCCACTATCCAATCTGTGCTGTAGGAAGCGCAAAACATCCGACACGGAACAAATCATGTGGCCGATATCGATGTCCTGGCACCATTTTGCAAAAACTCCCTGTCACAAGCTAAGCTTGGTGACAGAAAATGAATTACATGGACTTGACACACATCACTACCTGATTATGCCGGCATTTGCCATCTTTTAAATCAGAATGGTGTTGTGTAATTGTTTTCCCTATTTGAAATGAGTCTGATATATATAATATATATAAATATATATATTATATGTCTGTTTGCTCCAACATGTTCAAACTTCACAACCCATTCAATTGCAGTCAGAATTACCTTTTATTTCTTGTAAGAATTCCCCCCAAAACTTTGTTTTGGCTGTTGGCCTTCTAGTCTCATGCTGCACCATCAAACAGTCTGTCTGATTCAAACAGGTTTTTGTAGCATTAGCATACCCCTAATTAGACTGAACCATTTGTAGTTTTGTCTGGGGAGGGGAATAGCAGCTAAACAATTCTTTCCTTCTCATTTCCTTTTTTTTTTTTTCTTTTTTTTTTGAGGCAGGTACGGAGCCCCCCTAGTCCCACTTTGTCAAAAAAATTAATTATAACTATCTCGTGGCCTCAAGATTAGTATCTCGTGGCCTCAAGATAGTATCTCGTGGCCTCAAGATAGTATCTCTATCTCGTGGCCTCAAGATAGTATCTCTATCTCGTGGCCTCAAGATAGTATCTCTATCTCGTGGCCTCAAGATAGTATCTCTATCTCGTGGCCTCAAGATAGTATTTCTATCTCGTGGCCTCAAGATAGTATCTCTATCTCGTGGCCTCAAGATAGTATCTCTATCTCGTGGCCTCAAGATAGTATCTCTATCTCGTGGCCTCAAGATACTATCTCTATCTTGAGGCCACGAGTTACTATCTTGAGGCCACGAGTTACTATCTTGAGGCCACGAGATACTATCTTGAGGCCACGAGATACTAATCTTGAGGCCACGAGATAGTTATAATTAATTTTTTTGACAAAGTGGGACTAGGGGGGCTCCGTACCTGCCTCAAAAAAAAAGAAAAAAAAAAAAGGAAATGAGAAGGAAAGAATTGTTTAGCTGCTATTCCCCCTCCCCAGACAAAACTACAAAAGATAGATACTATCTTTGAGGCCACGAGATAGAGATACTATCTTTTTGGCCACGAGATAGAGATACTATCTTTTTGGCCACGAGATAGAGATACTATCTTGAGGCCACGAGATAGTTATAATTAATTTTTTTGACAAAGTGGGATTAGGGGGCTCCGTAGGCAGGGGAAAACATATAAGGAGATTAAAACAAAAAAACACTGGATAGATTTTTATCATTATATGATGGTTGTTAACAGGCACTGCCAACACACATTTCAGTACAATCAACTTGAAAAAGTGCAAGTGCATATGACCCCTTTAAGGCCAAAGGTGAGACCCTGTTGCAAATTGGACCAAATTATTTTGTGTAGCCATTTTTTTGCACATTGTTGTTCAGTTTGTTTGTATTTCAGTGTGTGACCATGTAATTTTTTTTTATTATTATTTCATCATAATAAACCACCTTTTGGGGATCCACTGAACCTCTTTCCAGCTTCTTTAAAATTATTCTCTCTGACCCCTGGGGCCATCTCTTACACTCCCCATTTTAGAGCCTAAAGGCGCGCGTGCATTCGCGAGAGGGCCCAGCATGAAGGTTCCACAGCTCGGGGCTGGGGTGCGATATCGTGCCGTTCGCCTGAGACAGCAGGTCCTTGCTGAGGGGGATTTGCCATGGGGGAGGCACCATTATAGGATCACTGATGCTCTCTCCTCCCTGATTTTGCATAACACCATAGGTAGAATCTTCACCGGAGGGAACGCATAAAGCCTGGCTTTCGGCCAACGCGATGTCAGAGCTTCTCCCGTCAACGGGGAGTGAGACTGCAGACTGCGGTGGCCGCGTATGCAGCAAGCCCAGATGGCACACTGAAGAAGCCGCCGCCATTAGCCCCAGAAGCCTCTGAAATTCCCTCAGTAAAACAGACCTGCCCGGTATGAGACGCCGCAGAGTCGATAAAATGGTCTCTATGCGCTCTTGAGCGAGGTGGGCTCGCATCGCCACCGAGTCGAAACACACGCCTAGATATTTTATAGTCTGACTCGGGGTAAACACGCTCTTCTGCACATTCACACACAATCCCAGCGTATCCAGATGGCGAAGCAGCGTTTCCACGTGACTGATTAGCACATCCCTTGAATGAGCTAAAATCAGCCAATCATCCAGATAATTCAAAATGCGCATTCCGCTCGTTCTGATGGAAGAAAGCGCTGCGTCCACTTACTTGGAAAAGGTGCGGGGGGCTAGGGCCAGCCAAACGGAAGCACTGAATACTGGTATGCCACGCCTTTGAAATCAAATCTCAGGAAGCGCCTGTGGCACTTTGCTATTTGAATATGGAAGTACCCGTCCTTTAAATCCACTGAAGCGAACCAGTCCCCGGGACAGATCTGTGCCATGATCTGCTTCATTGTTATCATCTTCAACGCATCTAGGAAATGACACAGTGGTTGCGTTAGTGCTACGGCTGCCGTGGCCATTGGCAACATGTTTTGATTGGAGCCCCGCCCCAGGGAGGTTAGAAGCGCTGGCGGGGAAACGGCTCGTGTCGGGGTGATATTGGCACTCTCATGCCCTCATTCCTGGTTCTTATGGCATGCACTGGCAGCTCGGCGCAGTGGGCACACGTGGAGTCCTTAAAGGCCGCCTCGGCTTGGGCGACGCTCAGGCAGGCGGCGCAGAACTCATGTTCGTCGGGCGGGTCGATAGGGCCCGCACAAATCTGGCATGTTGAAGCCATCGGATGCTTAGAGAAAAAGATCACTAATCCTCCTGGTGCAGGTTCCACGATGGCAGCGTGAAGAAAGAGATTCTGACGCAATTGTTGCATCCGTGCATTTTATACTGCCCGCGAGCCTGTCAGTATTTGCATACTTCGCGACAATTGGTCAGCTGTTCCAAGCTGGCGCTAGCCCATACGATTTAAACTAAAGTGAAAAAGGGAGGAGTTCCCTCAGCGTGGCTACGCAATGTAGAGTTACAGCTCTCGAAAGGGAACAGTCTTTAAAAGTCTAACGTTATGTAACTTAAACATTATGTTCCTGACCTTAATTTATGTACGTTTCACTTTAGATAAATAAATATGTAAACAAATACCAATAAATATTTGAAATGTTTAAACAGTATTACATTGAAATCTGTTGAATAGAGTCAAAGAGTATAGAAGTACCAAGAGGCGAAACTCAATAGAACGTTCCATTGCAACAAACGCACCCATGCGCAGAGCCGCAGCTCCGCCATCTTGGACTGAACGCAACACCGCTGTCATAGAATTGAACAATATCGGTTCCAATTCAAAAGCGGTTAAAGGAACTAAATAGTAGTTTCTAGTTTTTAATACCTCTATAGCCTAAACTAAAACGGCATGTTGAATAATGTACAACTAAATAATAATGCTTGGATCGGTTTATAATTAAATAATTTCGTCATAGAGCATGAAGCTGTCAAATAGGCTATTTATTTACCCCAATAACTTTTGGGGATAACTCCCGTTTTCATACACAGCACAATTTTACAACACCAGTAACAACAGCCCATGTTCCTCAAGAAATGATTGACAAATTCTTTGAAAAATCCAAAACACAATGAACAGTGAGTAGGTGAAAGGGACAACACATTAGTCAAGACAGAATATTTAATAGTAATAGAAGATCATCACAAAATTAACAGTAATAAAATTGGCGATGGTAAGTAGATCACCACATCATTTCTGCCTGCATCACACACAACAAATCAAACATTGTGCAAGTAAAGTGCACACATTTAGTACAAATAGAATGACAATGGTACGTTAGCTGTTCTATATGTTTTAGTCTTTAGTTTTATTATAATTTAATTCATCTTGACTGATACATTTTTTTTACCAAATTATTAACCAATTATTTCCAGACATAGCTTACCAAAAGGAAATAAATTATAACGCCAGACTATTGATGTAAATGTCTGTTAAGAGAATAATGTTAGAAATCAAACTACTCTTGCATCTCAATGATCGGACTACATTTACAGAAACTAGTTTCTCATCAACGGTGGAATTTTACTTTGCTCCGGTTAGTAGTACTGCGCCGAAAAGTAAACACAGAACCGAAGCGAACTACAGTCGGGACTACCTGCACTACCTCTCTCTACCTCTCTCTCTCACTACCGCTCTCGGTTGCCTAGGTAACTTAATATCACTCCGCCGCTGCTGTAGACTGCGCTAATAAATACAGGGAACAAAGTATAACTATTGCAATGCAATGAAAGGGTAATTTGATTTCTAACATTATTCTCTCAACAGACATTTACATCGATAGTCTGGCGTTATAATTTATTTGCTTTTGGTGTACTGTGGAGTGAGTAAAACTGTTTTTAATGGCCGGCTATCATTGACTCGCGCTAGCCTAGCACCGGCGAACTATGCAACTGGAACGACTGGATGAACATTTTTGAAAACTGTCTCCACTGATAAATAACACTAAGGCTAACTTGGAAATGAGGCCCGATGTCCACAATTCTGAACCACCCCTTTAAGTCCAAAATGGCGACAGCAGCGCCATATAGCGATTATTGTCAAAACTGCAACGGAGTTTCGCCTCTTGGTACTTCTATACTCTTTGATAGAGTGTACATTTATTTAGTGGGTTGATTAAATAAAGCTATAAGCGGATAAACACCCGTTAATGGAGAACATTTACTTAAAAAATGTTTTACTGTCTGCACACATTTTACAAATGGGTAATGGACATAGCCTACTGCAACCTGCATAAGATAAATACGTTACCTCTGTGTGTGTTTTTGTACTGCTTCACCATTAGCGTAACGTGCTAGTGATCACCCAACAACTACACTAGTTTATATATATATATATATATATATATATATATATATATATATATATATATATATATATATATATATATATATATATATATATATATATATATATAGCTTTAATTTTTTATAGCTTTTTTTTATAGCTGTATATGTCATAACAGGATAAATGCGGATGGCAGGTAAAATTATATAATGGTTTGATTTTGGTGTACCAATTTTTTTGTGCTTCCCTTGCTATGATACACATTTTTCTGATGGGATTGCCATGCTTTAATTTTATGTGTATTTCATTTTAAAATGTTAAAATGAAATGGCATTATGTCCATGGGAAATTACATGACGGATCAATACAGACAAAAAGAGAGACGTTTTTAAACCCAACTAACTCAGAGTGATGGGCATCCTAGTTATCTAACTTCTGCATATCATGTTACAGTACTTTGTGTAAACCTATGGATTAGAACAATAGCTGTAATGGATGATAATACTTATTTGGCTACAAAATGCATATCCAGTATTGCAAATCTTTGAAGCTGCCAGTAGGGCTGCCATGTTATGGGCCATAATGTGAAAGCTTTACTGTTTAAATTCATCCACTATGGCCATTATGTCATATGTCATGCAGATTTTATAAAATAATATAATTTGTGGATAATGTAATAGGTAATCGTGCTCGTGCGTGTTTAAACTTTCATGATGTAATCGAAACCTACTACAGTGCATGCGTGTTAAAACATCAACTACGTATTTGATATCAATGACTGTCGTATGTCGTGTCGTCCCTACCAGCCGTTTATACTCCTAAAAAAACGATTTATTTAAAAGCAAATATCTTTCTTTGCTTTGAGCTTTGAGTGTTGTAACTTTGCAGATGTTGTTTATGCTCAAACAGCAACATTACACACTAACTAAAGTTAGAAAAGTGAAATCATAATCAACCACCCCTTTAAAACAGTCCTTTGTGTGGTGGTGAAAGGGAACAAGCAATGCTATATATAAATATATGGTTAGCATCTTAATTTAATCTTTATTTTATTAGTTTATTAACTAATTATGTTAACTCAACTAATTTAATGTAGAAGAGCTGGATACTAATTAACTTTAAATAATGTCAACTATTGATTAGAGTTGTCCCCGACTAAAGATTTTTCTAGTCGACTAGTAGTCAATCATTTAAGCAATTAATTAGTCGACTAATCACACGTTTATATTAATTTAATTAGGCTGCTTAAATATGGGTGAATGGAGGAATACAGCCTTTTTTGCTCTCAAGCGCACACATAAAGCTTGCCGCAAAACAGGCAAAAGAAGGCTAATGATAATTAGCTGTATAAAAGATGTTATGTGCTACTTATTTAATAAACTAAAAAATATGGAAACAATATTACACATGATATTTTTGAGTAGTTAAGGCTTGATTTCTTTCATCCACATGTAATCAGAGTATTAATACATGCAATTATTCACAACCTAACCATAAGCCATACTCTTCTGCACAATGGACAACTGCAACTCTTTTAAATGAAAAAAAAAAAATAACTGAACATTAAACATTAACAGTTGTTTCGCTTTACTCAAAAACATAAAATAACACTTAATTTCAATAATTACTAAATTGTTTTAATTAGGGATGCACCGATACCATCTTTTTCAGAATCGATCCGATACCAAAAATTCTGAGTATTGACCGATACCGATCCGATACCAGCGCAGTTTTTTTTTAAATCAAGTTGAATTTTTATAACTCTGTGTGTTGAACTGATAATCACTCTTTTGTGTGTTAAACACAATCTACTTAATACAGACAACTTCATTATAAAGAAAAACAACAAATCAAAAAAATATATAATCATAATCTATGACAAAAATGCTATTATAAACTAGATTAGTGGATAATACACATTGCTCTTTGTATTGTTGTAAAATACATTCATGAAAAACAAGATAACAAAAATCAAAAAGATAAATTATTTTAGATATAGCTTAGGGCCTAGGCTACTATAAAATTTAGACATGTTTTAAATGTATAGCACAGCTGTTTAATGAGGCAGCAACATATGATAGATAGGACAGAACAAGAAAGGCTATTAATAATCTTTTATTGCGTCACTGCATTGATATGAAAGGCTCCAATACATCGCGGCACAAAGCGCTTATGCGCATCCCGAGCGCAGAATGATGCGCTTGAAGCCACAGGGAGTCACAGCGCGCCGAGTCCGCATTGAAAAGTTCAAAGCACAAAGGAAATACATATTGATGCGTAGTGTATTATATAGTCTGTATCTATGTAATAGTTTATTGAGCCTTTTCTTTTAACAGTTTTAAATTTCAGTTACTGTGCGCGTGAATAACAGTTATAATGGTCTGACTGTACTGTTGTGATCTAACCGACACCCGGTAGAAAGTAACATGATTAAGTTACAGCAATAAAGTCCAGCAAGATAAAGTTATTTTATGCGAAACAATAGACCTGTATCTACAGATCAAGTATAATAATAGTAACATTGAATCATCTTGAAGAGAGTTTCATCGTTGACCGACCGCGACGCGCTGTTTGATGCTGAATGGAGAATGACTGACAGCCGCAGCGGAGGGAAAAGTTTATGTGATCTTGAATTTAATGGCATAAATATTCATTTCTATCTCACATAATGGCTTCAGAACACTTATAATAGAGTGCACGAAAACTTTATGGTACTTAGAATGTTTTGTGCCTTTTGTGGGGCTTAACAATAACACGCACAATATCGGATTTGGATCGGCCTCGTCTGATCGATACCCGATCCGGCAAAAATGGCAGTATCGGAGCCGATATCGATACTGAGTATCGGATCGGTGCATCCCTAGTTTTAATGAAAATTACAAGACCCTTGATTAATTTTTTAACAGTGTAATAAATGTCTCGGAAAAAATAACAAGGTATAATAATTGTTTATTAATAAACTAGTGTTTTCTGAGTCAGTGTCGGCTGCAAAAATATCTAAACTTATTATGCTAACTCGCCATCAGCAAGTGGATGCACCTTTAGAAAGAAATGCACCTTTCATACGGATACATAATCAGAGGGTATTTGATTTCGATTAGAATTTGTTTGGTTAAAAGTAGATGTTTCAAGCTTTATATAGATATATTTCTCATGTCTGTGAGGCAAGTATAGGCTGTGCTTTAGTTCATTTTTGAGACGAGCTCCAGTTCACGGAGACCGAGAAGGCAGAAAGCGTGCCCTGTTTGTTTTCTTTATTTTACAAAAGCACAAAGTTTTCTTCTTATTGTGAGTTTACACAAATAAAAGTAGTTTGTAGAAGAAGTTTTAGAATGAAATGTATTCTTATCTGAATAACCATAGAGTATTTTAAGTTGATAGGAAAAAAATGCCAGTGATCGCTCTGGCGCCTCCATGTCATGCAGTAAGCGGACTTAATAATGCGCCTAATAATAGAAAACATTTATCTAGGTTAACATTAGAGTGAGCAGCCCTCTTCATGTTTATCAAATCATGCGTTTTTTACCTACCGCGAGTAAGCGATGCGCCAGTTTTAAAAAAGGCAGCTGTGGTGATGCGGTAAGAGCTTAACCTTAGTATAGAGAGAGGGGGGATGCAGAGATGTTGCTGCGTCTTTATATGAACATTTCTGATAGTTTAAATGATCAGCCCTAAGTTAAAAGTACATTCAACTTTTACATTAAAAGTAAACAAACCAGAAATCACATATATTATTGAAGAGAAAAAAAAATCTTACCTCCAGTGCCCTCTTGCACACAGACTGCCACTATAATATATAAAGATTCAGAGAAAATCTGGGTTACAGTATAGTGATTTCCTATTTACCCCCAGAAAAAAAGGTCCAAAAAAAGATGTCACTGGGTTGGTAACCTTTTTTTTTTTAAAAGGTTCTAATATGTACCATTTAGGTACTACCATGTACACTTTTGGTACCAATATGTATCTTTGAGGTACTATTCACTCTTTAAGTACAAAGGTGTACCTTTTGAAAGAGAACCGCCCCGGTGTCAGCTTTTGTAACTTTTTTTTTTTTCTGAGTGTTCATTTCCAATATAATTAATATTAATAAAGGCACCCTACCTGTCAAAATGATGATTTTAAATGTTTCCATTTGCAGCTGCAGTCAAAGTAAGCCTCAGTGAACACAGATCTTGCATGAGTCTCTGCAACAAGAAAAGCTTCCTCCCTATTACCACTTTTGATGGAAACCTGACAGGAAATCATGACGTCTTGTCTACTTCCATTTCACCTACAGAAGAAAGCTGACCAAATGTCATGAAGGCATTTTTAACCTCTAGAATGTACCTGTGGCCAATTCAATTTTATATTATATTTTTCAATTATTAATACTTACCAATTCTGAAGTTCTGTTATTGTTCTGGTTTCTGTTTTAAGTATTGTGGCTGTGGTTAATTGTAGTATTGTTAAAAAAATATAAATGAATGCAGTGTTATCTGAACTTCATTTTTTCCTCCATAGCCCTGCTGGATTATGACATGGATTCAAACGGTATCACACAAATATCACAACAAACATTTCTAGCAATGAAATACTTTTAGTTTGAACCAGAGGGACCTAAAGAGTACATTTCTAAAATGTGTATGCATCAACAACAGATAGAGGGGAAGGACTGGAGGAAAGTTTAAATCATTTTCACACTAAGGTCTGTCCAGCAGAGGGAAACAGAGAGCACAAGACATTCCACAACTTCCTACTGATTTCCTGTTCATTATTAGTTCAATGAAATAACCTGGGGGGTATTCCAGAAAGCAGGTTATGTGACATACCCAGGTAAGTTTAAGGGTAATTAAGCGGATGACCTCAGCTTTCGGTTCAAAAAATGGAAGTAACTTTCAAGGTATGTAAGTAGCCATAGCAACTCATTCCTGAACAGCAGGTTATGTTCCAGGGTTAGTTTGTAGAGCATGTGGGAAAGCCAACTGTGTGTAGGGCTGTTCGTACAGTATGTCTTGCACTCAAACGGTTCCTACACAATTTTGTGCTGTTCCCTGGGCATAAACCACTGACAGTCATTAAAGAGGAATAACTAGTATAACTTTCAATTTCAGGGTTCCCAAATGTGATTGGGTGCATTGATTGAACCCACATTCCTATTAAAGCTCCTTCAGTCAATGAAGGAGACTATGTTAATTGGAAGTCAATCCATAGCATCAATGTGCAGATTTTGGGTGCTAAATCTTTGGGTGTTTAAACCATTAAATCCCCCTCATTAATGGTCCCCACTAACTAGGTAATATGTGATGCAACCAACCTCATCACTAATGTTGAAGCCAAATGGCCAGGGTCTGTACACAATGCCAGAATGTTTAGGGATTCATTCGTTGTGCCACAAAATTCAACAGGGTATGTTTTGCCTTGCACAATGTTTTTATTATTATTATTTTATTTCTGTAATTAATTTTACACTTTAACTTATAGGACACTTTAGTGGTTACTTGCTGGGGGACAACAAGTAGCCTTGTCTGCCCTTTATGATGACATCCTTCCCTGATCCTGAGCCTGGACCACAGGCATAATTCAACCTGGCCCACAGCAGAACACGGGTCAAGGTGGAGATGACCATAGGCATCCTGAAGGCCAGGTTTCAGTGCCTGCGTGGACTCAGGGTCAGTCCAGAGAGGGCATGTGACATCACAGCTGCTTGCCTTTTCTCCTCCATTTGAAGCTGTATAAGGCCCGCCTCCATGTCACTTTTTCTAATTTGCCTTTGACGATTGACCTTATACAGCTCTTTGGTAGGCAACTAGAAAGACAAAATAATGCAACATGGTTGACGGTTCAACATGGTTGTAATACAAACACAGACCAAATATTTAAATGAGTAAGGACAACTGCAGAAAATGTCTTACACTGCTGAGATTCTGCATGGAGGTAGATGGACCCCCATCTGCATGTAAATCCCCAGCCATATTCTGTAAAATTACATTTTTTATTCTCTTATGTAAAAAAGGGGGGAATGCATTATATGCATCATACCTCTATGGGCCTCCCTGCATTTTCGATTCCTGTCACAGCAGAGGTGGTCTCTTCATCCTCATCCTACAGTGCAAATAAGTAAGGATGCTTGGTCTAGCAAACAGACACCTGAAGACAATTAAACCAATTTTATACTCAGTGTATTCTCAAACAAATACTAAAAGACAGACATTAGGAACATCTAAGAGTACTAGAAATAAGATTACAGTATATAGCATATGTGAGGGAGGGAAGGTAGAGGTGGACCCCTGCCTGTTTTACGGGCCTCAACCTTCTTTCTATTGGCTACATAGAAAATTAAATTACATTAAATATCAAGCGTAGCATCAGTTCTGGCAGGTCACGTTAGTCAAGCTCGCATAAGCTGACTCTCTGATCCACGTCTACCTATAGGAATACAACACCTATCACTGTATACAAGCTCCTTCACTATTATCAGCAGCTATCGCGTTTCTCAGGAGCTAATTAAACGGTGAAATTTAGGCAAACCGCATCGTCTCGCAAACAATCCTGCAATCGGGAATTTAGTGAGAGGAATTCGTTTCCCACAACGATTTCACCTCAGATTAATTCAAGCTTGTGAACTTGAACACGACATTCACCACATTTTTCATAAGCTGCCTGATTTGGAAGTGACTTCAGTCTGCACCGCTGCATTATTGACACTCTCCTTTCATCTCTGAAAGTCTTCACGAAGCTAAGCTATTGCATTCAAGAGATCAGCAACTATCTCTGTGATTGGCTACATTGTTCACTGCTAAAACAACACATGTTGTTTTATTAACAAAGTTCAGGAGGAACACGTTCAAATGATCTATCCAATCACGTCATTCCAACCAGCTGTCAACAATCAGTTATCAACATGCCTACCCAATCAGCATGAGTTTAGGCCTAATATGTAGCTGACTCACCTATGTTCCTTGGAAAGTTTTCAGCATCCCTCCACCACACCGTCTCCTCACACTGGCCTGGTTTGGGCCAAATTCCGAGCTCGGAGCCCTCTCCTCGGGCAGCATGCCAAATACGCATACTACTCGACTGATTATTTGTAAGTATGAACTTGTGAAGTTGTAATTAGAGACATTTGACGTTCTCCATAGCTCACACACAAATATGCACTGGAAAGTTTGCCAAATCTGTTTCGCCAATATATTATTAAAGTATCAACTGAGGGTGCTCTTGCTTCTACCCCCGTAGAACCGGCCTTGCAATTACAAGCAGAGCTAATGCTTCGCCATTTTTAAATTGGGGGCAGAGTGATAGTTTATAATGTTTATGATATCCCATAACATCAGCAACATTTTTAAAAAGCACACTATTAGTAGACTCTGACTAATGGTAAATCGTGTAACCAGTGTTGTTAGTAACTGGTTTCATCGGTTTGTATCGGAGTCGTTCCAGATAATCCACACTCCACATCGGAGTGTTCCAGTTAAAGCTTTTTTAATCTATGTACAACCTTTGAAATAGCAGATAAGACCACAAGTCATATATTTGAAACCCTTCATGCCTCTGTTTCTAAATCAATCATCCGTCTCTGGTTTATCAGAAACAGACAAATGGCGACAGCATCCGGTGCAAACCTGGGACCTTTGAATAAATTAGACATAGAATTTCACAAACAATAGGACTTTGTTCACTACAGCACTAGTGATGCGCGGGTCGGCTTTTTTTCCAACCCGCGGGTCCTGCTTTATGAAATTATTTAGCCCGCCCCAGCCCGCCCCGCACCCACGACCGTTAAATAGACATACTAGATATTGGAATGTAAATGAAAACAGCCTTTATTTCAGCTTGGAAACATCGTCCTGTAAACATCATCCTTGCAACAACAGACGATTATGAATATGAACCATAAATCTGGTCATATTAATAAGATAATGATAAACATATTCAACATTTACAAAGCAGCATTTGTATTCATCTAATAGGCTAAACAATTTTTTATTTCTTAGACCCCCCACAAATATGGCTTGACATGCTGGAAAAGTGGAAATGCCCGTTTTGTGGCTCGATCTGTTTGTATATTTTTCACACGAGTTGCACTTCACGTAGCCGATACTGTCTCCTGCTGCAACTATTTATGAGAACCGGTTCCAAACATTAGATTTAGCAGGCTGACCTTTTTTTTTCTTTTAATTATGTAAATTCCCGACCTCAATTTCTCCCGCACCTCGTCTCCCATCTTCACTTTTATTTCTCCGCTTTTGTTGTCGTGGCTGGCGGCGGGAGCTGCTTGGCGCGCCGCTTTCGTGACGTGTCACGTGGCGCCAAAGGTTTGGGGAAATCACACAAGTTGCCATGGCATTCGTATTGTAACCTTATCAAAGAACCTAATAAAATATGAAAATATATATGCCCAAATAATATAGGCTGGAAATTGCACGCAACATACATGGATTTTTTTTTAATTTTGCTTTTAATAACCCGCCCCGCAAATAAAGTGACAATTTCTTTCCCGCCCCAACCTGACCCCCGGGTTACCCGCGAGATCCGCGGGTTATGAGACGACCCGCGCATCACTATGCAGAACTATATCCAACAACGAATAAAAAAAAAAAACACAATATGTTTTAATTATAATTTAAAGATTAGTATATAATATTGCAATAAGAAATGTGGGTTTATTATTTTATTGGAAACACTCTCAATTACAAAGAGGGATTTCATCATGAATAAACAGGTTCAGACAACTAAAGTGACACTTGAAATACATGCAAGAAATATAAAACTAAACATTCGTATTTATGCCCTCACTAACTGGTTGTAGCTTTTAAGCCAAACAGGAATCTATCCAATGTGTCTTGTATTTTGTTGAAAGAATGAATCACAGAAGCGAGTCTGAGCCTCTATTATTGTGCACACTTCAGCTCATCCTCCTGCACCACTGTAAACATCTACAACAGGAAAAAGAGAGAATAAAGTGTGTCAGACTCCATTCCCCAGAATGCATCTGTTAAACTACACCAAATGCACTGAATATGTGTGGGGGCTGCAACAGTACTGCCGGTCACTGAGACATATTACATATTGATAGACATGCATTCAAATAAGGTTATTTCTTATACTATTCGATATATAATACAGGAAGACAAGAGTATGTGTACATTGTAGAGTTATTGTAGCTTTGCTCACCATTGTTATTCTATAGTATTATGTCCTGCTGCTCCTTAACATGAGAACTGCAAAAAAACAAAACAAAAAAAAAACAATGATCATCACATCATTACTAACAAGTATTTCTCCTATTCTCAAAATCAAAAGTAGCTACCCACTGTAACGTAAATGGCATTGGAAAATAAAGTTGATATTTAAGTTAGTTACAAATTGATACTTTTGGCAATGCTGGGAATTTTAAGCTATATTTTGTGTAACTTTGCTATAGTGAGTAAGGTATAGGTAAACAGATGAAGATGGAGGAGGTTCCAACACAAGTTTATTATAAAATGCCCACAAGGTTAACAAATGGTAACAACACACAGTAAATGTGAACGTGACCAGACAGAATGAACGTGAGGGTACAGCTCCATGATGACTAAGACAAACTGTGACACAGACACTGTGGCTTGTGGTTTTCCAAAGTTACTAGCCACTCAGCATTTTCACTGACCACAATTTTGGGGATACCATGGGGAAAAATGGCCATATATATTTTTATTTCATAATTATATTTCAGTGATATGTATCGAAGAATCTATATTTGAAACAAAACTTAATTGCACTCAGTTAATTATTTCAAATGCTTTTTTAGAAGGCTAAAATTGAAAAATGTATATATATATACAAATTCAACCCTCCAAAGTGGCAAGTAGGAGTGAATGCGTTAAACGCCACTGATGAAATACACACGCATTTGGTGGGTGTTAATGTCAAGCCTTGGTGCGTCTTTAAAATTGGCATGAAACTTAGTGATACTCTTTTCTTCCATATTGTGAAATATATATTATTATGACGAGTTAAATGGCCTCTTGAACAAGAAAAAACGTAGGCTGGGAGTGTGCAATTGGTGGATATCATGTGAGTGACAGGTTATTGTCCCGCCCTCGCACTTGTAAACACGCCATCAGAGAAGAGAAGAGATGTCGATGCAGGAGGGAGGGGAAGTTACTTTGATTAAAGATTACACGTGAATAAGAAAGTAAATAAGGATATGCACGGATAAATCATTTGTATTAGAAACTGCAATATTCCACAATTGTGAATTGTCAATTTTGATTTTGATGGTGACTTTAAGAGGGTAAACGTTTATTGTTACATTAAAAAGATGGTATAAACTTGTTATTTTTCTTCGTAACTCTTACAGTTCCTAGGTTTTAGGTGTTGCTTGTACATTCAACAAACTAATCTTTCAGTGCTTGGGAACCAAACATGAGCTGTCAACTTGAGGTCTGTCCGGCAGTGTGTGGCAACTGTCAGAAGTCATTGGTGATGTGCTGTCTTCCGTTCTCTGCTTTCTGCCAGGCCACGGTTTCATTTTTAGCCCACACAACCGCTAACAGTCACTCTGGCCTCTTTGAGGTGAAGCTGCTACATTCTCACAGTTTGCAGGCTCCTCCATGTATGGGAGTCTCACAGCGGGGAACAGCCGCCAGCACACATCAGAGACTCGCTGATAGGGATGTTAGATGCAAAAAGTGTACAGATGTCTACAATAATGTTTCGTAGGTTTGTTTAACGTGGGTTCCCCCATCAATTTGTTGCATTTTGGTAATTTTGTATTTCTTTTTTACATGTAACATTAGATTTTGATATTTGCATGATGCAAATTAACCTAGTTTAAAACTAAATAAATAATTATAATAATACTTATTTAACTTTCGTTTAAACCTGATGCTGAATGTCTTTCAAAGATCAGAGTGGTGAAACAGCAAACCGTTCCTGGAGGCATAGTGTGCATTCAAAAGGATTTGCAGACCCTTTAAAAACCAAGTTACAACATAACAGACATACTTTTGATGCACATCAGCTTTTCAGAGATATTTGAGTTATCTTACAGAGTTTAACTGGATGTCCATGGAGGACAAAACAAGTAGTTGTTGTTTGAAGGATCAATGTTTTTCGCAATCTGACCATAATTACTACAATAATAATAATAATACAAATAATAATAGATTTTATTTTTATTTTACTTTATATTTTTATTTTTTACATACATTTTTTTCTGAGACTACTATACTATTATTAATTAATTAATGTATATTTAAAAATATACACACTGACATTTATATACACACAGACGCGTGCACACACACACACATGCTATATAAAAATAACATATATACACACATATATTATTAAAACAAAAACATTTATCTTAATTGAGATTAATCGTGACTATGTATTTCAATTTTTATTTACTGACCTGTGCACATCATCTTATTTCCTATCTTTTTCTTCTTGGATGGTCACCTCTGGTAAAAGAGAAAAGCAAACTGTCACCAACATATCTCTGTACCCATCCAGTACTCACACCCACATATTATACATGCTTTAAAACAGCTCAAATGAATCATAGTCGGCACAAAAAAAAATGATAAACACAGTAAACACACTCTCCCAGATAAACACAGTAAAGGATAAATGTAACTATAATCAGCTGAAAATGCAACTTGTGGCATATTAGCGTGTCAGGCACAGTGCAAACGATCCTGTACTTACGTTTGACCTCCAGCCTACAGGCAACTGTAGCCTCACCAAGGGAATTCTTGGCTCTGCAAGTGTAGACGCCACCATCAAAACTGGATGGTTTGCGGATTTCGAGCGAGCACACTCCCTGGTTGTTGATCTGCCTGTATTTGGGATCATCCCCTATGAGCATCTGATTCTTCAGCCACTCGATCTTAGGCTGCAGACAAAATACATGTCATTTCAACTGATGTAGTAACAACCCCGCAAACACACTTACGTTGTGGCAACGTCTGTGGCACGTTGCATTTCTACAATGGCAACGTTGCTGTCTACGTGCTTGCAACAATGTAACAAAGTAGAATTGTAAGATGAATTTAAAAGAATGATTCGAGCTTCAAGGCAGTGACGAGTACATATGTCGTCCAGTGGTTGTCCAGACACCCTAGGCACAATCTTTAGCAATGGCCCTGAACGGTGGTTCAATGTCAACACTGTGACAACGCTGTAACAACCTTCACCACACAACATAGTTATAGCAACATTTTGGCAACATTGTTAGAAGGTTGGGTACATTGTGCCAACGTTCTGTGTTTGCTTGGAACTAAAAAGTCATCCATTAAACTGGAACATTTCACACGTATGTTTAACACATACCGTTTAAACACTCTTGCAATTAAACAAAATCAATTTTAATAAGGTGTAATTGGATGACAAACTGAGAGGCATTTAATAACCCACAGTAATGCTGTGAACTGGCGTAACTGAAGCTATATAACCCAACTCCAGTGCTAATGCTTCCCTAACCTCATTAATTTTATCTCTCACACATAACTTAGAGGTGTCATGGTCCTTATATAAAAATGTCACACGTCTCAGTCCCTGAATTTCTGCCCACTCGTGGTTCATCAGCTGCACCGCATAGGTCAAATTTACAGAGGCATTTCAGCATTCTGTTAGCACGTACTATAGCATTATGATGCTAACTGATGTCCAACTGCTCCATGGGTAACTTTCCAGAAAAGAGAAACATGAGCTCTCTGGGATCTAATACCGTTGGTTCCACACACAAATTGTGTCCACAAGATGCTACATTTTTTCAGACATCAAGCTAGCACAGAATGGCTAATCCAAAGGTGTTTTAGGGAAGATTGAGATGAGGGCTTAATTAATGTACACTCCTTCATGAATTAAACATGCTAATGTTTAAATCCAGTGAAAACGTGTCTAAGTAAAAGCGCTTTGCAGGAAATAATGAAGGAGTTGCAGTAGCCAAGCTGAAGCTATAACTATGTTAGCTATGCTTTTTTGAGGACAATGGATGTCAAAAACAGATCTAGCAGATATGGCAATGCACAACCGTTCGTATCAGGGATCTTGCTAATCGAACATCTGATTATTCTGTGCTGATCTTATATTTTCACAAACATGTAGCATGTGTTCTTCAAAGACTATGCTGTTTAGTCAACTTGCTGACTTTCTCAAACTGGCAGTGTTAAGGGCTCAATGACATAAGACTGTTCAAGATTAATTAATACATCTGGATAATGAACATCATTCCTTTGCATTATGAAAACAATTTTAAATGGGAGGAATAATCTAACATAACAATCCTTTTGAGGAAGCAATTACCATGCAGCTCCACTGGGCCAAATAGTTCAGAGCAAGTTGAGGAAGTGCATTTTCAGTACATAATCTTTCTTTCTCCAATGTTTGGTTATTGTACATTTTCACATTGTCACCAACTCTTGTGTCCGAGACGTATCCTGATTTTGTAGCACCAAAGTGAAAGAAGTAAGTTTAGCCGTGTCAACTGTTCCGGATAAACATGATGGATAGGCACTGTTTCATAACGATGGTGGAAAATAATTGTACATCATGATGTAGTGGCGTTGGCGGTTTTAGGTTTCCAACTTCATCCAAAAACCTCGAGACACCCTGGAACTGGTTTGGTGCCAAATAGAAATTGAGCCAGATCATGAAAATCTGGAGCAAGGGTTTTTGAATGTCACAGTCTTTATTTAAAATTCACTAATCCCTGACCCTGACTATGTGACATTCTCTCTCCTTCTGACAATGAGAAACTTGTTCATGCATTTGTGACATCTAGACTAGTCCCAAGCTATGGAACTCTCTTCCTGACAACCTGAGCAATTGACTTTCTGCACTTTTAAAATGTCTCTCAAAACACGTTTCACGATCACTAGGGTATTTACTTTTTGTTTCTCTCTTCTGTAAAGCACTTTGTGAACACTGATTTTAAAAAGTGGTACTGTATATAAATAAAGCTTTACTCAATAAAGTAAACTCTGGAACAGAGTGTATTGTTTGGAGCATGTTGAAAATACTAAACCCATTCTATTGAGGAAGCCATAACTGTGTTCTTGAACATGTTATGTTCTATCATGGCTTTGAAGGTTTTAAATGTCTAAATCCAACATTCCCAAGAGACCCTGGACATCTATGGAACTTTGTTAGCACAAAACAGACAGCAGGCATCACTGCAAGCTTTAATGAACACGAATTTTGAAGTGTCCTAGAAGACTACCTCATCAGGATTTTCATTCAGCCCAGTTTTTGCATCCATCTCAGCTGTTCTCGAAACTTGATTCTATGTCCCCCTCCTTGGGAATGACAAGCTAACATAGTCCCCACATGACTGTTTACCAGCTGGCTTTAGTGGTCTGCAGGAATGACCAACATCACTGTGCTTTTTGTGCCTTATGACTACAGCTATGGGTATAATTAAGCTATTTATTGAGATTGAACCCAAGGACGTTTGGATATGTTGATACCATCGTTGGATAATTAACAACTGTTGTTTGAATTACAACGATACACTTTCAGAAGTATATTTGTAGCGACTCATCAGCTAATTCCTGGCTCCAAACATTTAGCTACTGTTTGGTACATTGTCCACAATATAAAATGTAAAAGGAGAGCATGAAGGACTATACCAAATCAGCAGAAGAGAGGTCATCCATACCTTTGGACTGCCTCGGACTGCACACAGTAGTTTAGTGTTGTAGCCCACAGTGGCAGCTCTGTCGTTGAGGAGAGCTGTGAACTTGGGAGCCTCACTGAAATCGTGCTCCTTGTACTCTGGTGGTTTGTAGACAATACCTACAGGACAGGGGACAACAACCTCAGCCGGGACTGACAGTTGTCAGGAGGGTATAGCTGTTACATGACATTAGGATGTGCAAAGCTACAGGTTTTAAAATCAATTAGTTGGTGGGTTCCTAGTCAGGTTCCAATCGGACACGTTCCATAGAAGGGGTGCAATCCAAGTTGCAACAGCAAAAGATGTCCGTCTGAATGTTTATGGCTGTAGCACCTATGAATTTAAGACATGGGTGACCAATCCTGCTCCTGGAGGGCCAACACCGGGTTGGAAGTTTCTAGTGATCCTTAAGACCTTGGCTGTATCCAAAATCATTCCTCTACCCTCATTGACTATTCGCTACATTACACCACTGATATAGTCCATTTGAATGAGTGAATGAAATTGAGGGAGAAAATTCGGAAACTGAGAGCAGGACACTGGAATTCATTCGCTGTAATTCTCAGAGTATGTGCATTCTTTAGCAGCTAGCTTTTAATTGTACATTGGTTGAATACTCATAGTAGAGGTGCATTGTGGGATTGAATGAGTTAACTTGATAATGTCCATTATGGTTTCGGACATCATTACAAATGGTAGTTCCTTCTAATAGTGCACTTTATGGTAATACCTTATTTTGAAAGTCCAATTTAGACATTCTATTGACTATAAGTAACTTTGCAACTTCATAACAACAACCAGTCATTGGAGTATTAGTAGACATTCTGCTTATATGTATATGTATATCTGCTGATATGTTATTCTATTGTATTATATTTGATGGTCCCCCAACAGACATTCAACTGCCTATAAGTAACTTTGCAAGTATACTGTGATTCAACTTATTCTACTAACCCTAACCTAACAGTCTGCATATTCTAATGAGAGTTAGTTGACATTACTTTAGACATTAGTTTGTAGTTAGTAGAATGTCTAAAGTGGACAATTTAAAATAAAGTGGAACCCTCTACATAAGGGTGGAGGGGATAATTTTGGACACTCTTTGATAGCTGGTACATGTGTATTTAATTTGGGCTGGAGCTAAACTCTGATGGAAGGTGGCCCCCCAGGAGCAGGACTGGCCCCCCTTTGATTTAAGGCAATGGTCTCTAACTCAGCTCTTGGTGGGCCACTGTCCTGAAGAGTTTAGCTCCAGCCAGCTCTCTACTCACCTACCTGGAAGTTTATAGGGCAAAATTGTCCCATATACCCTTAAATAGGCCATTATTTTAGGGGACAGCCATTTGTATTGGTGTCTGAAACTATAGTGAACGGGTGCACTCATTCAATCTCATAATGCACCACAATAACAAGTGTACAATTGATGTAGGCTCAACGGCTAAAGAATACCCAAAGTGTACTGTGAAAGTCGTGTCAAATGAATTACCGCGTCTGACAAGATGGCGAATCATCATTCCATCCATTATCCAAACCGCTGGTCCAATGTGGCTACAGCATAATATAAAAAATGCATACATTTATTTTTAATTGATTATTATATTTGTTTAATTGAGGTTTATAAATGCTAGTTTTCCATTGCAGACTTCCAGATAATATTTTTTCATTACAGCTGGAGCTGCCAGTTTGCTAAGTTTCAAAATGATTATTCAACAGCAAGTACAAAATATGTAAAAGCGGCTACCTTTGGCTCACTCAGTGTCCGAATTCACTCACTTGTTTTCATTCACTCCTTCAAGTGGACTATATTAGTGGAGTAATGTAGGGAAGAGTGAAGAGGGTATATAGGGGGTGATTTTGAACACAGTTTAGCAATCCTGAAAACCTTGATTAGATCAGATGAGTTTAATTAGGGTTGGAGCTAATCTGCAGGTTAGAAACCACTGATTTAAGGGGAAAAGAGGTTGATTGCCCGATGAGTATGCTAACTGTATAACAGCGAAGGCATTGCAAGCTGCTAGCATGGTAATTAAAGCTCTACACATATCAAAAATATATCATCATCATTGTTTTCATAAACATCAAAATGAAAAAAAAGAGAAATTTAGGTAAATTATTTGACCTCACTAATCAGCTAGAAGTTCCCTGGGTGACAAGTTGAAAAGTTGAACATTGTGACACCTCGTTAAGTGTTATATTCATATATATTATATCATTTATATGCAACAAAGATAGAATGTGCTAACCTAAAAGCCTTGTTCTTGCAAAAAGATTTTGGCTCAGGGCAGAAGGTTACAACAGGCTGGAGGTTAAGAAACGTCACCAGGTCAGTGTCAGCTACTTCAGGATGTAACAGCTATACTTATGTATACTTATGTAACTTACTTATGTTGCTAAATTATTTTCAGTTTTGCAGCACTCCAGCGTAATCCATTTTATTATGCAGACCCCATGTACGATAACTGTCGCACTCAAGGCAGAGCCAAGTCTTATCTCCACACAATGAGAACACTTAGTACTGTATGTGCTGTCAATGTTTGCTGCCAACAAAAACTCACATTTTTTTACAGTTAATTTAGGAAGTTATTAATATCAATTATATCAATAAGTTAGTTTATTTGTAAGCTGTTTGCATCTTGCCATATAATAACGAATGTGAGATTGTGTGCAATTAATGACCCTCTTTTGTAATATTTTTGACTTTTTTTTCTTGATTATTTGACGGAAATAAATGTAAAAAAAACAGCTTTTATTTTAAATATTCATATTTTGTAACATTATAAAAGTCTTGACTGTCACTTTTTATCAATTTAATGAATCTTTGCTAAATGCAAGTATTAATACTATACATTTAAAACATAAATCTTACTGACCTCAAACTTTTGAAAATGTGCCAATTTGCTATGTTGCATGACAACCAAAAACAGCCTGCAGTTATGATAGTGAATTGAATTACTTAGTGGAAGAATTGTTTATTGTGATTGTTGTATTTATTTCTGTCATGGCAACTCTCCATGTGTGTGGCATAGTAATGGATATGACAGTGTTGATATATTGGTCTTGAATATGTGTGTATTTTATTCTTCTGCTGCCAGCAATAAGCCACTCAAGGCCATAGATTAGTAAATTTACCCCATGTAAGGGATTAATTATTGTTTTCATTTACTTTTCTTCAGAAAACAAGTTAACTTTACCTAATGGGAGAAGTTTGAAGTGCCATAAAACAATAACGTTGTGACCTCACCTGTTTTCTGAATATGAGCAGCATCTTTTGTTACAGCAGCAGTCTCACTCTTTCCAACCTTGTTTTCGGCAAAAACTCTGAAGGTGTATACATTTCCCATCACAAGATCAGTGATAGTGGCGTTCAGCCTGTGGAAGTGCTCGAGAACCGTGAACCAATCCTGCCAAAACAGAAGAACTCTTAGTATGACAGGACATTATAGACTATCACTAAACTGTAGCCTGGTTAAAGCCAGACCATTCTCAGTTGTAACTGAGTTATGGTCTGGCAAAGCATCATAGACGAATCATTTCCAGAGGGGCGTCACCAACGGACGTCGCGGATAGACCTAAAACCAATCAGAGCGATGAAGGAGATGACATATGCAGAGCGGCGGAGAAACATCTCCGAGTGTTGTTCTTTGCTCGGTTTTTAATAAAAAGGAAACGTTCAAATCGCTTAAAACAGACGCGATAGCTGATTCGAACGAGGGATGTTCGACGGCGGCATCCATCTTTGTAATGTAGGCTACAAAATCTGCTTCAAAATCCCAGCGCTGTCGTCATCTAAAGCCCGCCCCAACGTTTCTGATTTGTGCCGCGATTTCGACGGATTGGAAATGGGCTTGAATGAGCTCTTTGCCAGACTAACTTTCAGAGCAAATCTAAATTTGCCGGAAGTTGTCTGGGTTTTCCCAGGCTAACTAAATTGTGCACAAGCAAGGGAAATATTTCCCTGTGGGTTCCATCCGATAAATAAATCGTAAACAAAGTGATTTGCAATTACAGTGTTAAATATCCAACCCGATCACACTAAATGCGTCTTTATAGCACGCATGTGTATTGTCGTGTAATTTATACGCTAAAGTGAGTTTTTACGTGCATATGATACGCATTGGTTGGTTAGGGTAGGTTTAGGTGTGGGGTGGGGTGCGTGTGTATTATACGTTTGGGTAGAATTAGTGGTGTGGGGTGCGTGTGTATTACACGTAAATGAACTGCGTATCAAATGCACGCTAAAAACTGCGTCTCATATGCACGTAAAAACTCATTTTCGCGTATAAATTACACGACAATACACGATGCGTGTTATAGAGACGCATTTACGTGAGAACAGGCTGAAATATCTTTGGCTTTGGCAAAAGTGCTTTTAGATAAAGTGTTTTTGTACTGTACAGTTTGTTCTCTAGATATCTTGTATTCACATCAAGCTAGCTGTTTAGTATCATGAATCGCATCATGACAGTCAGAGTTATGAGATGTCATTATGGAGCGCTCTCTCTCTATCTGTCAGCACTTTACACATTCCCAACCGGATGATCTCCCGCCAAGAAGTCATTTGACCCATGCCTCGAACACCCAGATACAAGCTTATAGATAGACGCGTCATGTCCATATACAGAGTCTCAAGACTCTTCGTTTAGATTTACAGACTTGACAGGAGGCTAAATTAAGCCTGATGACATACATCCCACTTTAAAAACAAACAAAACAACAAAAAAAGATGTTTTGAGGAGGATTCACTGCTTGCTGTTAGTTTTCACTGTGGTAAGTGGATGTGGTTTAGGCTATCAGATCATGCTCACAATACAGATTTTTTTAAATATTGACTGTCACCTTCAGAAGGTCAAACTCAATATTACGGTATATATGAGCTGATTTTGGTGGCTTTGTATGGATTTTTCTGATTTGTACTTTCTATGCCTTTTCTATGCATCCCGGATATCAAAATAAATAAATGTATTAATTCAATAGTTTTTAATAAGGAGAAACTCACACAGTAACTGGGTTTCAAATAAAATGTGTAATACAGTTAAATAGTACGGTGTTAAAGTCTTTTGCCCTCACGCTAAGTTCTTGATCGAGTAGATTCCTATTGAAATGACTTAAACTTGTCAAACAATGGTAAACGTGGCTGCATCTTTAGCTTAGGGAAATATATTAGTTAGTGGAATAACTATATAAAATATATAAATATTTAATATATATATAAATATATACAATTTTATTTTTTATTTTATTTTAGGGTTTCACACAAAATGTGGGGCCATAGGCGAAGTGTGTGTAAGGCTGTGCCACGGACTCAAGACTATTTTATCACTCAAACTACTGACTAATGCTTCTTCTGATTGCTTTTAGAGGGAAAAGCTGCCTGTTACAGCTGGTCGATGATCAGTACATTAGCACATTGGAGAAACAGATTAGATGATGGCGCTCTTGAGAGCGTCAAAGGTTTCTATTTACAGTGTTTTGCAGTGTTGAGCAAAGTAGCCAATCACAAACATATCTGTTGATTTCTTGAAGCAATGGCTAATCAGACGTGTTTAAATAAGAATCCACTTAACACTCAAAACGCATGAGTTTTTGTCCAGTGCGGAGTTCCGCATTCTCACAAACCCTCTCTTTATAAGTTAACTTAACAAACAAAGTGTATACATTATGTAGGCTAAATCAGGGATTCATTGTGCAGTCAGCTTAATTGATTAGTGGAGCTTTGTGAGATCTCAATGAATTGAGATGTGTGACAGCTTTGTAGTGATTATAAAAGGAACACTCTTTGCATGCTTTCTTGGCGGTGTAAACCATTCAGAATTCGAAGAAAACGTTTTGCTGACTTAGGTAAAGCAATGGATATTTATTATTCGAACTGCCATGTCAAATCACGCTTACTTTCTGTTCTAATTATAGTAGGCTAGTTTGTGAACATAGCCACTTTAATTAGAAATCATTTATCAAGAGCGTTTATGCTGGGATGTGTAGGTTGTTGATAAGCTACATGACATGTAACTGTTTCATGACACTCTACTTTGAATGTGTTTTTAAGGAGGAAGCGCATCTAAATGACCTCTGATGTGGGACAGCCCAGATCTGCAGGACTGCAGACATCTCATGTGATTAAAACTAGCTACATTTCATTTAACTTCATGTTATGTTCGATAACATAGAGTTTATTAAAGTGCAATTTTTCTTACCCCAAATAACATTGTTCCTTAGATAAATAGAGAAGTACTGTAGTTCATTTTCTGAGAGCGGAACTGAAAGGACGATGTGCTGGCACATTGTTCTATTAATTACTCTATTAATGTGCCAATAATGAGTTACCTACTCCAGTTTTCTTGTCAGCCTTCTGAATGGTGTATCCAGTGATCTCAGTGTTGCCGTTGTCTTTGGGAGAGGTCCATTCCAAAGCTGCATTGAAGCCCCAAGAGTCGACTAGCTTGACAGATGTAGGAGGACCGGGCAGATCTACATACAACCATTAAAAATGATTTAGCCTCCTTAGTGTATCATTTTACACTGCGAGGTCTTACTCAGTAAACAGAGGTGTCAAGGAATGGACTAAGAATGAAAATGCAAGGTGGACAGAAATAGCCAAGGTCCAAGATGAGCTCTAGATCATAGCATGTCTCACCGACTATCTGAATTATGAGGGTAGCCTTGTCCTCGAAGCTGTCGATCTTCACGGTCATCTCATATTTGCCAGAGTCGTCTCGCTCAGCCTTGCGGATAAACAGGATGCTATCCTTGTCGCTGTTGCGGATATTTATCTTCTTCGTATCCAAAGGCTGGCCATCCTTGGTCCAAGATATCACAGGTTTTGGTTTGCCCTACAAAACGGAGAATTATCGAACATATTAGAGCATACAATAAGCACGGCTCTGTTTGACGTATATACATATAAAACTCTGAACTTACACAGAATGGGATAACCAGATTGATCTGTTCGCCAACATGCTTGACGTGTCTTGACCTCAGGGCACGGGGCATGCGGATCTTGGGTCGATCTGAAAAACAAAACAAAACACAAGAGCAAATTTAGATGTATTTATTATTTATTTGGGGGTCTTTTGAGATCATATTTAGATTAAAACAGTCTTATGGACAGTTTTTGTTGGCTTGTATTTTAAATAAAATTATCAAAACAAAATCAATTAAATTAAATTGGTCTTATTTTGAAATGCATAAAGTGTTAAATTACACAAACTGACTTTCCTAAATTTGAAAATGGCAATAGATCTATACAGTATGTTATCAAACATATTTAATGCTTACACAATTATTTAAATGGGTTAATGATTAAGTTCATTTCGACAGGTTTATTCTTGCTATACTGTATATTGGAGAGAGTACATGGCACCGTGTCTTAGGTCACTGGAATGCATCCAGAAATAGATCTATGAGGAATTCCTGACCGTCTGCAGGTCAACAGCCTATATATTACAGGCCAGTCTCATCCTCATTACTAGTTGCTCTGTTTCTACACCACATTTCGTTAATGTGAAGGGATGATGTTCAAAAGAAACAAAACAAGAAAATGTCAACTAAATTTATAATTGAAACAAGGATGTCTGTTGGTGAAACTTTTGACTTTCTCCATCTATACCAGTGGTTCCCAAACCCAACATCCATCTGCGTAGTGTGTACCCCCTCTCTTCCCCTTAGACTGCAGTCACATTTCCATTAAGGGACAACATTTCCCCCCTTAAATTGATTTTCAAGTGCATTTTCTAACTCTTAACTATTAAAGGACAAACTGCGTCTAGATGTATTTACACACTGTTTAATGCTGCTCAGCGGAGGCTTGAATGCAATTATGGCATAAATAATGTTATAAGAATGTTTAAAATAAAAACTGTTCAATAGAAAAATATATGGTGGTGGTAAAAATGAAGTGATACTTTTACATATTAAACTAAAACCACCAGTAGGTGGCGGTAAGTTATTGTCTTACTGAGTGAGTCAGGATGAGTGAGGGTGCTTCTCATGTCCTAATTGTGCATCCACACTTCCTTTCCTCACCTCCTTTCCTTGTGTCTTAGCTCCACCCCCTTAGGATGCGAGAAAAGGATACGGTCTGGAAGCCTCCTCACTCCTCGTTCCTCGCTGTGCAATTAGAGAATTGAGATGTCCTTCAAGATGGCTGAGGACGGTTTCTGGGTCACGGGTTGGAGGACGGAGGACGGAGGACGGAGGACGGAGGACGGAGGACGGAGGACGGAGGACGGAGGACGCATCAACTTGAGTATTGAGAAGCACCCTTGCCTTGTTACTGAATGAATGAATGAATGCCTCAATGGGTGCTTCTCAATACTCAAATTGATGCTTCCTCGTTTCCTCGCTCATCTGTCCTCAAACCCATTACCCAGAAATCAATCAAAGTTAGCCATCTTGAAGGGAATCTCAATTCTCTAATTGCACCGCGAGGAGGCAGGGAACAAGGAGCGAGGAAGTATAAATATCAACATTAAAAACAAGAACTCACACTTGTCTCTGTCTATATTTGTTCTTCATGGTAGTAAGTGCTAAAACCCCACTTTTACAAAGGTAGATTGTCGAAAACAGCACTAATGTACTCTGCACACAACCTATCACACAGCTCATGTGGATGCAGTCAGTTTTGGCCACAAAAGATGAGGTGATTTGATTGGACGCCATGTATTCAACCTTTTACGGCACGAAATTTTTCTGTTTTTACCCGCATTTTGGTTGTTCAATACATGCTTCGTTTTAATGTTATTTTAAGGTGGGGTAAAATTAAATGAACCCCAAAACCTTCAAAAACATTTTGTTCAAGTATCCCCTCTGTCACCTCACATACTCCAGTTTGGGAACCACTGCTCTAGACAACAATGTGGCACCCAGGAACTTTGAACTCTCTGATCTAAATCTCTATTAGCTGTCCTCTCCGAGCACATCTGTTACCATTAGGGTACAGCCTCCCAAATCTCTCCCACCAGACCTCTAATCCTTACTTCCCAGGACTCCAAAGTACAATCATTATTACAGGAAGCAATTGACACCTGTGGAGCGACACGCATTGCTGAGCTGACATGCAGACAAAATGCTTGATTTGGGTGGCACTGGGGGACGGCACAGTTGGCTTTGAAGGTTCGCATTCAGCTCACCTCCGGCTTACGTTACCATACCTGACCTAATTTCTCAAATGCCTGTGCTTGTACATGTGGTTGTAAACCTAATCCAGCTTCTTCGATCCCTTTTTGCAGTCCATGTTCGGATATGTAATCCTGTGTGATGTCTTGAATGGCTGCCACACACCACAACATTCACCTGCTAAACCCAAATGGATGAACAGATCGTTCCTGTTTGGTTCTCCAAGCCAACATGCCTCCATATCTCTTTTTGGTCAGGATGGTTTGACCTATTAACAACATGAGTTGATTTCAGAATCTTATGTGGGTATTTAATTGCTTGGTTAAAATGGTCCTAGCATTACGGCGATGTACATTACAAAACAAATAACAGTTCAAAACACAACGGCCACTAGCTGGCCATGTCAACCTGGAAAGCCAGATGTGTAAAACTCTTACTGCAACCCCAGGCCCTGAACATTTGTCTCAGTTGTCCTCTCTTATCAGCGATCCTGGCTATTTCTGATGTCTGATTCGAAATAATTGATATCTAATTGTCTGGGCAATTCCACATTTCATAAATAAAAGTAACAAATAAAATAAAAAACCTGTTCAATATTAAAGTTTTTTCTTACTGTGTACAGGGTTGCCCGGTCTGTGCAACCAAACTAGCCCAATGGCCATTTAAAAAATAGCCCCAAAATATCCAAATGCAGTGTTCACTACGGAATTTGAAGGGAGGTTGTCCAAAATTTTACATTCCGGGGGGTTGGAAACCAACGAGCAGGAAAAAAATTCAACACTAAAAAGTAGCCCAATTCCACAGGAAAACCACAGACTTGGCAACACTGACATTGAGTCTTTAGAAAATCCTGTCAGTATTTTTTTAACCCCAAAAGAGGTTTTGCACTGACGCAGACTGTTCGTAAATCAGGCCCAATGATTCAAGGTCAAGCTCCACCAATGAAAGTGGTCAAGTGCAAGGGCAAAGAATCAAGCCCTGAATATAAACACTGCACCAGCAATGAAAGCAGTTCATACAATCCTTTAGCTAGATAAAAATTCTTATAAATATACACCATTATGCAAGTACTGCACTCAATTTAGGAGGATAGTATACCGTATGTGTTTAGCTCAGATTGCACTGACAGCCCTAGGTCTTTATGTTTGTAATTTAAATGCTAATGAAAGCTCTTGTCGGCGCAAGCCAATGGGATTTATATACCCACAGCTGTTGAATCCATTGAGGGCAAGAGAGGTAGCTAAAAGCTGAGGCAGTGCACTTACGCCAGCTCTTCTCACTGTGGGGAAACACATACTGTCATCTGAGCTTCGGCAGTAAGCCACATGAGCCAGGGCTCAGAGAATACACTGAAAAAGTATAGCACTATGAAGTAATTAGTGTTTGAAGTAATCAGACTCTGTGAAGTAACCAGAGATGATTCGTCCCTTTCATCTGTCCCCTACACATGTGGGTCTTTTCAGCGATGCATAGACACTCACCCATAATCTCACGGACAGGGACGGGCTGTGGCAGGTTGACGGGCTCGCTACGGCCTCCGGCATTCATGGCCACGACACGGATGTTAAGTAGGTCTCCGGTTGTCAGGCCGCTGATGACAAACCGATTGGACGTGGTGAGTTCGGTATTGGCAGCCACCCATTCAGAAGCTGTAGAGTGTAAAAATGGATAGATGATGTATAACTTCATAAAGTTTCACAAAAAAACGTTAAATAATTTATTAAATACTTCAGCTTAATATAAAATTAGGGTAGATTTAACGGCAGTTTGACATGAAAAACTTTTGGAAAGTTCGCATGATATTCCATGTACAACGAAAAGAATATTTTTAAAAGTACAATCATAAAAGTTTTAGCATTGTAATTAATTTAAAATTCATTTAAGAATTGGTCGCACCTAGGGATGTAACGATTCACTCATCTCACGATGCGATACGATTCACGATACTGGTTTCACGATACGATTTTCTCACGATTTTTTAAACAAAAGTGTCCCTTTTATTATTTCTCAGACAAAATGCTGCACATTTCTTTTTAATTTAAAATATATTTGTCAAATAATAAAACTACATTAAAAAAATTCCCTTCAAGGTTGTTTCAACTCAGTCTTTCTGTCTGTTTAGTCAAGAGGCTGGACACTGGTACCTTTGCACAAAATTAGTACCAGATTGACAGGGGTTTTACATTGTAATGAAAGGCAAGATTCTAATTTTGTTATAATGTTTATCATTACACTAGTAAGAGTAAAAAAAAACACATTTAGAGAAAGAGATACACAGTAAAATAAATACAACACCTGGTTGCCACGGAAACACCTTGTGATCTCCGTGGCTCTCGTATTAATGACTTTTACATGAAAACGGAGGTGACTGGTGCTTCTCACGGTGGTGATTATTATTAGTCTACGGAAAGTCAAAATGCCGCCACACCTCCGATTTGAATGAGTCAACGTCAACATCTACATCTACGCTTGCCGTCGCCATGTGTTTGACGGCGCGTGCACACCAGTGTTTGACGGCACGTGCACACCAGTCTATGGCACACACTGGTGCGGCGCGAACGGAGCAAACCGATCGTTTTCAGTACATTCCTATGGAAGTTGAGTTTGGCTCACGCAAGCTCAAGTTCCATGAATGAAGTGAAAACACTCGCTAGCTTCGCGCCAGTGTGTGCTCGCTGCTATTGTGCCTGTAAAGCGAGGTTCTCAACGCGCCCTGCTGTTTAAATCGTGTATCGCGATTTGTTTAACATTTCAACCGACTTGAATCGTCATACATTTTTATCGATTTTCAACGGTTGCGAGTGAATCGTTACACCCCTAGTCGCACCACATGACCATGTAAAATCAACTTGTGAAGAGAAGAAGGTGATTAAATATCAAACAATACATTCTCAAAAGTTTGAGAATGAAACATGTAGATGCGTCAACTACCCAGTTAAAGAAGAAATATGAATTTCCAAACACACTAGCAGTGATGTCAGTATAGATCCACAAATCTAAATGTGGGATGTGCAGATACGGTGACAGTTGGTTGAAAGCATCCCTTCCTAATAGGGAGACTTACAGGGGCGAGCTATAAATCAGTCTGTGGTGACATTTTAAAGACAGGTGCTATAGCAGACTGTCATAGAACTCACTTTTCTCGTGACATCTGATAGTTCTACATGTTTCAATTTCAAGATGAACGCATGATGATTGAAACACTATCCCTAATCTAAAGAGCTTATCAGCAATACTGAGAGGATATACACACATCCTTCCTTGCAGTATTCTACAATATATCCATCCAGTCCAGAGCCAATGTTCTCGGGGGATCTCCACTTAAGAGTGACTGAGGTATCATTGACATCATCCACGCTGAGGTTCTGAGGGGCACTGGAGGGCACTGCACATTCATAAGAGACATAAAAAACAATCAATTCAATGTAGAAAAACACATGAACTTTTATAGAGATGGATGGATGGATTAGGTGGATGGATTTGATGGATAAATAGGTGGATGGTTGAATTTGGTAGATTAACTGATTGAATGGATGGAAGGATGGATTAGGTGGATGGATTTGATGGATAAATGGGTGGATGGTTGAATTTGGTAGATTAACTGATTGAATGGACGGAAGGATGGATGGATTTGGTAGATGGATTAGGTGGATTTATGGATTGGGTGGATGGATTTATTGGGTGGATTTATGGATTGGGAGGATGGTTTGGATGAATAAATGGGCAGATGGATTGGATTGATTAGCTGGATGGATGTGATTGATTGTATATGTGGATGAATGGATAGATTGATTGGGTGAGTGGATGGGTCCATTGGATAAAGAGATGGATGGATTGCGTGGATGGATGGGGTCCATTGGAAAGATGGATGGATGGATTGGGTGGGTGGATGGAAGGATGGATGGGGTCCATTGGATTTATGGATAGATGGATGGATGGGGTCCATTTGATAGATGGACGGATGGATTGGATGGGTGGATGGAAGGATGGATGGGGTCCATTGGATTTATGGATAGATGGATGGATGGGGTCCATTTGATAGATGGACGGATGGATTGGATGGGTGGATGGAAGGATTGATGGGGTCTAATGGATTTATGGAAAGATGGATGGATGGGGTCCATTGGATAGATGGATAGATAGATGGATGGGGTCCATTGGATAGATGGATAGATAGATGGATGGATTGGGTGAATGGATGGATTATGTGTATTGATGGATGGATTGGGTGGATGGATGGATTCGGTGAATGGATAGATTAGTTGTATTGATGGATGGAGGGATTGGGTAGTTGGATGGATTACCTGCTGGAGGAGGTGGTGTTGGTGGTTTAGGTGGCTCTTCTACAGGTGCAGCTTCAGCAGGAGCCGCTGATGATCAACAATACAGGATTATTCAGATTCAGAGTTATATTTATTCAAATGCGTCATTGTACTGCCTATATGTCGATAAAATCATAACACAAAACATTTGAGACTGAATGCGACTGAGAATGAACTGTAGTCTTATGAATTGTCATTTTCTAAAGGGTGCAAGTCAAATTACAGTGTCAGGGTCCAAACTGAAATCGAACCATTAAAAAGGATAACAAAAGCACAATTATTTACCCTCAGCTGGAGCATTAGTGGAAGGAGCAGCTTCATCAGCAGGGCCTAATAGCAAATCATTAGACTTCCATTAGAGCAGTGCTACTCAGGAGAGATAACTAGATACGGTTTTGAATAAACAGTCTTTTTTTTAGTAATGGTAGTTTAGCGTCATGGAGCAACAGTTGCAGGAATAGCACCTTCTTCTGCAACAGAAACTTCAGCAGATAAATAGACTTATATATGCCCTCATGCAGCAGTCACAGCAACTGATGTTTAAGAAAATGCAGGTGAAAAGTCATGCCATATCAGCATGTAGTGAGACAGACTCTTCCACCACAAGCTAATCTTGATTTGACCACACACATTATGATTAGTAGTTTTTGCACTCAGCACAGCAGGCCAGTTTACTGAAGACGTAACAACAGGTGAGGGGAACCCGTTTTGACCCTAATATGCGGGTTAACGCCACTTAAAATTTGAAAACTGAAAATGAAACATGATTTGAACATTGAGATGCTTATATAATGCTATTTATAATGCAAAAGCGAAGTGAATTTGACAGGGCAGTATTAATCAGCAGTGTTTTTGTTATAGCATTACCCTATACGCTATGTCCCATCTTAAGGGGCAGGAGTCTAACCCTGAGCAGCAGGGGGTCGAGTCTAGCGTTACATGTTAAATAAATGTTAGAATATATTAGGTACACGTTAGTGGATAGGTAGTCATAAATTAGAACGCTTCTGTAAGACAAAGTCCAATGATCGACATGTGCTACAGTACATGTTTATAAGGGACCTCTAGGCTTGGACACATACCAGGGACATTTCTAAATCATGTACATAATAATTAGAATATTTCGTTTTATGACAGTTCGGTCTTTCGGTAGCTCAGGTTGGATTCTCTTAAAATACATTATCTTTTTAAATCTCCTGCATGAACATTGGAAGTTTAAGTTTCTATTCTGTAAAAGTCATGATTGTAAAGTCAACACCCAAGACAGAAGTCATCGTCCAGCAGTTTGTGGATGTTCACAATGACAATTCCCTTTTCCGAAATCAATAAAACAGTTGAACAAGGGGACATATTTGAATCATTCTAACCTTGCCAAAACATCAGAGTTTTACTACAGTAACTTTAGTAACTTGGTATTAGCCGCCACTAGATAAATAAATAACGGCAAAATGGATACATATTTATTTTATTCAATTATATTATGAATTTATATTTATTATCATTTTACAGTAGCAGCAATAACTGTAGGCCAACAATGATGTTATAGAAAATTATTAAATTTAGTGAAGAACATCGTCAGGCTAGTGCATGTTGTTCAGTAGGGGGCGTGAGTGAGTCCTCGAAAGTACAGATGATGCATTCATTCTTTCATTGCAAGACAGCTGACAGACGTCTATGAACACAGCAGGCAATTATAAACATGACTTAACGTGAGTATCAATTTTACAGTATGACTACTATGTTGTTAGTTGTCATACTATGACCTCATTCTATGTTGCTATGTTGTTCTATATTACTAAAATAATCTGAAGAATTTGTCTTTTAAATGAGATGTCTTTATTACGTTTATTACACTTATAAGTTGAGTACCTTCAGGAGCAGGTGCCTCTGCAGCGGGGGCAGGTTCGGCTACTGCCTCTTCAGCTGGAGCTTCTACCGGGACAGTCTCGGGCACAGGAGGCGCCTCAGCCGGGACAGTCTCGGGCACAGGCTCTGCCGGCTTCTCCTCTTTTGCAGCAGCCTTCTTGGCTGACTTCTTTATAGGTGCTGGTTTGGCTGGCATGATGCTTGGGACAAACTCAACAGGACTGCCGGTCTTTGAAATGGCAACGTCTTTGGGGACGTTCAATTTATACCACCTCTGAGTATGAACCTTCGGGACTCCTCCTCTTCTTTAAATAGCCTCCAGTACACAGTTAAATCTGTTCTTATCAACTCAGGAATAACCCTAAACTGGTCTCACCTCATTAAAGTTATTCATAGTAATTGGTTGACTCAGTATCATGTAGCTTTCGTGCCTAGAGTCCAATTATTTCTCACTCTTGTTTTACTTGACCATTCTCATTTTTAATATTTAATGTCTTGAATTTAATCCTACGGTTTGACATTTGGCGCCCTCGCTTGTCTAAAAGTGTAACTGCAACGTGGGGTCCATACAGCAGTTACAAAATTAAGATGGTAGAGGGAGACAAACCTCAACAAGCAGAATACAAATCTTTGACTTGAAAAGTTGTGGGTAATACTTTTTAGACTATACTGTTCCTTCATTAATGAAAAACTACACAGGAACAAACGAGTAACGCACTATTAACATTCTGATTAGCACATTAGTGAGTGATAGCGCGCAGTTGAACGTGGTAGTTCATTATTAGCTAAATCAATAACTACTATTTTTTTCATACCTCCCAGAGAACTACTACTTTCATAATTAACATGAATAATGCATAATTTATAATAAAAGGTAATGGTAACCTACTAGTAACTCAAGTGTTTCTACATCCTTCTAAAGGAACTACTAATTATTTGGATCAGTATAGTGATAACTACCTAATATTGACTGAAGTCATTGTAAGCTTTTGAGATGTTTTTTAAGATTTTGAATAGCAATTTCTTCCGATGGATTTTTGTAACACTTTAGTCATTAGTGTGTTCCCATGATCTTCACTTTAGAATACTGATCCAAATAATCAGTAGTTCCTTTAGAAAGATGTTGTAACATTTGAGTCATTACCATCTAAAACCTTACAAAAACTTTAAAAGCTTACAATGACTTCAGTCAATATTAGGTAGTTATTAAGCTTTTCACCTTACAATACTGAAGTATTACCAAGTTGTGTAGTGTTCAAAAATACAAAACAGATGTTCAATTTCATTAATGTAATTTTTTTTTTAAACTGAAATAAGTGTACGAGACCAGTGAAAGAGACATCTTAGTGTAGGGATGGCACGAGTTTATTGAAAGCGTGAGTGAATATTTGATGGATTCAATTCTCTCAGATCAGCACATATGCCTTTATAACCCCTTCCAGCAGACAGTTCGCAAAAAAAAAATAATGATAAAAGACAACAATAACAAAAGGTGTCTCATCCTATGGCCGATTTTTCATATCTTACTGTGATTGTGGTCGCAGATGAGTTTACTATTTACAATGTTTACAATTGCAATGTTCTATGCAAAATAGAAATATTTATTAAAGAGAAAGCAAGATCCATTTCTTTAAAAAAAAGAAAAAGAAAAAAAGAAAAGCAGTTTTGTTTGAAATCCCAGTGGGACAGGTAGGTCCAATGTGTTTTTTTTTTCCAGAAAAAACAATGGTGATAAACATCAACGACATTAAAACACCATCAAACCTGCACATCATAGCTTATCACATATACCATTGTTATCTGTCATTGGTACCGACAACTGAACTCTCAGCCTAAATTATATTCCAACGCTGCATAGTGACAAATCATCAATCTGTTTTGATTAAACATCATCAATCTGTTTTGATTAAACAACATCAAACCTTGTATAGCATGTTTAATATAAAACAAGTGGGAAAAAAAGAGTTAACAAACCACAGGTTTATTATTGTGCCTGCTTGAACATTCAGCGTTGTTATACACAAACCACCAAAAATAACCAATAAATTAATCAATACATAGTTAGACACTCTATTTTAGGTTGTCCAAACTATATCTGTTATGCAAGATATGATAAAGCACACTGTTCTACGATGTAAATATATCTGTGACAGGAGAAGAGAAAGTGGGAAATGGCTTCGGTTTGTGCGATTTCCAGGACATTTTGAAACGAGACTCTCTACGAGCCATTTTATAAGCTAGCATAAAAAAAGAATAGCACGTTTGCTTGCATTCCTGTCCCCCGCAGCAAAAAATCCCTTGCAAAACATAATAGTTTAGGTATTGCAATGTCCAACGAGTTGGCTTATATTAGGCACATTTTCAAGACAAACGACGGGGAATCTTCCCCAAAGCCCCAACCTATCCATAAGCTATTAAGGGAAGTTATTTGATCCTACAATGAGCAGTTAAGACTTTTGAGGTACTTGTGTGATTTGAAGCACCACTGTCACTTCTTTTTTAATTTTTTTTTACCATTTTTTTATGGGTTGTTGAGACCAACTAATCGTAAAAGCTATTCTATACCTTGTACGACCCGGAAGAGAATAAAGAGGACACTTTTATAGTGAACAATGTACATAGGCAACATGATCTAGTTCCTTAACTTGCCCCTACAGGAAAGGCAATAACTGAGAGATGACTGCGATCCTCGCTGTAACCAGACACATTCAGTTCATAGGTGTTAAATTTCATCCTTACGATGTTTATTCTACCATAGACGGTTTTTTGTTTGCATTTTTTTGGGTAATTTTTTGAAAATCCTATTACAAATGTCAGACTAAGATCCTTTAGTAAAAAAAACGTACAAAAAAAAGACCTTTAAAAAACACTCCTGTGGTTATTCATTTGGAGAGCTACGTCTGACATTAACAGGACACGTAAACACAAGCACACGGTTCAGCAAGCATCATCAAGAGCACTAGGTGTGTTGGCAAACTGATCTTTTGATCCAATTTACATTCTGCGATTACAACGGCACGCGTTTCATCTGACATTGCTATACTGCTAGTACTAAGACCGGTTAGTACACGTTTCAATTAGGTAATAATAATTTAGGAAAAAATAGCACGTTGCTCTTGTAGACCGGTTGCCAACACATCCTTTGGCATCTCATGATAAGGTGCCTTTTTTAACTATAATCTTCCTCAAAGTTAAAGCTTTCATGCACATACAGTTCTGCAGCACTTGTAATCAGCCAATAGCAAACGCATTCATAAGTTACAATCCACCATTATTATTTTTTTTGTGTGTTTTTTGAGATTTCGTAATTATTACAGTTAAGTATTACTGGAATGATTATGGGGTGATAAAAGACACTGGCATGGGGCCGTCCCGTGGCTTGAAGCCACCATAAATAAAACCCAATTATTACAACATTTCCAAAAACTGGCTACATTGTTACAGAAGAGCAAAGGAAACAAGCGTGTGTAAAACCGTAAGCTAACACTGATGTTATTTTGCTTTGAACCTCAAGACATAACAAAAGCCAAAAATATCAAATTACTGAACCTCCTCCAGACAAAACAAGTTGTTTAAACCATTTTGGCTTTGTTCACACTGCAAACAATCCTGATTTGTTTTCAAACGCAATCTAGACCCATTTTATTTGGTTTCGTTTGTTTAGGCAGTGGAGTCAATATCCAGTACATCTACGGACTTGTTTCCACCTGGTATTAAATGCATTTTTGGTGATATCACAAATGTTCAGCACCGATCGAATCACTGAAACCAATTACGGAGGTAGTCAAATGTAAAGTAAACGCTTATTCGTCCTGAATGCGTTGTACTGAGCTGCACTGTACCAAAACCCATTTATTACAATTTAAATTGCAGCTACCATCCGTTTCCTTTATATTCTCTTAATTTCCCGCATTTGCTTATAAGCCGCATAACACGGGTTCATTCGTTCGAATAGTATTCATGCAGTGCATTGAAAGTTATGTAGAGAGTGCCCAAAAGTTTCTCAACACAATCCAAACACAAGTGATCACCAAGTTAATACCTGGTGGAAACAGGGCCTACATCAGCTGCTACAGCAATGACATCAGCAAGCGGATCGGGTTTGTGGTGTCAGTGAAAACAAAGCCTTCGATTATCTTGATGATCCATGAGCACCTTGGCTATTGGATCTAAAGCCAAAAGTATACTTCCCTTGTCTACGTTCTGCTCCAGCTCGGGTCACAATCACCATAGTCCATGCACAACGTCCGTGTGCATGGACTATGCACACGGCCCCCCCCCCCCCCCCCCCCCCTGATTATTGTGTCTGCCAATAAGTGATTTGCGCACTTGAAAAGCAAGTTCCATTATCACATCATCATTACACACTCAAAAGAGCATAGTTTGAAAGGCTTGCATGCTCAACTCCCAGACAGCAACACAGTGTCAGCCCAGATCCGGCCCACATCTGGTACACGTGGAATCCACACATACCAGACGTGAGCCTGATCTGGGCCGAGACTATGTTGCTGTCTGGGCTGTGCGTGAGACTGAGCTTAACGTCGAAAATGAAGTATACCCAGGCTTTAAGGTCAAATGCATGATTACTGAAAGTAAGAAGTTGCATACCGGTAAAAGCATCTGTTATTACTGCTTGCGATTAAATCACCTGAGGTTGCCCCCAACTGTATCAGGCGGTGGATCACATGAGCCCCACTGCTTTTGCTGCATATCCAAGTGCCGTCAAAATTCAGCAACTTTCGTAGACAATGAATAACCAACAATATCAAGCAGCAGATTGCATGAGCTTCACTCTCTACTCTCCCATTGGTAATGTCAAATTTGCATATAGTTAAACTTTGCTCAACTTTGTCCATCGCCAACAGTCTCTGTCACTCATGCCGCCTTTAACCCTCATTGAAAACGCATAACTTCTGTCGCTGCAAATCACCGTCAGAGTGAACGACCCTCGAGTTTTAAACAAACAGTCAGTGCTCTTGCTTGAAAGCTACAAATCAAAGTGCATCATCTCAGAGATCTACAGTCTACATCTGTCTCCTTCATGTCTGCATGTTTGATAGGAATAAAAGCAACGTGGTTACGGGTATGTACTGCACCTTGAAACTGCATCACTATGCAAACTGAGGTAATAAAGAGTTATTTTCCGATTGCTATGAAACTGATTTCATGATATATGGAGAGACATCAGTTAAGGCTGAATTCTAAGCACCATCTTGTACATTATATTTTGCATTCATGCGAGTTGGTCTAAATGTAACCGCACCTTTGTGTACAGGGTTCAGGCGACTTGATCTTGAGGATGGAGTGTCGGTACTTTTGCAAATAAGAATAAATAGATTTTTGGTCCAAATGGACAGATATTACCTAAAACAAAAGTAAAATCAAACAAATATGAAGCACATTTTGTTCCCAGTACGGTAGACAAGAACATCTCATCTTCACAATCATCCAATCTTCACAATCCTCAGTTGCAAGTATTGCCATGCAACTTGCAGGTTAGATAAGCAAAGGAAGGACCGGTTAAGACAACAGTGCAAAAAAGATTCTCGCTCAGATCTGGCAGGATCTGTTTTTCTATTTTACTTTCAGGCTGAGAGTTTTGTCTGCCTTGACCTGGATGTTCTTGAGAGTTCCTCTTCCCGACTCTCTCAAACCTTTTGAAGGAAAAAGGAGGTGCAAATCAGCTGTACAGAACAGTGTTTTGAAACAGCACTAGCCATTAGCGAGCTCTCAAGTCTTTTAGCTCAACGACCTAGAATGTGGGGTTGCCTGAAATGTCCCGTTCCGGCGATTCAATGTAGTTGGCAGACTCCTGGAGTTTCAGCAGCATCGCCATCTGAATGAGGGACAGAACAAGGACATATTGTCAGAAAACATGCAGAACTGTTTACACAGGCTCAGGTATAGCCAGGGTGCGGGGATGCGTGGGATTTCCCCCTTTCTGGTCAAAGTATCCCTGCCTCTGCTTAATTATTTTTATCCCCCCCTCAAAGTGAACAGTGCTACTACACTAGTGGCAAGACGGATCACAAAACTTATCACGGATCCGTGGTTTGATTAAAGTCAATTTTATTTTAAAATGCGCTACTTTGGCTGGCTCTGATATAGATGCAGCAGCCTCTCTGTAATCACCAGTCTGCAGACTTGCTCAATGTCCCGCCCACGGCGCTATCTGATTGGTTACACCTCACGAGTAATAGCCTATCAACACTTGCGAGACTGGGCAGTGGAGCTGTGTGTCGGAGGCGTTTAGCGCGGTGCGGTAGACGCGAATTGACACGGAAAATGCATCTGTCTTTTATATCATTTTACTGTAGCTCAGCATCGCGATGTAACGTTAACGTTGTTACTTTAACAGCAGTACAACTGTTTCTACTGTGATGGTTTAACTTTACAATCAATCCATGGTTCAGTAGACTGATAGAAGTAGCCTAGCCTAAACTAAGTAAAGCGCTGTAATGTGAACTGTCAGTGCGATAGAACAATAAAATCCGAAATGGACCACCCACTGGAAAGCTGCGGACTTTCCCACAGGAAAGCAGAAAAAGACTGTTTTCCTAGTATGATGCAAATGCCTACACTATAGCCTATTTATGTTTAAGTTGACACTACGTTGTGCCATTTAATTTTGCCATTTATAAATAAGTGTTTTGACATGTCAAGCCGAGTGGCACTATCCATGGGACTGGGAGGGGGATTTAATTCTTGCGTGTTTTTTCGTAGTGCGTGATCACAGTTCATATAAGCTATTAGAGTAAAAATATTGCGTTAGGCTACTTCATGAGTTAATAAGAAAAAAGATTTTACAATTCCTGCAAATGCAGAGATGAAGTTCATGTTCTCATGATTTATTTTTATGAGTAAAACTTTTTCAAAACATCCCCCCCTCTGTTTTTTTCACAAATCGCACCCTGGGTATAGCTGTACTGGACACTAACCAGTGGATCGGACTCCATGGTGGGAAGGGACGTGTCCTTTTTGGACCTGTCGTCACTGGTCTGCTGAAGTGTTGAAGCAGAGTTGGGGCCGGTGGTTGGTGGAGGGAGGTGAAAGAGTTTGGCTTGGTCCTGTTGAGCTGAAGGCCAGGGCAGTGTATCCCTCACCCACTCCACTGGATCCTCCCACGCTGCTTTCTGACCATGGACCTAAAATATATATGAATCCAGAGATTGAGCTCCAAGACTCCACTACACTTTGACTCAACACAATAACATTAAAAGTGTAATTTGACTCAGAAAAAAAAACAACTGTTTTAGCAGCAGATAAGCGCTGTTCTTAATCGTAGTGAGCTGCCTCATTTTGGACCAATTTTAAGGTAGAATAAACTCTTAAACCAGCCTAAAGTGGTTTATTGATCTAAAAACCCTGCAAAACAGATAGCTACAGCAGCTTGACCAGGCTAGCACAACAGAGTCTCTTGCACTATTTGTATGGTGCACATAAGTGGCCATTAAAGGGTTAGTTCACCCAAAAATGAAAATTAAGTCATTAATTACTCACCCCCATGCTGTACCAACCCCGTAAGACCTTCGTTCGTCTTCGGAACACAAATGAAGATATTTATGATTAAATCTGAGAGGTTTATGACTGCTACATAGGCTCCCTAAGGGAACGAAACTTGACGGCCCAGAGAGTCATTAAAGAAAATGTTTAAATATTCCATGTCGCAACAGTGGCTCAACTATAAGTTTATCAAGCGACGAGAATACTTTTTGTGCGAAAAAACAAACAAAAATAACGACTTTATTCGACTATTCCTTTTCTTCCTTGTAGGCCTGAAACGAGACTTCAAGAGATTTCCACGACGCGCACGCGCGAGAACTGAACTGAAGTAGTTGAAGGAGGTCGCAATTCTCGCGCATGCGTCGTGGAAATCTCTTGAAGTCTCGTTTCAGGCCTACAAGGAAGAAAAGGAATAGTCGAATAAAGTCGTTATTTTTGTTTGTTTTTTCGCACAAAAAGTATTCTCGTCGCTTGATAAACTTATAGTTGAGCCACTGTTGCGACATGGAATATTTAAACATTTTCTTTAATGACTCTCTGGGCCGTCAAGTTTCGTTCCCTTAGGGAGCCTATGGAGGAGTGATCAACCTCTCAGATTTAATCATAAATATCTTCATTTGTGTTCCGAAGACGAACGAAGGCCTTACGGGGTTGGTACAGCATGGGGGTGAGTAATTAATGACTTAATTTTCATTTTTGGGTGAACTAACCCTTTAAAGGTGCACTGGTGCAGTAACCGATTTCTGAGTTGAAAGTGGACCGGGCCGAGTACCAAAACACACTTGTAGCCAATCAGCAGTAAGGGGCGTATACACTTACATTTACATTTATGCATTTGGCAGATGCTTTTATCCAAAGCGACTTACATTGCATTTCAAAGTACACATTTACATTCTGATCAGTTCTTGCTTTTCTTGGACATCGAACCCATGACCTTGGTGTTGCAAGTGCCAACGCTCTACTGTTTGTGCTACAGGAAAGCTGTAAAGCAGGAAAGTATACACTCATTAGGGGGGGTGGTGCCTGTTTTTGTGATTTTGGGAGCGGGGGCTATCAAGATAGGGGTGTGATCCTTTTGGGTAGGGGTGTGTTTGTTTTGGTGATTTCAAATATCAACAGCATTTCTCAGAAATCGCTTACTGCACCTTTAAGAAAGTTGCTCCCTATGAAGTGTGTTTCACTACAGTCACTTATGAGGAGGACCACCTTACAGCAGAGTTTATCTCCAAAACACATGCCTGGACGTTTTGAATGACATGGAAGACCTTAATTAGCTGGTTCAGATGTTTTAATAGGGTTGGAGTTAAACTCTCCTGGATAGTGGCCCTCCTGGAGCAGGATTGGACACCCCTGCTTAGTAGTTAGTTTCCTATGTCATTGTTTCCTTATCCTTTTCCTTTAGGTACACGAACAGTACACATTTTTAAACTCTTCCTAATCAAACACACCTGAATCAACTCATCAGCTCATTAGAAGAGGCCTGAGATGGACGGTTCAGATAAGTCACATCCAAAATGTGTATTGTTGGGGAACCTCCTGGTACAGGGTTGGAAAACGCTGGCCTATGTGAACAATAGCTTACCTTCACACCATCCTTAGCTCCCTCCTGAAGATAAGGAATAATGGACTGGTTCCAGAGGTCAATAAACCAGTTGCGAAACTCTGCTAAAGTTACTGGACAAGACAGGAAGAAGCAGGGACCTGCGGAGACAAGAGCCATAGCTAAGATCTTTTTTGGAAACTTGGCTTTGATCTGTGCTAAAACTAATGCTGTGCTAAAACTAAACCATGACCTTTAAAAGGTAGTGCGTGGTACAGATGAATTTGCTAATATTATATCTCCACCACAAAATATAAATGGTTAAATAATGTTTTTCATTCAATTTGTGATCAGATATGCAGAACGTTTAAAGCTGTACCTATGAGGAAGTCTGAGGTGCTGTGTTTCTCCAGGAATGTATGGAGATGGTACCAGAGTTTAGGCACCCAGTCCAGGACCCTCAGCACCTCAGCGCTTTGAACCGTGCTGTCATCCTCCGTCTCGACCAATTTCCTGTGCAAGTACCGCACCAGGAACCCATTTGCAGGCTCCACATTGTTCGAGAAGGTGATCATTCTTCAGACGAATGGAAAAAAATCACAAATGAAGCACATTTGGATTATTGATTTGGTATTTCAAATTTCTTTATGAGGATGTTATTGTAAGATCAGGTACAATTGTATTAGGTTTTACTTGACTTTACTACAATCTACAAACTGGAATGAAACAGTGCTAAAGAAAGGAACTTACCTAAAACTGAGATGCAGGCCATGATTTGATGACATCTTAACAGATTGATTGGTGGTTCCAATGACATACGGGCTGAAAGAAATATCCAAGAAAAATACTTTAAAAAAAGTTTCAAATTCCAAAATTGACTTGTAAAAGAGTGAATCTCACAAAGCCTGTCAGGAACAAGTCCAGGGGCCTCATTTATAAACGTTACGTACGCACAAAAGGCATACGCCGCTCTCTACGCAATAATTGGTATTTATAAAAAGAAAACTTGACGGGAAAATGTGCGGTCCTTCACGCAAACTCTGACCCAGGCGTACGCACAACAACAGGTGAAATGAGAAATGGCGACACCGTCGGCAGATGGAAGAAACGCGTGAAAGTGTGTGAAACTGTAGACCGTTGTGTAAAAGAAATGGCAATATTGCCTCTCATAAAAAACATTAAGACTTCACAAAGCAAGTCTTACAATTAACAGCCAACACAAACACCGGTTGTATCGATCTTCAGAGTAAAACAAACAAAATCAAATGAAGATTACAACAGAAATGCAAATTAACACATATTTGCAAAAAGAAAAGTGAAATATGTTCTGCAATAATATTGGCGTGTTATGCAATTCATCCTCATAACACATCTGTAGCTTGTCAGATGCAATCAAATGGATGGTAATAAAATGCCATGATGCCATCACAATGCGTAATGACGCACAAGAAGTTACGTTTCTTGGTTTTCCTCTCTGTGTTTGCCATGATTTCGCAATCGATGAATATTAACTTGTGGGCGTTTCACGGACTATTTTGGGGCAACCATGGGTGTGACATGAAGCCGCAAAAGCTGCGATACATTTAGAATTGATTGTGATTTATTAAGGGAAAACTGCGTAGGATGTGCGTGCTCACGGTTTTATAAATCTGAATATTTCTGTGCGTACGCACGTCCTATGTTTCATCCGTACGCCACTTCTGACGCAAATCCTACGCAAAGTTTATAAATGAGGCCCCAGGTCATTTTTCTTCGCAAAATTATATTTAATAAATCTAATGATTTTTGAGAGATTCTCCCTTATCACTACCGCTTCCTTAAAGGATTTTCATCACTCACCATTTGTGATATTTGCAGGTCAGCGCACTATTGACCAGATCGGTGATGGAGGACCCATCACTGATATCATCCAAGATAATGACCAATGGAATGTCCTCAGTGCCACAATCACGGTCAATCTGATTGGCCAGATTAGACAGGTACAACTGGAGGTCCTGAGGGAGAGAAGACCAAAGCGAGGCTTTACAACTGCTTGCAACACAAGTCAGTGGGGAAAGAGCTCAGTTTGTCTGAAAGTGTGATTTCCAGGCTTCACCTTGCAGGTCTGTTGGTGCATGTTGAAGGTGGTGATAAGGCCCGGGCCAGGGTCACGGCCGCTCCTCTCCAGCAGGTACTCAGTCAGACGGGTGGTGAGATAGGTCTTCCCTGTGCCACTGGGGCCCGACAGGACCAGCCGCCGGTGCTTCAGAAGCAGACTAATGTAGTGTTGCATCATTGGCTTGGGGATGAGCGTCTCGAAAACCAGACTATCCACACACTTATCCTTAACACCTGGAACAAACAGCAAGATTAGGTGAATCAGAGGTCAGTTCGAAGTGCCAAAGAGATCTAAAGAACTAAAGACACAAACTATTAAAACAGGAAGGAGAAACATCTAGTAGACAGAAACAGAGTAACCAGCCATGACTGTCAACAGTGTCAATGTCAAGGTATTTTTCCTGTTTATTGGTTTCTATTTTAGAAACTGGGTAGCTCCGCCCACAGTGAATTCTCATTGGTCCACAATCCTGCTCCACATAGCTCACAAAATGGTAATGCTAGCATTTGGTTTGCAGGTAAATGATCATCAATAGAAGATCTCTAAAAAAAAAACATTTGCTGAACAGTTACATTAATTAATATTACATTCTAAAATAAAAAAAAATTCATGGTCCCCAGAATATTTTGTTGCATGTATATATGAAAATGCAATATATCAAAAGAAAGAAATGAAGTTCATCCTTTAAAAAAAAAACTAAAAAACTTTTATTCTAACTCAATGCATCCTTTATTTTTTTTCATAAAAAAGCAAAATTTTGAACAAAAAGCTGAGAAAAAAAAATGAGTCAGGATGGGATTCAGAACGATGATCAAAACATAGATGGAGTAGATCGAGTTCAACACGTTACACGGACCCTCGCCCTGGGTCAACATTTCATTCTGTAACATTAGGCAGTTTTGATTTATATGCTGTTAAATGTTGATGATCACGTTATTTTACATATGCATCTGCTCTCATATGCCATCCCTTTTTTCTGTTTCTTCACATGTCTTTTAATCAGGAGATTCTGAATGTCTCATAGCGCCCCCTACCGTATAACAGTGAAAGCACAGAAAGCCGGAAATTTCCGTCAATGGCGAGGAAAGAGTTAACAGCATGTCTGAAGTAAACGATTAATTTTAATGGTACTGAAGCCTGTGATTTTGTCAATTAACACAGCTTTTCCCGCTTGAAACACCACGTTGTGCCGAAATGAGGTGTTAAAAAAGTGGATGGAGAGAGTCAGAGTTTGAAATTGTGAGTTTTTTACCTTTGAGGGTGACAGTTACGAGTCCAGGACCCTTTTTTAAACAGTCACAGGGTGAACTTTCAGGAGCCTCGGCTCCAAGCACTCTCCTGCTCTGATTAATAGCGTAACTGTGGATAGAGTCGACAGACAGTCCCATACTTGTACTGGGATCCACCAGGGAAATGTAATCCTAATGTATGAAGACAAAAAAACACATTATAAGCAGTACAATATGTAGGCCATTAAAATATCAACAGCAAATGTATGGTATTTTTTGCATACGGAATCATCTTTGCATATATTCAAAAATGTATATGCTACGGAACGAGCTCTCACCCTGAAAGCTGTGGAAATGTCTGTGTCTAACGTCGACCACTCAGTTTTCCCATTAATTCTCACTGAGCCGATGTAGAAATCCTGCTGCCTCGCCTCCTGGTTGTACATCACATTGAATATTTAGGCAATATGATCTTATATTCATGTATAAAGCACTTTAAAATATGTTTTCATGTATTCACCTCTCTGGGCACTTGCTGGTCAGCAATACGGACCACAACACGCGTAAACTCCTCGTCCCTCTGAGATGACAGGCTCAGTAACTCCATAGGAGCAACTTCTGCGAGATAGAAAGAATGATTTGACTCAATCTGCCTCGGTTAGATATGAGATGCAAGCTTTCACTTTTAAGTGCCCCAAAAAAATCAGATGGCATAACTAGTGAACTCACCAGGGTTGGAGCACTCATTGAGGCTGAGGCTGAAGGACTTGGTGAGGCTCATGGGTGGTTTGCTTTGGTTGGAGTTCAGGAAGCTGGCGAGGCCCGAGGGCTGGGAGGTGGAAGTAGAAGGTGGGCCGCAAGGGAGGACTAGGGATGACGGAGCGCTTCCTGTTTTCAGCTGGTCGTTCTCTGCCTTCAGACTTTCCACCATCATCTGCAATGACAAACTGAATTAGATTTTTTTTTTATCTTAAGGCTAGAACACACTACATGGCTGTTGTTCAGATTTTTGCCCTGATTTGCAGTCTGGACGAGTCGACAATAGATGCCAAAAATCTGTGCCAGTTTGCAGATTTTGGGCAGTCCGAGTTGACAGATTTCACAGAAAATTGCATAGTGTACGACGGGCACAGACTCTGATTTTTTAGCTTCAGATTATGATTCCATCCAGTCAGAGGATGTCAAAATAGGTCATCTTAAAATCTGTTCAGATTTTAAAAGTCGTGTAGTGTATTCGGGCCTTTTGCAGTGCTAAAGTAGGTACATTTTTGTAGGCAAAAATGGTCTATTGTCAATAGTGTTTCAGTGTAGGAAGCTCATGCAGAAGCCACTCTCAAACCAAGCAGCTTTCTGCTGGTCAACTTGGCAAATTTGCATGAATTGTATTGGGAAATCTTCCACCCTCATGCAAAATTCCAGACTGTGTGGATTCCTATTGAAAAGACTTGATCTTGCCAGTGAAAATTTCCTGAACAAAGGGCAAATGTGACAGTAGCAAAAAGTTCCTAACCTGCATGTTGTTCATGGACTCTCGTAGCTGCTCCAGCTGGTGGGCCGAGCTCAGCGCCTCTAGCCGGATATCCGTCAGTTTCATCTCTTTCTCCCACAGCTCAGACCGCAGATCCGATACCGCCTTCTCATCGCTCTCGTTTTCCTCGTTACTTTCATGGATCCTGTTACAACGTCATTATGGTTTTAAACGTGATTACACTTAAACAACGTTTGAAGGGTGTAATATTACTGCTGCATTTCAAAAGTGGGTAACACTTTATTTTGATGGTACCTTCTGAACATTCTGTTGACTAGAAGTAACTTTGCAACTACATGTCAACTAACTCTCATTAGACTATTAGTAGACTCTCTGCATAATATCTGCCAACTCTATTGTGTTGATCCTCCAACAGACTTTCTACTGACTATAAGTAACTCTGCAAGTACATGTCAACTTATTCTAACCCTAGCAGTCTACTAATACTCTACTAACACCCTAATGAGAGTTAATAGACATGTAGGTGCAACGTTACTTATAGTCAACAGAATGTGTTAAAGGGACCATCAAAATAAAGTGAAACCCCAAAGTAAAATCGCCCTCTTTTGCTATTAAAACTTTACTCACACAGAGGAGATGGCTGATTGGCTCGATTGAAGGGAAGGGGGCGGATTCTCTCCGTCTTCATGGGACAGTTTTGGTGAATTGGGGGCAGAAGAATCTGGAGTGGTGATCTCTTCAATATCAGAGTACATCGAGCCACCTTTTGCACCCTTCTTTATGCTGAACGCCTTGCCAAAAGAGCTTCGCAACTACAGAGAAATCCAGAGAAAGACAAGTGTACATTATACAAGTGCTTGTTTATTCTGAAAAATGTATGTTTATTAATTTAGTGAAGTTCATTAATTTACACTATTGTTCAAAACATAAAGAAGTCTCTTCTGCTCACCAAGGCTGCATTTGTTTGATCAAAAATACAGTAAAAAAAAACTGTAAATGGGAAATATTATTGAAATTCAAAATGACCATTTTCTATTGTAATATATATTCAAATGTAATTTATTTCTGTGATCAAAGCTACATTTTCAGCATCATTTCTCCAGTCTTTAGTCACATGATCCTTCAGAAATCATTCTAATATGATGATTTGATTCTCCAAAAAACGTATTATTATTATTATCAATGTTGAAAAGAGTTGTGTTGCTTCATATTTTTGTGGAAACGTGACTTTTTTTCAGGATTCTTGATTAATAGAAAGTTCAAAAGAGAAGCAGTATTTGAAATAGAAACCTTTTGTAACATTATAAAATACTGAACCGCTGTAAGATAGTGTCGACATGCAAAGTGTTCTTTCTCAACATGCTGTAGTTAGTGCGAGTGTTTACATTTTTTTTTTTTTTTTTTTTTTTTTTTAGTCATTTAGCTGACGCTTTTTTATCCAAAGCGACTTACAATTGCTATATATGTCAGAGGTCGCACGCCTCTGGAGCAACTAGGGGTTAAGTGTCTTGCTCAGTGACACATTGGTGTCTCACAGTGGATTCGAACCCGGGTCTCTCACACCAAAGGCATGTGTCTTATCCACTGCGCCATCACCACCCCGTTTAGCTGTAGCTTCGTTCATGTGCAGCAGTATTCAATTTTTTATTTTATTTTATTTTCTTCTTCAGCAATAGCCACATTAAACGTTCACATTATTTCCACATGTTTACAGGGAATTCACTGAGAATGAACTGTGACCACAGTTCATTTGCACTACATTATTAGCTGTTTTCATGCCTGACGGACTAAAGCAAATGAATGCCATTCAGGTCATGACGCAAATTGTTGGTTCCCATCTTGTCAGTTTTTAGAAGCTGCATCCCAATTTGCTTGCTTGTCCACTATTCTATCACGCTGCAAATTCCAAAAAGAAAAAGTGCACTTCATCCACCTGAATTATGCCCTTATTTAACCAAAAAAAAAATGTGGAATGTTGGACACTTCATGCACTAAACTGTCTGTAAGAGTCTAGTGTATGAATCCTATATGGTTATTTTGTCATCCGACATTGGTGACTAGATGGTTGAGTACATAGTGAATAGTACAAGTGCATAGTGTATGTCATTTTGGACACCAGGTGCAAAAAAATACGTTTTTTGCCCTTAAATACCATGTGCTATTTGCTTAGTGAATTCACCCCTTTACTGTTGTAACATATAATAGTTTACACGTATGATAGTATAAGCTGCAGTGGCTGTACCAATGGAAACCAGTGGACACGGACCTTTGTAGAACGGTTAGAAACAAGACATAACGAGAAGGAACATTCCCTCAGAGAGACGTATAAACTTACTTCACAGACCTTAGAGAATTACAAAAGAAGAATACATGAAAACTATGGTTACGCGCTCGCAGATAATAATATCCACAATAATTCCGTCGGAGAAAGAACGGCTCGTCTTTTTCCGCTTACCCAGCTCTTTTTCTTCTTCTTCTTGGCATCGTCTTTCAGGCTGCCCACACTGGAGTGGCTGGTAATGCTGTTCAGGCTAGAGATGCTCTCGGATGAGTTCTGCCTCCTGATTCGAAACTCTTGAGAGAAGGGATAAAGAATGTTCGTTTGGTAACATAATAATCATATATTGAGATAAAACACAATTCGAGGTGTATTTGTCCTGTCCTCACCTTTGGGGGCATCATCAGGGTTATTGAGGGCGACTTGGATGACGGCCTGTGCCTCCATGTTCTTGGTTTTAAGGTTCTCGATTGTTTCTCTCAGGTCTGTTAATTCACTGTCCTGTAGAGAAATACGGATTTATTTATTCAGTGCTCATCCATTTAAAGCATCAACATTGAAACAACATTCCCCAAAGCGCTGCTACTGGTGGTTTTCCAAATAAATGTGGGTTAACTTCTGCTTTGACAATGAGTTACTGCCTGCACTTGACCAATGACATTTACAGCAGACGTAGCCACAGGGACGTCTACAAAAACTCCTACCGCTGTGCATCACTGGTACCTCAACATCATTTGCTTTCTCTGAATCACTGAAACAATCTGCAGGGTCACAGTTACTGTAATGAATCGATGAATCCGGGTCACTGACTCGGCTTTCTAGGTCGACTGCCTCTTTCACAGAGGGCAATGTGCCATGAACGTCTGGAACGTATAGAAAAGCCAGCAACCCCCAACCTCCATTCAGTCGTAGTTAGTCCTAAATTTGCTCTTTCACTCTCAGTGACTCTGTGTGGTTACACATATGGACCTAAATGTAGCTTTTGGGCAGTGAAAGGACAGTTGAGGTTTGGGTAATATGTTTCATATACTAGTACCGTCAAATCAATTAATCGCATCTAACATAAAACTTGTTGTTTACATAATATACGTGTCTGTATATATATTATATATTATATACAGTGTGTGTATATACTGTATATACACACACATACATATATTTTATACAAATAAGGACACAGAGTGAGCTGCTGTTGGACTGGTACATGATCCAAGTTGTCCGAAACATGAGAATGCTTTATATTTATAAGCGCTTCAAACAGAAGCATAAGCGTTACTAAATCTTGCCCTATTGTGCTTTGACAGATGCGTGTGCTGTTTAATGCCTTCAGCACGTTTTCCTTACATTTTATGGTAATATCCTTTATATGTAAATGTTAGAAAGTCCCACGAGTATTTCCAATAATAGCGAGTCTTGTTAAACTTCACAGACTTGTGAAACCAACCTCTAATAAACATAAAAATAACACATATGTGTTCGTCACAAACGGTGAATCTATTATTTTTTTCTTTATATTTAAAACCTTTTCGGACCTTTTTTTTCTAAAAAAAATTGAATTGATGTTACCTTTTAAACTCTTGGCATGAAAACAAACTGAGGTTTCTACCAATTTTTGAGGATTTTTTATGTTCATCGCTATTTCAAAATAAAAGTCTGAACACGTCTTAGGAGTATGAAAATATTATTTTTACAAAGTGATAAATTACTGCTCTTCTGTAATGTATGTAATGTAATGTAAAATCAAAAACCAAATATGAAAACTAGAGACTGTAAGCTTTCAAATGATATATAGTTTGTCAAGATTAGTTTAGGTTTCGTGTAGGATATTACTGTTTTAAATATGTAATGGCCATTATGGTCCAAATGGCTGTGGACACTTAAGAGGTTAATGGATAATAATGTTATAAGTTTCATCCGATTAATCGGAAAATAATCGTCAGATTAATCGATTATCAAAATAATCGTTAGTTGCAGCCGTAGCATTCAGTCAATCTTCTAGCGCCGATGGAGACAGAAGAGGTAGAGATTCTTCTCTCAACTGAAACAAACGCTTGTTGTGCATTTGGTTTCTTTGCCAGCGAGTGATTAACAGGAGGTTGGTGTTACGGACTCTCTGCCGGCGGACCGAACACTGTCAGCTCTTCACACTCACTCACCCAGACCCTCTCAATGGAAACACCAAAAGAAGTACTACTTTACGGAGACACGGACCTGGGGATTACAGCCAAGCATCCACTGGTCTACTTTTCTTTGCATTTGCTCACTTGTAAATAAATACACCCTCTGGGTAGAACTCACTTTCTCGTGTCCGTTCTCCTTTTTCCCCTCAGGAACCCGCTATAGTATATATAAACAGACACGCACACACAAACACACACACACGTTTATTTTATATATATATACATATCTATATAATATGTATATACTGTATATATACACACACATATATTATGTAAACAAAAACGTATATGTTAGATGCGTTTAATCGCGATTAATCAATTTCACAGCACTACTATATACATATGCATAATATATAAAAACATGAAATATTTTTTTCATTATAGCAGAACTATATTGTTTTGGCAGCTCAATGGTGCTACTCCCTCATGATATGAAATGCTAATGCTCTAAAGGCCCTGACACACACCAAGCCGACGGTCTGAGGGACTGTTTCTCAGACGCACACACATAAAGCTTCTCATAGAGCGGACGAGTACTGAGTACTGAGTTCTTTTTGTTGCGTTATTGGGTCAAATACACACACTTATGTGTCAAAAGGGCCGTCTTTGCGAGTATCCTCGTAAACACAGTCATTTTTGTCTTAAGTGAACATAAACAGTTGAGAAAGAAATTGCATGTGTGTGTTCCGTCTTAAAGTGAGAGCAGCCTAATAAACCTGCTGTTGTCTGTGTCATTAATGTTAATGAAACATCAAAAAAGCAAATCTCTAAATGCTGTTGACCGAATCACTTATGTCTCACTTTAAGAAGAGTAAATGTATATTTAATTTACACAGTGAAGATGTGCAGTGTTAATGTATACATTATTACGTTATACAATTATTGTAGGCATGTATTTCTTATTTCAGGTAGGTCTATTTCTTAGTTCTATTGCTTGTTATTGGTTTCTTTGTTCTTATTTTATCACTGACTCTTTACTTTTCTTCAATAAGATTGAGAGTACTTTTTTTAACATAGGCTAGACTAATATTAGTTTTTTTTTTTTTTTTTGTGCTGGGCAACGATGAACCGCATCCACAATAAAAGTTTGTGTTTAAAAATGATATGTGTGTGCACTGTGTATAATTATTTTGTATATATAAATACACACACATGCATGTAGTTATTTATTACAAATGTTATAAAATTTATATTTATATATAACATAAATTATGTATAAATATATATACAGTATATACATGCAAATATTTCTTAAATACATGCATATCATATGTGTGTATTTAAATATACAAAATAATTATACACAGTACACACACACATATATTATGTAAACACAAACTTTTATTTTGGATATAAATTGGTGACACAAACTATGAAATTTCAATGGTATCAAAAATAACTGTGTTGCGATACACAGGTGAAACTCGAAAAATTTGAATATCGTGCAAAAGTTATTTCAGCAATTCAACTTAAACGGTGAAACTAATATATTATATAGACTCATTACATGCAAAGTGAGATATTTCAAGCCTTTATTTGTTATCATTTTGATGATTATGGCTTATAGCTATGAAAACCTTTTCACATTATCCTAATTTTGAATTTGGGGTTTTCATAAGCTGTAAGCCATAATCATCACAATTACAACAAATAAAGGCATGAAATATATCTAAATACGTCTATATTAGTTTCACCCTTTAAGTTGAATTACTGAAATAAATGAACTTTTGCACGATATTCTAATTTTTTTCGAGTTTCACCTGTATATCGTTATGTGTCGTGAAACATAATTATTCATATCGTGATATAATATTTTGGCCATATCGCCCACCCCTACTTGGACACCATCGTAATTTTGGCCGATTGCGCATGTTGAATTTGCGTCTGTCGGCTCTGGCGATGTCGATGAGAGAGAGAACTCTGATTGGCTCTTCAGTTTTGCGAACGAGTCAGTGCAGGTGATAACACGCTCAGCTTCATCACTGCTAGTTCTTTTACGTCGGCTTGGTGTGTCGTCGTGGCCGTAACTGTTATACCAATAAGCTAGTTTTTCATCTTCTTTGAATTAATCGGTGGTGGAGATTGATCAGGAGTTTGTGTGTGTTTTAGGATGACTATCGTACCTTCTGCTCAGCACTGACAGAGAGGCACTGGAGTCGAGAGGTCATGAGGGCCAGACTCTGCTCAAACGCTGCCACCAGGTTCGCCTGGAGAGAGAGAACAAATATTTAATGGCATTACAAGTGACTGTCATGTAATTAAGGTAATATTAAAGCTGCAGTCTGTAACGTTTGGAGTTCTAGCGGTTAATAAACAGAACTGCATGCGTCTTGCGGACGAACATTGTAGCCGGAGTTACCTCTATTTGTTCATGTCTATGACGAGCAGTGATGAACGCGTTAGTCTAATCTGAACACTTTTTTCAGTAACGAGTAATCTAACGCGTTACTATTTCTAAACCAGTAATCAGATTAAAGTTACTTATCCAAGTTACTGTGCGTTACTATTTTTTGTCATTTTCTTTAGTAGAAATGATGGCTGACATACGATATGAAACAGAAATGTGTGTGAGAAGGCAAAATCACGACACACCCCTTCCAACTCCCAGAGTTCTCCTTCCCGTCCAGATCCAATGCTACCACATCTTTAAATTACTATTAGTATTATTTTAAGTTAACATTATAAAATACGTAGACCTACACCACACAACTAGTTAACTAGATAAACTCTTTAAAATTGGGCAATTCCAGCGTGGACGTGACATTTGAGGTAAAAAACTTGAAAATGTAAATTCTCAGAAAATGATTTTAATACCAGTATATTCAAACGTCTGTTTATCCATACTCCCTTTAGACATTAGAAAAATAACAGTCTACACGTTTTATATTTAATATGAGGGAAATACACATCCGTTACGAACGTGACAAAAAAACGTTCACATTTAGGTGGCAAAAGTACAAAAAATAATACTATCCACCAGATGAAGAAGGGTTGGCTCTCCACAGAACATAAAATATTCATTTTGTCTTATTTTTCGTGTACGCAATTATGAGGGAAAAACAATGTTATGTGACAGTTCCCCGTTGTGGACGTGACCACCCTGAAAGCGCCACTGAAAGACTGATTTAAAACTTTCACATCAAACATAAAGCACAAAGCCTTTCATTAATGTGAATTTCGTTTTGTATTAATTGTATCTTGATTTTAATCAATGTTCCATCAACCAATTGCCTGGATTTAATAAATAAGTAAATATAGCAGACAATAGATAATCATGACACGGAAGCACCGGCGCGTGAACCGGAGCTCGTCTCATGAGTCATTAATGAACCGAAACACAGCGTAGAGAAATATATCTATAGAAAGCTCGAAATGTGTACTTTTAAACAGAACAATTCAAAAAGAAAGAAAACAGACTATTCTCTGCTTATGTAATCAGTATGAAATGTGCATTTCTCTCTGGCGGCTTCACTCCTGAAGTGATTGCGAGTCAGGTCAAGAAAGACTGTCATTTGTTTTATGTTTTAGAAAAACAAGTATTTATGTTAAGTGAAGTAAAGAAAGACTGTCATTATTTTTATTTTTTTAATAAAAACATATGTTAAGTGCAGCCAAGAAAGACTGTCTTTATTTTATTTTTTATAAAAACATGTATTTTTTCAGGAAATCGTTTTTAAGTAAAATGTCAGGAGATATATTGTTGCCATTACTGTTAAAAAGGGATGTTTTCGGCAGCTGCTGAATGTAACTAATAAAGTAACTTGTAAAGTAACTAAGTTACTTTTAAAATCAAGTAATCTGAAAAGTAACTAAGTTACTTTTTCAAAGTAACTGTGGCAACACTGAAGATGAGTCACGCAGGTGCTGGGCGACTCCGCAGCGGTACGACCCGTACCAGTCTAAAATAGTCCCAATATAAACACTTATTATAAGTGTACCGTAGTGATTCAGGATTTGACAAAAACACGCTTTGGAAAATGGATTGATGATGTTCTCGCTTATTATATAAATTTTGTACATTTTGAAAAAAAAAAAAAGTTACGGACTGCAGCTTTAAATAATAAATCGAATGTTTGGAATATTTCAGAACTACTTTTCGAAAGTTTGGGGTCGGTAAGATTTTGAAATGTTTTTGAAAGAAGTCTATTCTGCTCAGCAAAGCTGCGTTTACTTAATCAAAAACACAGTAAAAACAGCGTTGCTGAGAAATACTATTACAATTTAAAATAACTGTTAATTCCCAAACGTTTGAACAGTAGTATACATATACTAATCTTTAACTGTATCCGTGTTTGACAGTGCGCACATACATTAGCAGACAGCTGTGAGGTCAGATTGGCCACCTTCTCCTGGGAAGATTCCAGCTCCCTCCTCAGCTTACGGATTTGCTGTGAAGAAACACACAAACTTGTTAACCAACAGACATTTGCAAATAAAGTGGCATTACACTTAGAGGAATAGGTTGAAAATGCGAATTCTGTCATTATTACTCATCCTCATGTTGTTCCAAACCTGTACAACTTTCTTCCGTATAACAAGTTAGGACATGTTAGGCTGCTCTATTTATTCCATGCAGTGATCGCAAAAATCGAGGGCTCTCAAGCTCCAAAAAATATGATATTATGACAAGATTTCTGAAGTCATATGATAGCTACAGCATGAGAAACAGTCATTATTCACTGAAAATGTTCAGCGGAAACACAACATTCCGCTGAACGTCTTCTTTTGTGTTCCATGGAAGAAAGCAAGTCATACAGGATTGTCGTTACAGGATATTGATAATCATTGTGTGAGGACATTTTTGCGTGAACTATTCCTCTAAATGGTCACATTATTTACTTTGACATAAATCTCTAAATTGTTTTTCCTAAAATAAAGTATTAATGAGCCGATGAAGCTCCAGGAATGTCAGCTCGCTGCAGCTGCTGGAAAACTGAGACAGATATTCAGCACTCCCAATTGCAGCTGTGTCTGTTTATGTTATCTCTACATGGAATGGGCTGATAAATTCTATACATGCAACTGAAGGTAGCAAAAAGACAAATGGTGAATATGTCCACATAATCTAATGCACACCAGACCAGAAAAACACACACAATGAGTAATCAGACTCACGTCAAGCCATCAGGCTTGGAATGCAACACTTCACCAAGTACATTTTTTCCAGGGAAAAAAGAAGTAACTTGGTGAGACACATTCCTTTTGCATCCATAGATCAAGTAGACAGACTCATGAAACGGTAAAGGCGTATTCCCACCAGGAAAATAAAATATTATAATCATGACATCATCGATATACTAAAACTAGACCATGCAATGTGTGAAATCTGAAATATCATATTGCAATACTTTTTTTTTTTTTTCATTTGAAATGATTTTTTTTTCCAATTGCTTGGATGCTAAATATTTTATTATCATTATTTTATCATTATTATAGATATCTGATTTGATATATAAAATGACAACAATTTTAGCAATTTATTGCAATTAAACTATTTAAACTTAACATTTTTTTCTGAAGCAAGTTCATTTTTCTGAATTGTTTGGATGCTGAGTAAATGTTTGGACTTTGTTTAGATATTCAATGTCATCAACTTGTGAATAATTTTTCTGTTGTTTGTTTTATCCCATCTGATGGGAATATGCCTTCACATTACAGTTATTAAACACAGAACATGAAGGACATTATGAGTGCCAACACGTGGTTAGCTACTCGTTTCATTGAATGATTGAATGAAACATCACTTGACAAAAACACAGCAGAGAAATCTCATAACACCAACAGAACAGCTAATGGCAGTTTATGGATATTAATTAGTGCTATGTTAGTTATTAAAATGCCCCTATTATGCTATTTTAAAGGTTCCTCCTTTTTTTAGGTCTTCTTCTATAAGTTACATGCATCCAATGATGGCCTAGTCTGTTGTGATTGGTATACTCTGCTCTGATTGGTCAGATGGCCCAGTCTGTTGTGATTGGTCTACTCTGCTCTGGTTGGTCAGATAGTCCAGTCTGTTGTGATTGGTCTACTCTGCTCTGATTGGTCAGATGGCCCCGTCTGTTGTGATTGGTCTACTCTGCTCTGATTGGTCAGATGGAACAGTCTGTTGTGATTGGTCTACTCTGCTCTGATTGGTCAGATGGCCCAGTCTGTTGTGATTGGTCTTCTCTGCTCTGATTGATCAGAGGTCTCAGTCTGTTGTGATTGGTTTACTTTGCTCTGATTGGTCAGATGGCCCAGTCTGTTGTGATTGGTCTACTCTGCTCTGGTTGGTCAGATGGCCCAGTCTGTTGTGATTGGTATTCTCTGCTCTGATTGGTCAGTCGGCTCAGTCTGTTGTGATTGGTTTACTTTGCTCTGATTGGTCAGACTGGGCCATCTGATCGGCCCAGTCTGTTGTGATTGGTATTCTCTGCTCTGATTGGTCAGACGGCTCAGTCTGTTTTGATTGGTCTACTCTGCTCTGGTTGGTCAGATGGCCCAGTCTGTTGTGATTGGTCTACTCTGCTCTGATTGGTCAGATGGCCCAGTCTGTTGTGATTGGTATTCTCTGCTCTGATTGGTCAGACGGCTCAGTCTGTTGTGATTGGTTTACTCTGCTCTGATTGGTCAGATGGCCCAGTCTGTTGTGATTGGTCTACTCAGCTCTGGTTGGTCAGATGGTCCAGTCTGTTGTGATTGGTCTACTCTGCTCTGATTGGTCAGATGGCCCAGTCTGTTGTGATTGGTCTACTCGGCTCTGATTGGTCAGATGGCCCCGTCTGTTGTGATTGGTCTACTCTGCTCTGATTGGTCAGATGGCCCAGTCTGTTGTGATTGGTCTACTCGGCTCTGATCGGTCAGATGGCCCCGTCTGTTGTGATTGGTCTACTCTGCTCTGATTGGTCAGATGGCCAAGTCTGTTGTGATTGGTCTACTCGGCTCTGATTGGTCAGATGGCTCAGTCTGTTGTGATTGGTCTACTCGGCTCTGATTGGTCAGAGGGCTCAGTCTGTTGTGATTGGTCTACTCTGTTCTGATTGGTCAGATGGCCCAGTCTGTTGTGATTGGTATACTCGGCTCTGATTGGTCAGATGGCCCAGTCTGTTGTGATTGGTCTACTCTGCTCTGATTGGTCAGATGGCCCAGTCTGTTGTGATTGGTCTACTCGGCTCTGATTGGTCAGACAGCCCAGTCTGTTGTGATTGGTCTACTCTGCTCTGATTGGACAGATGGCTCAGTCTGTTGTGATTGGTCTATTCTGCTCTGATTGGACAGATGGCTCAGTCTGTTGTGATTGGTCTACTTTGCTCTGATTGGTCAGATGGCTCAGTCTGTTGTGATTGGTCTACTCTGCTCTGATTGGTCAGATGTCCCAGTCTGTTGTGATTGGTCAACAGCTTACAGTGCGTGACGGAAAAGAACCGCTCATTAGCATATCTGAATTTCACCTCTGGATCTTCCTCAGTACTTGATACACAGTGATAGGAACAGTAACGATGACGTCAGTTTTTCCGTATCAATTCCAGTGGGAGTCCTCATCCTCTTGAAATGCATGCAAAGTGGATTCGCAGCACTGAAAACAACGCCTTCTCGACATGTCACCAAACTCTTCCAGTCTCAGCTACAGCTACAGTGTTTGAGGATCAAAGTAGACATTGTTCACGGGCAGCCAATGAAGACCATAGACTGCCATTATGCAAATGCGTTACATTGTTACGTATTTATGTAACAGGAAGTGAGACTGGAATTACTGACGACTCGTTTCAGGCAATAACTACACTCACCTAAAGGATTATTAGGAACACCTGTTCAATTTCTCATTAATGCAATTATCTAATCAACCAATCACATGGCAGTTGCTTCAATGCATTTAACGGTGTGGTCCTGGTCAAGACAATCTCCTGAACTCCAAACTGAATGTCAGAATGGGGAAGAAAGGTGATTTAAGCAATTTTGAGCGAAGCATGGTTGTTGGTGCCAGACGGGCCGGTCTGAGTATTTCACAATCTGCTCAGTTACTGGGATTTTCACGCACAACCATTTCTAGGGTTTACAAAGAATGGTGTGAAAAGGGAAAAACATCCAGTATGCCGCAGTCCTGTGGGCGAAAATGCCTTGTTGATGCTGGAGGTCAGAGGAGAATGGGCCGACTGATTCAAACTGATAGAAGAGCAACTTTGACTGAAATAACCACTCGTTACAACCGAGGTATGCAGCAAAGTATTTGTGAAGCCACAACACGCACAACCTTGAGGCGGATGGGCTACAACAGCAGAAGACCCCACCGGGTACCACTCATCTCCACTACAAATAGGAAAAAGAGGCTACAATTTGCAAGAGCTCACCAAAATTGGACAGTTGAAGACTGGAAAAATGTTGCCTGGTCTGATGAGTCTCGATTTCTGTTGAGACATTCAGATGGTAGAGTCAGAATTTGGCGTAAACAGAATGAGAACATGGATCCATCATGCCTTGTTACCACTGTGCAGGCTGGTGGTGGTGGTGTAATGGTGTGGGGGATGTTTTCTTGGCACACTTTAGGCCCCTTAGTGCCAATTGTGCATCGTTTAAATGCCACGGCCTACCTGAGCATTGTTTGGACCATGTCCATCCCTTTATGGCCACCATGTACCCATCCTCTGATGGCTACTTCCAGCAGGATAATGGACTATGTCACAAAGCTCGAATCATTTCAAATTAGTTTATTGAACATGACAATGAGTTCACTGTACTAAAATGGCCCCCAGTCACCAGATCTCAACCCAATAGAGCATCTTTGGGATGTGGTGGAACGGGAGCTTCGTGTCCTGGATGTGCATCCCACAAATCTCCATCAACTGCAAGATGCTATCCAATCAATATGGGCCAACATTTCTAAAGAATGCTTTCAGCACCTTGTTGAATCAATGCCACGTAGAATTAAGGCAGTTCTGAAGGCGAAAGGGGGTCAAACACAGTATTAGTATGGTGTTCCTAATAATCCTTTAGGTGAGTGTATTTATTGTGCACTTTGATTTTTAAAACTTTGCAGACCTTTACATTTACATTACATGAAAGGCAGTATTCGAAAAAGCATAATAGGGGCACTTAAAATGCTGTGCCATTGAGCAGCACCTGACATTAGCTGACTTTAGCTGTTATGATCTCTGAGAACATGATTACACAAACAGGTTATAAACACGACCTTCTTTAACTTCTGGATGACGGAGAGGGAAAATCCGAGAGAGACAGACAGACACTTACCTCGCCCTGAATTCTCTCCTCCGCCTGAGAGATTGCACGGAAGAAAAGAACGGCAGAGAGACAGTAAGAAGCTGAATAAATGGAAGTCAATAGTGATGAAAAAACACAAATTCAAATGAAAAAGATATAAGACAGGAACAGAGCTGCACGATTTGGTCAAATCATTTTGACAATATTGTGCTTTTGAATGCAATATAATAAAGATAGATAAATATCCAAGCTGAAAAAATAAAAATAACACATAAAAAGTGTGATCACACTTGTTCTCTTTAAAATAACTAAATTGAGACCGCTTTCAGCTGACCTGAAATTTGGTGACAAAAATTGTATTCACGTTTTACTTGAACTTGAAAGTATTTATTTAAATTCTAGACTTGATTTTAATTTTCATTTAATTTATTCAATTAACTGTGCAGCCATAGATAGGAACAGCATCAAATGCATTTTTTTTAATAAAGCAATGATATTTCACTACTTATAGGCCAATTGGGCTAATAGCAGAGAATAAGTAGTATTGCTTATGGGTGAATCAGTGAATGAAATACATATTTGACTTAAGTTGTTTATACTACTGCGTAAATCTGCTTTTTTTTGTGTACAAAAACAGGCCAGTTCTTCACTGAACCAATACATCACATCAGCACCCGTCATGTGTAGCAGTTCAAGTAACAACTCCATTTTCAGTAAGGAAAGCAGAGAAAGCTTCTACTAGTGTCCCTGCTGTGAGGGTCTAATAAATCAGCAGGAGCAGACCGAGCTGCACTCGTGAGAGTCTAGCGCTGTATGACACGTGTTCTGGGGGGAAAAGTGCTGGGATACTTACCGAGGAGTAGTTGGAGGAGGCATTAGACACCAGTGAGAGCACTGAGCCATGAACTGCAGCAGGACAAACAGAGACAGAAAGAGAAAAGGTGTGATTTTAAAAACACTAAAATACCTAAATCACGGGATAGGTTATATTGATTATTTATTGTACATGTCCTGTATTGTGTTTTATTATTTGTAGAGTCACATCCAGCTTACAGAGCTAACTTTTAGCACAAACATAGTTAGAAAATGCTGAAGTCATTTACTAGATGCTTCGATCCAAAGGAACTTACAGTACACTTACGACCAAAGTTTTCTTAAAGGAATAGTTCACTTAAAAATGAAAATTCTGTCATCATTTATTCACCCTCAAGTTGTTTCAAACCTGTATGAGTTTATTTTGAATGAACACAAAGGAAGATATTTTGAAGAATGTAGGTATCCAAACAGTTGATGGACCCCATTGACTTCCATAATATTTCTTTTCCTACTATGGAAGTCAATGGCTACCGACATTCTTCGAAATATCTTCCTTTGTATTTAGCAGAAAAAATAAACTCAAGCAGGTTTGGAACAACTTGAGAGTAAATGATGACAGAATTTTCATTTTTAACTGAACTATTCCTTTAACTTTTTATGCGTACACTCGGGTCTGCGTACTGTATTATTTTCGTGAATTTCGTCATCAGCACAGTACACACATACTGTCCAAACGCAGCTCGGTTTTTGTAACCATGAATACTCTGCATGCGCAGGTCGCAAATGATATTGAATTTTTGCACGAATTACTTAATCCACAAGGTGGCAACAGTGCCCCAGTACTGTTGATTTTCAAGATAGTCAAAGAAAAAAAAACGGAATAAATGGAAGAGACTGCGTCTGAAAACTTAGGCCGCTGACTTATCAGCAACCTCACAAAACTGACCTCTGAGGCTGCGTAATGTTTTAATGATCTACCCGCAAAATAGAGAGAGATTTGGTGAAAACTAAGCGAATATTTAATTACTACAATAGTAATTTATCCTTATCATAAATGGAAAATGTTGGTCAATAACATATACATTTACATAGAAACTGACCAGCAACCGCAACTTTCAGACGCCATCTTTATTTATTTATTTTCTAGCTAAACTGTCACAGAATGGAAAGCACAGGATTGTGGGATATCAAAGGCAGCGAAGGATACTTCTGTCCTGCCTTAAAAAATCAATCCGATGAAGGTACCTCAGGAGACAGGAGGTGAAGCTAACATTGGATTCGGACGTTTCTTGATGCCTTCCTACTTTGGAATGCATCCTCCGAAGGCAGTATTTATAACCTTTCGGATGCAGCCTGGAAGAGTATACTTTAACACGCTGTGTGTACAACTGTGCATAGGTAAAATAAAGAAGTATACTTTGGGCTTTACTACTTAAAGGGACAATGCTAAAGTTTTGTCCCTTTTGAGATTCAAAGTACGCCCCCATGTAGACTGAACCATATAACCCAAAGTCTCACCGTCATCGGCGGGATCTCTGTCTCTGAAGGAGCCGGATCGGATCATGCTCTTGGGCCGCTCGGCGAGTGATAGGGTGCTGCCCAGCGGTGAGGACTGATACAGATCAAAACTGGCCTCGTGAGTGGGAATGCTGTTGGATCTGGTCATCCTTGGCGTTACGGAGGTGGGGCTGGGTGTCACTGCACATAACAGACAACAGAGGGAGCCAGTGTTTACATATGATATAACTCAAGGCACAGTGGAGAAAGGTGTCCTGCATGTTGCCTGGTGGGGATGCATCTTTTTATGCAATATTGGAACATTGAAGTATTTGACTCTAGTGGCTAGAGTCATGAAATATCATGTTATATTATTTTTTTCCACAAGAGGTCGGCAAAGACACCCAATGTAAGATATTTTGAGCTGAATTAAAAGGGTTATGCATGAAATTGTGAGTTATTTTGAATTGAAATAATTTGAGGAATGTCCTTAAATTACTAAATTACTATTTATGTAATATTTATTGATCAAATCTAGTAATTTAAAGGTAAATAAAATAAAAAAGAGAACAAAATAAATTGCATTAAAAAATATAAAAAAATCTATCAAAATGAAATAAAATAAGCTTTCTGGACAAAAAATAATAATTAAGTATAATTTTTGGGCTCCAGGTCATTCTGACCCGTGAGGGCAGGATTTGTTACAGGACATGAAGGGAAGGATGAGGATTAATGCTGTGGAAGTGTGCAGACACTTACTGATGTTTGTCAGTGACATCTTTCCTGTCAGTATGGGTGAAGGGAACTGTGGCGGACTGTTCGTCTCCGTCAAGCTCATGATGGTGTGTGAGTGGCGTCTCTCTTTATTGTCCTCCTCAGCCTGCAAGGAGATGTGCTGGCTGATGGGAAATGGGGGTGTGACATTAGTTTCATGGATTTGTACTGCATTGGATCAATCCGTTTGTCCCATTAAGAGGGGCGTCGTAATGAGGACGGCAGAGGTAAAGTTAAATGAACAGTACCTTAAGCCTTTCTTTGGGAGAGTATTTCTGTCCCGTTGTGAGCTGAAAGAAGGAAAAAAAAAATGAGAGAAAAAGAGCATTATTCAAATGACAGGACACTTATGCATGGAAATGAAGAGATCACACTCCAAAAATAGATCACAGACAAAAAGCAAAATGAGCAATTAGTAGTTCAGGCAGGGGGATAATTAGCAGAGATATAATCTGAGTGTTAACATAATTGGCAATTGTTCTGCTTTGAATCTTGGGTGCATGTTATCTTAGTACAAATGTGCTGTATGAATGTAAATGCTGTGATGTGGCTCTGTGTTGGAAGATTACTTACTTAAGTTGCCCTGCACCAGTTGTGCTAAACCTATGAATGATTCCTTTCTTATTGTCCCTGTTTACACCTGGTATTAAGATGTGTTTTAGTCGGTCGGAACGCAAGTGGACGACGCTAAAAACTAAAACGGGTCTTAAACGTTCCATTTTCCACCTTTTCCAGAGGTAGTTGAAAACGCATTCGACCGGATTGCATTCGTAGTGTAAACTCTCATGTGGTCGAATGTGTTCAAACAGCCACAAAATACCATTTACACAATGTTCTCTCACCATTCTTGATTTCTAACACACACACACACACAGCGTTCGGCTGCTCTTGCCGCTATCAGAGCAGAAACTTAAAGCTGCAGCTCTCCGTGTGTTTTTCTGTTTCTCCGGTCGCGTACATATGTAAATTGCGCAAGCTTATTATGTCCATTACATCGAAAGATCTGAAAAAATATACATTTCCCCACCCATAGACCCTCCCCTCAAAGAAATCAGGACAGAAGTGGTTGAAAGTGGACAAAAGAGACGGATTAAAACACCAGGTGTAAACGGGAATGTCTCCCTCGTCTACTTGTGATCCGATCCACCAAAACACATCTTGACACCAGGAGTAAACAGGGTCATTGAGGATAGGTGAGCTCTTACTTTTAGAAGTGATCTGATATATGATTTTTGCATGGCAGTCAACAAAACAGGTGAAGAAATCTCATTAAACTTAGTACACCACAGCAACAGCCTAGCGACTTTATAGCAACATGCTAACACACGCTAGCAATGGCCTAGTAATCAAATTGCAATCTGCTAACAACTGCTAAAACACCATAGAAATGGGCTTGCAACCCCCCATAGAATGCTATACCATTGTGGCACTATTACGCCTTAATTCTATTTTCCTAAGAACATGTCAAAATATTTTTTTGATCACAAACTGCTCTGCTCTGTCCGTGGACACAGTTGAGGAACAGATCCAGCCGAGTCTTCATTAATAACTCCATAGTGAAGAAATACATAAAGAGAGCAATGGATAAGAGCTGTAATGGAGAGAGATGAGTTGCTGAATAGAAACGGTATTAGAGTCACTGCAAATTAAACGAATGATAGACTTCCTGCCTCAGACACATGACCCGCATTAGCCCTTCAGCTCTGCGGCGGCCCAATAAAAATAATGAGCAACATTAAGGTCGTGAGGTATTGTCCAGTTTTTTAATCTGACTAAGCAAGCATTAACACAATTTTGCAGTGGGTTTTTATAAAGGAGACCGCACAAAAACCAAGAGGTTGATGATTCTTAATTCTTATTTTAGTTTTAAATGACTGATTATAACACCTTTATACATTTTCATAGTATTTAAAGAGAGACATTTTCCTATTTTTGTTATGCTAAAAGCTTAAAAAGCTTTTGTCAGCATTTAGGAGTTACACCATCATAGCTCATGTCATCACAGACAGGAGGTGCAGGAATCACTGGACACGGCCTCACCTGTCAGTTGTGAGAGTGAGTGAGACCCTGCTTCCAGTTGACCAGCCACCAAGCGTCCCTCTGTCCTCATGTCTGGGCCTGGGCTCTGTCACGCTGCCCCCTGCTGGAGACACGCTCATCTGTAGAGACAAGGACTCCATGCTACGGTGCAGGCCGGAGAGGCGGGGGTAGAGCGAGGGAGAGCCACCAGCACTGCCCCCTCGGCCCACGGTGGCGCTGGAGAAACATTCAGAGGAGTTGACGTTGAGGATGGGAGCCGGGCTGGGGGTCAGACAGCTTGAGCTGCTGATTCCTGACAGATCCTGTAATTTGGAGAAGGGCGGCACTTTGGGGGGAAGCTGGTCCTCCACATTGAGTATCCCACAGTCCAGGCTGTTGGAGTTGACTTTGTCCAGGTGAGCAGGTTTAGGCAGAGATCTAGCACTGGATGGCCTGTGGATCCCATTATATAGAGATTAATTTAAAAATGAGACGCACACTAAAATAACTGACATGACAAATGTGAGTTAGTGACGAAAATAAAATAATTTAAAAAAACAAACAAAATATAAATAGGTGATTCTTAATGAAATATTAATAGAAAAAAAACTTTAAAAGATCAAAGTTACATTTAATATGCATTTAAAATTGTTATTGTAATTAAAAATTGAAGAATTAATTAATTAATAGAAATAATTAATCAATTTAATATCATTATCTGGCATTAGGTTATTTTAATATAATTTCTACACTACCTCAGTACTTATTCATGTTTTGAATTAGCCTTTATTTCTATAGTTTCAGTTTTAATTTTTTTTATATGCTGTCATTTTTTAAATATATGTATTTCTATATTTAGTTTTAATTATTTTAATTTCAGTTTTCATTTGAGAATTTTTTGTTCTTCAACCGAAAATTATTTCAGTTTGTTTTCAAGGTAACCTTTCTATTTTATTTTATTTTTTTAATTTATTTTTTTTTTTTATTTATTTTTTTTTAAATATTTTATAAAGTCTAATATTTATAATCTAATAATCCAATCTTTATATTTTATGTTAGGCTCATTTTAAGTCAAAATGATTCAATTTTAAATTTGAATGAACAATTATAACAATTATTTTGTAACCAATAAATGTCAAAAGTATTTGAGAATTGGATTTTTTGTGTTAGCAAGTCAAAAGGTCCAACTTAATAAGTTAATAAATACTGTAACAAATGTATTGATCATTGTTAGTTCATGTTAGTTAATATATTAACTAATGTTAACTAAAGAAACCTTATTGTAAAGTGGTCCCGTTTCAGCATAGATGAATTGTCATTTTGCTAAATTTCAAGTCAATTTCAAGTTGATTTTCCATCATTGAAAGAACAAGTGCACACCCCATACCAGCCAATAAGAGCAGAAGTGAGGTTTAAGCTACGTGAAGGAGGTTTTTCTCACCTCTGGGAGTTGGGAGACGGCAGCTCTGAATATTTCCCCAGGCTGGATGGTTGCCGAAGTCCCAGGAGTTTGGAAGGAGGCTCCAGCGCACCCTGTGTTGGTGTCAATGAGCCGTTCTTCAGCGACCCCCCTCCGCAACACTCAGAGTCAGACGCCACTGCCTTGGCTTTGGCCTTCTCCTTCTCACGGTCCGTCTGGTTGACTGGACCGTACCCACCTGTACTGGCCCGATGGGAGCTCTTCCCACTGCCTGGTTCCTTCAGTCTGGACGGGGTGGGGACAGTTTTTAAACCCTGCAGACCAGCGTCCATGTTGCTGCTGACGGGGCGAGCGCCCGGCCGTCCTCCCGTCAGACTCAAGGTGCTGGACTTAGCGGGTCTTGGGAGACTCCGATACTGGATGTTGTTGCGCGCATTCGGAGCCATGAACCCTTGATCACAGATCGATACATCAAGGCTGGTCTTTCGTCCTCCAACTACACCACCAGCAGAGGGTTTCACTGGGATACCAGAGGTTTTAGGAGTTTTGCTCCCATTCGCAGAATCTCCACCAGTTGTTAGGACAGTGGCAGTGTCGGTAGTTGGAACAGTTTTCTTGTAACCAAAGGAATTTGTGGTTCCGGCAGAGGGACGGACAAGACCGGAGGGAGGTTTTCTGTGTTCACCGCGATCTTTCCCTGCATCCGAACTGGAGCGCTGTAATCCGGATGTTTTCACCGCCATTTTGGCTTTATCCACGACCCGCTGATCATTCTTTGGAACTGCAGGCAAACACAAATCAACACAATCAGACATGAGTAACCATAATCAAGAAGAATTATTACAAACATCAGACCAAGAGAGAAGAGATCTCATTGTGTTGATGAGTTTTGCACCACTCACGTTTTATTCAGATAATTAATTGAGTGAAATAATCTAGTTCACTAAATTACATCTTTGGCGCTGAGCAGATTAATGCAAGACATTAATGCAACCTCTAACCGGAACTTTATACTTCATTTAACACCACAACACACACACACACATACACACACACAAGCTGCTTCATTAGAATAATGCAGGATATGGATACAATCCATCAAACTGCTTATGCTGCTGACTTCAGTTCACTCAACTGTAACATGACAGGCTGCTTGAATATTTAAGACGTTAACTTTAACAGAGCACCCTTGAAGTCATGGAGCTATTTAGGAAACAAAGGGAGCGGGTACGGCACAACTGTTACTGTACTGACAACATGAAATGGGTGAACTTGCAAAGCCCACCCTGATGGCCATCTGGATCCTCTCAGAGAAATTTATAAATATGCGGCAAAAACAGGGCCAAAACGCTAGTGCAATCGTGACTCGATCTCTGGGCGAGTGGGAAAACACACCAAACAGACTGTTCGCAAACTTGAAAATTGGCTTTACTACAACAACGCAATCTACGGTATGCGAAAAAAAAACTTGCGATAGTAGCTTTAACATTTAAACGGCTCAATTAGCAGAACCGCACAAGAAATAAAGATAGCGTAGCGGTGAAATACCGCGTGTCACGAGGCGCTGTAATTCACACCACTGCCACCCAGGACGACGGCAAGTAAATACAGCTGACGTTAACTTGAGATGAAGATTAGATGTGAAAAGAAATATGTTGAGCTGGAATAATGTAGGCCATTAGCAGGCTACGACTGGATTAACTGCTAGCATGATTGTATCAAAGGATACAAGGGGGAGCGAGACACATTTTTTACACGTTTGTTTAGACTGGAGGTAAACAGTAAAAGTGAGTCAGAAACAGAAAAAGAGAGAAAGACATTGGAAACTGGAAAAATTGGACAGGGAGGAAAAAAATGGCTAACCGAAAGAGTCTGGCCATTAAGCTATCAAACTGACAGAGGTACAGCTGTGAGAAGAGGAATGGAGATAGACGTAATTTGTCTTCCTGATGCTTTATCACTGTGACGGCTGGCTTGTACGACAAAATATATACTTTGTGTTGAACATGGTCTTATTATACAAGATTGTGTCTTAGAATAACAACGTGTCAGTCCAATGTGGCATAATTAAGATCTATTTCCCTGAGACACAGAAAATGACTATTATTAGCGGTGTTTGCTAATGCAAAATTCATTATACTATTACTTATACTATTATTTATAATTAGGGTTTGGGATAAAAAAAAAAAAGTAAAGAAAAAGTAACCCCCTCATACTCACATGGTTTGTTGAGTAGAGGTGAGCTATTACTACTCTAAAGCACTACTCTAAAGTATCAGTTAACGCAATACTAAGACAAAACAACAGAACTTACTTTGCGAATAACTTACTATGGGACTTGCTGCTGCCACATACACGACACACTGCTGTGAGCAAGATAGACATGCTGCTGCTGTACAATATGGCGTACATGAATTACCCACAGCAGATCTATACAGGTGGAGCTGGGGAAGGGTTTCTGAAAGTGCACTGCAACTGCAAATGCGGAGAGAGTATTTGAATGTTGAACACGCGAGCTCATTGGCTACTGATACAACAGGAACCAATCAGCTGTGCCCTATAGAGAATAATGTGATTGCAAACAGTTTGAGTTGAGGACCTCTCAGTCTACGCCATGGTTGCTACTCTTTTACATACTGTTTTTTACTTACTATATAGTAGACAAAGCATTATTCAAACAGCTTACTAGGTCGTGTCTTTTTTTATTGATCCACTGAGAATACTCATTCAGATGCATTGACTGATTCGTTCACTTACTCTTTATGCAAGTTATGCATCATCACACCAGTAGGTGGCAACGATTATCTTGTGTGTCATAAGTGGTCCAAATGATTCAGTAAAAAAACACCAGCAACAAAAAGAGTTCAATAGCCTACCGCCTTTTGTTCTAGTTAATTATGTATCTTCATCACCCTCTGCATCCTACACTGTCACAGTTCTCTCCTTTATCACCTTGTAATCGAGACTCGCATGAAGAACTGAATGAACTACACGCATTCAGTGCATCAGCAGATCAAGTTCACAAACAAGATTCAAAACAGTGAATCTTTGAATGCAGGAGAGCAGTAGAGTCACAAGAGACTACAGAAAATAAGCGATGCATCCACTTAAACGATTCGGGTCTAAAACAGTGGTGTGTGCTTAAACACGGGGCTCTTTTACCGCAGCCTATAAAGAGATCAGCTCGTGCCGCAGCACTGGGATCGATCAGGCGGAGTGAAGTACCCTCACTCTGTCTGAGGAACGAGATCCCATAAATAAGATTGTTTGGCTCATTTCTCTCCCAGTATATGAGACTGTATTTCATACACATCTCGCACGACAGGGATAGAGGTTCCCAATTATATAACTGAATTTTTCTAATATGGAATATTTGAGATCCAATTCCAGTGGATGGTAAATCATAAAGACAACACTGAATAAAAGCTGGAACTAATTCTGTCTGTTGCAACATGTGGGTATAATCATGTTTCCAGTGCCATCTCGCGCCTTCGGTCTGTCCAATCACAGCGTCTGTCCACAGGGGGAGACACATAGCGCTGACACAGACGTTTGGCTTGCCGCTCGGTAACGTCTGCACACTCGCTGAAAGACTAATGACTACTTTTGTGCTCCACTGTCTCTGGGACAAACCACTTCACTAAAGCGTTCAGCCAGTTTTCGCAGTTCTGCTTTGCATCTGGTTCGTCTGACAATGTTCATTTTTAAATCATGGGATATTCAAAAGTAGATAAATAGATAATAGATAAATGTGATAAACAAGTGTTAATACGCTGGTTATTTTAATAAATCACTCAAAAAGACTCAAAACTCATCATGAATCGATTTTGAATCTGGCGCAGTCGCTGCGTTTTGTATTGATGAACTCTTTCATAAAAGACAGGAAGTGATGTAAGTATGAAGTTTATTGCAAAGACGCTTTGCTTTGGCATCATGGAAAATGATTAGGGGGAATTATGTTTTTAATGGATTTAAAACAAAATCTTCACTCTGGAACAACAGAAACATATCTTGTTCCTGTTTTCTATCGTGTTCTGCAAACATGACACCTAATAATTCATAATCATAACCTACAGCAGCAAGAATAACACAATGTCACACTGTAAGTAACAACCGGCTATTAGAATAAAATATCCCTCTAAAACAGAACATTTTTTGGTAGGCTACTCTAGAAAAGTGATTGCTTGTAGTAGCTGACATGACCGCTTCACTGAAACGGTGTCATTTGGGGAGAACACATCTAAAGTGTGTTTTCTGAATAAAGCAGATCGAGTTGCGCAGTTCACTGGGTGCAATTGCTTACATTTCATCAGTCTGTCATTCACCCTCTTCTGTGCGTTTGAAAGCTGGACCGCATTGGACGCCGCATGAATGGCAGACATATGCACGAGTGATGACGTGCTGGATACGTGTCAACACACACTGACTGAATGAAAGACTAAACATGGCTGCCTTTCATTAAAGTGACATCATGACGTGCTTCGTGTTTCTTTTGGGATAAATGGGTTTATTTTCCAACACGTACAGTACAGCATCCAGATGGTCTCTTTCAGGTCCAACTGCAAGAACGCCGTGTTCCCCACTGTGTCTCTCGCTTTACTGTAAATGTCAAACGGACCCCCGCGAGGTGGCATTAAACACACAATGGAAAAAAACATCAACTGGTTTCTTGAAGCTCTTTTGATTTAATGCATTAACTCTAAAGATTACCCAAAGATCACAATTATTTGCTAAAGATTATATTTAACAATGTTATTATTAGTATTTTAAAACATTTTAAATCTAAATCTATCCATCTATCCATCCATCCAGCTACATATATATATATATATATATATATATATATATATACGACAGGGATAGAGGTTCCCAATTATATAACTGAATTTTTCTAATATGGAATATTTGAGATCCAATTCCAGTGGATGGTAAATCATAAAGACAACACTGAATAAAAGCTGGAACTAATTATGTCTGTTGCAACATGTGGGTATAACATGTTTCCATATATATATCTGTCTATCTATCTATATATCTATCTATCAGTCTATCTATCATCTGTCTGTCTATCGTCTATCATCTGTCTGTCTATCGTCTATCTATCTGTCTGTCTGTCTATCTATATATATATCTATTAGGGGTGTAACGGTTCACAAAATTCACGGTTCGGTTCGATACGATACACTTGTGTCACGGTTCGGTTCGGTACGATTCGGTACGTTTTCGATACAGCAAAAAGAAAGAAATCCCAGAGAAATTTCCTTGATTTAATTTTTTTAATTATATTTTTATTAAAACTAACATCATAAAGTATGATATTTTTTTTACTTTGAGCAATGATGGAGTTATACTTGACTTTTCTCAGGAGCATATAAAACAAAACAGCTCCTTGGACAAAATTAAATGTAATATTGTAGTAGTTATAAACAAAGGTTTATTTTAGTTCAGATTAACATTTGAGGGCATTTGTATTCATAATGTCAAAATAAAACCGACGTAATGTTACTTGAAAGCATTATAGCCTACTATTCCTGCCAAACTCCTATGGTTACAGTTAGTAGTGTTACTACAGTAAATCCATGGTGAATGTTGCTGATCTGTGGACACTGGATAGTTAATTCATGGCACAATGTTTCTTCCTGGTTTCCACGTCAGCGCTGTTTGATCCGTTAGAAATGTGAATGTTTCTCACTAGATCTCGCAGCGATGTTATTACTTCAGTGGCGAATTCAAATGCTTTCTTTACTGGATTTGGCTGTGTAGTAACAGTGCTGATGAATA